>JAWQUT010000075.1:2204695-2255869 GCA_033807755.1 Ellobium chinense | reverse complement strand
TCTCTCTCTCTCTCTCTCTCTCTCTCTCTCTCTCTCTCTCTCTCTCTCTCTCTCTCTCTCTCTCTCTCTCTCTCTTGCTCAAAGCAGGTGTATGTGCATCCCTGCATGCATACATACTCTTTGGAAGTGCCAATGGTGTCATAAAGGTCAGTAAAGGAGTACTGAAGAAAGTGGGGAAAAGACTCAAGCAAGTTTGCATGGAAAAGAAGGTGACACAATCGTGCAAGGGAGATTGCAAGCCAGGCATTCCACGGAGTTTGTCCTGTCAGTTACCTTTAATCCAGCTTCACTGAATGATGCCACAATACCATGGGACCTGAATATGGCGATCACTCTAAATACCTTAGAAAAGCTGCCGTCCTAATCACATGATTTTCTCACACCGGTTTATTCCTTTGGTCACAATAATGAATACCTATTCCCTATAGTTTCAAATCATTACAATACCTTACTCATAGGGTTGGGGCTGTCATAAAGCAATTACAGGACAAATCAAATTCTGTACTCAAATTTGCTAGGTTGTTTTTTTTTTAATACCTTTTTAATACTATGATTGGTCACAAAACCAATGAATTCCCCGTCCAAGATTCCCCATAAGTCAACTCGATGGTTGTCTTATTCAATGTATTCCCTAGTATTTCAGACGTTGAGAATGCATGGTTGCGGTCATGTTAGGCAGATGGTTGCCGTAGAGAGATCAAATATGTGGTAAGTATAGCTGGTCATCCCTAAAACCTGGTTGCAATTGCAAGTAATCGCAATAAACAGGTAATCACTGGACCAGGTTCAACTGCATTTTCGTAGTGGCTATTGACCCAAGCAGTCAAGTAACATGAAGATACAAAGATGCCAACAGCACTTGGCATTTTGGTATGCAATTTTGAATAGTCCCTATAAAATCAGAAAACTGGCCATGGGGAAGGGGGAAGGGATACATACTCTGGACATACCATTGTAGACTCAGAATGGTGAGGTTTAGCCACTCAAGTGTAAAGTTTGTGGTTGTTGCTAGGTGGGTATAGAGTTGCCTGTTTACTGAGTAAAGAGGCCTAAAATGTTAGGTAACCTGCTTCACTGCCTAAGTTCTCAATTGCTAATTGGTTTAGGAGCATTTTTCATTCTGTCAAAATTTGGAGGACAAGATCTACATCATGTTTGGAAAGTATTTTGGCATGGGACCCCTTAATAAGTTAATGAGAGGTGTAAAACTTTATAAAGCCAACAGTGAAAAAAACATCGGCATTTTCATACTTTAAAGCTGACCCTCTACAATTAAGATTTGTTTCCTGGTAACTGACTGAACAAGTTCCATGGAGTAACCAAGAAGAGAGTAATTAGGTGGGTTGGTCAGATGGCAAGATCGATGTGTATGAACAATGTCCTCGACATGTGCGAAGGGAACAAGCAGTGTGAAGGGAGACAGGGTTGTTTGGTTGGTTGGTTGGTTGATTGGTTGATTGGTTGGTTGGTTGGTTGATTGGTTGGTTGGTTGGTTGGTTGGTTGGTTGGTTGGTTGTTGCCTAGCTGGCTGGCTGGCTGGCTGGCTGGCTGGCTGACTGACTGACTGGCTGCTTGCTTGCTTGCTTGCTTGCTTGCTTGCTTGCTTGCTTGCTTGCTTGCTTGCTTGCTTGAGTGAGCAGTTGGGAAGTGTGGCAGGGTCACGAGTAAATTCTAGGCTTACGTGTGGACATTATGGAACAATATTTAGGCAATAGATATCTTAGGATCAAATTGCTGTGAAGTTAGCGTTCCTGTGATGTAGACTAGTGGTAGCACGTACAGACTTGCAGGCTGAGAGACCTCCGTTCGAACACCGGCAGGGACAATAAATTTTCTAGTGTTTTTTTTTTTCTTTTTTTATGACCTTTTTTCTCAAAATTAATATTTCACACTAATTAACTAATCAAATCCCTGCTGACACACCTCCCGAAATAATCTGTAACAGCTAAGAAGATTATCAGATTGGGTTCATATTCAGAAGAATATATTTTGCCACTCGGTTACACCTCGCGAATATCTACACTGGGCCTTTGGTGTAACAGTAAGGAAAAGAATTATGTAACACATAGACAGAGCCACGAGATGAAGTGAGTGGAAAGTGTAATAATATAGGCCTAATATGACAATATTCAGTCAGTGGGTATTTAAGAATTAAATTAGTGTGAGCGTTCCTGAGCTGTAGTGGTAACACGATCAGACTTGCAACATTTATCTAATCGTTGCATTTATGGTGAATGAAGATTTGCGATAATCCTATGACTTTTAAATGGATTTTTTAAAACAAAATTTTATTTTCTTCTGAGAAATATTGAGATTCAACGGAATCGATTGTATTTCATGTCGAATTATAGGCCATATAGACATAAAGTAAAGTGTGGCTCATGAGAAAAGATTATCAGACAGGCTACCGCTGCCACAATCAACCCAAATTCACCTCTCAAATTACTACAATTTAAAATTTTTAAAAAAACACAAAAATTCCCCACGTGGCTAAACAAGGCAAGCCGATGTCCGCTTTAAATTTTGTACGTTCGCAGCTCTGTTGTCCAGTCACAAGGCTTGTTTACTATCATTTATTCGCGCTTTTGAGCCACAACCTCACTTCTCAGGTCAATGCAAATATGGCATTGTTTGTCCTGCCTGGCAGACTGGGAAAGATGAACTATTCCTGCTTTATAATGGGTTAAGATGTAATAACAGTGGAAAGGGAAAATGTGACAATGTGTAAAATATTCCTTTCAGTCACACCACAAATCTGTGCATGCAAGGCAAGCAAAGGCGTGGAAAATTAACACTTGTGATGTAAGACGACATTGTATCCCTCCCTCCCCATATCCAACTCCTTATGAACGCCCATCCTCCTATGAAAAAAAAAAATGGCTTATTCGCGAGAGAAAAGTATGTTTTATGTCACATCGGCAGGTTCCGAGGAACTGGGAAATGAAAATTTGTGGTTTGGGAGGATAGGTGGTGACCCTCTACTTATATTAGTAATATTAATTAAGGAAACATAAAATATTTTTCAGGAAGTGCAGAGAAAGGAGGATGTGAACTGGCAGATTAATGTAGTTGTTTGTTTTTTTAAGTATGCATCTTATCGAGTCATCTCATACTCATAGACCTTCTCCACGACAATATGGCGGACCTTTGGAGGGTTACTCGACTAGCAGTAAACTGATGGACAGTTCACTGAATAGACATTTTGTACCATAACATTTCACGGATGAGCACCTGTGCGGATATGAGATATTATATTATCTATGGTATATTACTGATTTCACCTGTCGACATTTCTTTAATAAGCTTTAATTTTCATTGTTCTGTTTAGGCTAATCTATTCTAAGAATCCGTACGATTAAAAACAAGAAAGGTCTGTATGTTGCAAACATAATGTTACAATTAAAAACCTTCCTCCTGTCTATCTCGCACGCTTTTACTTTTGTACTTTGAAATGAGTTATCTTTACTAAAATAGATGCACACCCTATCAATGACTTTATATCAATATATATCAGTGGCATAATATTGCACTGAAACTGAAATTATGTTTGAAACCATGCTTCTAGTAGGCCTATAATAGCCCAAATGTCTCCAAACAAAATAACGTTCTGACTGCAGTAATTAGAAATTTCACTGTACAGTATTTTTATCTTATATTATGAAATTATTTGCGTGAGAACCGCGAGGATGCGAGCGTAGCCTATATTATCTTTTAGATACTTATCTTTATTATAAAACAAAAATGGCTTTGTAAAATTCCATGGGATGCATATTCCCTGCGCAAATAAAAACAACTGTCACTATCACTGTCGTATAAATTTGTGTTATTTAGGCTACGATAGAAAGTCTATTTGCCCCCCACCCCCCAACTCTCCACTCATAAATGCCACACATTCACCTGAATCAACCCCTGACTGCCTAGATGAAATGTGTGACTCTTTAAAGGAGAGGGCTGACACGAAAAAAAAAAAAGGGACAAATGGTAGGAGAAATAGGCGTTGATGGGAGGGGGAGGAGGAAGTACGTATGTTAGACGAACCGTGTGTCAATGAAACGATTGTTTGACGAAAGTTCCGCTCGCTCAATTGTCTGTTTGACGAACTGTCCGCTGACGACATCTGTCGGCGAATCGTCTTGACTGAAGCCACAAGGCCACAACCACAGCAGAGCGATGCAGGCAAAGATAATTCTACATTTTTAGCGTCTGTTAATACACCAGTACGTTATTTAATAATTTTTGTTTTGTGTAGGCTGGCGCGAATCCATCTTTTCAATGTCTATCACCTAATTGTACCTGAAAGGAAGCCATTGCGCATGGCTCCCACTCAAATAGCCTGCTGCGTTTGGTGGTTGTAGTGTACATTTTATATTCATACCGCAAAACTTGTGGTAAAATAAGTGAGTCAGTCTTATTGTGAGGAGGTAAATTATATTATATCACAATAAGGTAGTAAAAATATTTGCCGGCAACAGGCCGGTGAATGCCGTTCAAGTTTGTATAGGTTGTTTTGATTGGCTACAGTGCTGAGACATACGTCTTTAAACCAATGAAAACCTGTTTCATATTCATGTGTGTACCGGAATTCAGTTGGTGTATTATTACGCTATTCCACATGTGTTGGGCTGACCTTCTTCAACGCATTTACTTGTTTATATTTTCTCTGAGTTGCAGCGAAGTCATCGAAGAACAGTAAAAAGTCACTGCCCACAGCAGATCTTTCAGTAAAGATGGATCTCATCAAAATCCTTGAAAAGACGGTCTCTCCAGGTAACTTGCACAATCAGCTTTCGGTTTCTGACTGACCATCCTATCCAACATGGACCTGTGACTAACGTCAAGATTGAAAGGCGGGACACAGGTTACAAAATTAGTTTCAGTTTCATTCGTGAAGAATCGATGTGTCCAGGGTTAGCCGACTAGACAAAAACCTACATTTAAATGTAAATTAGTGACTTCACAGTTAATTATAGAGTTTCTAAGAATTCCGGCCAGTGCCATGCAGCCTTGATTGCAATCTGAGGAATGGGGGATTGGGCAGGATTGAGGATCAGAGACAGAGAGTTGCAGAGGCTGTGTATTTTTCTGTTTTTCTTTGTTGAATTCTGGACTATCTCTCGGGACAGAATCGCTCTTGCATTGATGCAGTACATTTAGTCATTGGTTTAGCGACAAGGGCCGTCTCTAATGACAGCACCGATGATACAGTTCGACATTAGTCGTAGAACTGTAGACAGGTCATGCATGGAATCAGACAATCAGTGCTGTCGTTAGAAAAGGCCACCACAAGATCGGTCTTATTCTGCGATTATCGCAAATTCTGTTCCAATTTGCAAATGTTTCCTTTTATATGGGAGGAATTCCATATGTGTGCCAGAAAGATTTCCTCAAGCAACACACCGAACCAACAACATACCCTAACAGTAACCCTAACCATAACCCTAACCCAGTGTCAGGGTTAGGGTTAGGGTTAGAGTTGGATTAGGGTTAGGGCTAGGGTATGTTGTTGGTTTGATGTGTTCCATGCGGAAATCTTTCTGGCACACATATGGAATTCCTCCCATATGCAGTGTAGAAGGGTCTAGTCTAGATCTAGACTTTTGTTTTGTCATGTTATTTGGTGTCAGTGTATGAAGTATGAGTCTTGACAAGCCGCGGTCGGATAGCCTAGCTCTTTTATTAATTTAACTTTAGTCAAGTCAAGCCTTGATCTTTTGGACGCTATGGTTCGATTTGATGCTGATCTACTAGCACCAGTTAATTACTAACAGAATTTAGTCTTGGTAGTAGATTCTTCCTAATTCTTATTCGGAACTAGACCCAGGTTAAACCCAATTTACCCATGTAGGGCAGAACATTTGTCTGCCTTTAGTTTACCACTTTGCCTACATAATAATAAGCCCCAAGATTTGCACTGGGTTTGCTCATTCTGCATAAGCCAAGTGTCTGAAGTGATATTGTAGCTCATATTACTCATAACCATCTTTTCAATTAAGCATGTTTTGTGAACAAGAAATATAGGTAAAGCCCAGGCAAGACAAACAAAATTGAGACTAAAATAGTAATTGAATTCAAAGAAACGAGACATCGTTTGAACTTGTGAACATGGATCTAACTCATCATTGTGATCACAATGATAGCAAAAGTGCATTATCTGGAACAATGCTAATTTTGTTAGTCTAGTAGTAGATCTTCTGAATTCTCATTCGGATTCATGTTGATCTAACAGGATTTTTTGGGACATGAGGTTGTCTCAAAAAACATTACTACTATTAGTATTAATACTACTTGTGATAAAAAATTAAATTCAAAATTGTTCAAACCAAACAGTGCACAGCTGGCCCAAGTGTGTGCAACTATAATGTGTGGAAAACATGTCGGGATTGTTTGGATTTAGGAGCTTAGTCTATCTATCAGAGATGCCATTCTTCCACTATTCCATGGAATTCCGCTATCGGCTTCTTGGAGGAGAAAAAAATCCGCTTTTTGGGTGACATAAACTCCGCCCGGCCAACATAAACTCTGCCTTTCCGCTCTTCGCTATTTCATATTTTTTGTGAAAATTAAAATTTAAATTCTACGACGTGACGAATATCGGAAATACGGATTTTATGCCAGTTTGCCAATACTGAA
The DNA here is from genome assembly GCA_033807755.1 of Ellobium chinense. Lineage (NCBI taxonomy): Eukaryota > Metazoa > Mollusca > Gastropoda > Ellobiida > Ellobiidae > Ellobium > Ellobium chinense. The sequence continues at coordinate 2,249,239 of JAWQUT010000075.1, read as the reverse complement.
CCATTCAATTTTCTGGCCACTTTTACCTATTTGTCTTTGGTAACAATAAATTTGGCCATCTGACTGGTGAAAACTTTGGTCGAAAAGTAATAATCATCTGGCACTGTCAGGCGGTTCACTCCAGTTCAACATGGCGCGACGGGTGGTGGAAGAAATGCTCGATTAAATCGACGCCAATGTGAAGAACAAATGGAACTGGAGTTGGATGGAGAAAGAAGTTGATGGCCTGTGTTTGAATGCCTTCATTCAAAAGCTCAATAAGCCAGAATTTGCTTTGTGTCAAAGGTGCGATCAAGAGGTATTGTACAGTGGGAATGGGAGCAAAAGCACAAATCAAAACAATATTATTTTTCTGAATGTCTACACTGACATTATATTCTAAGTATTATTAACACATTAATAATGATAAACTATGTCTAACTTGAAAACTAATATACTGCCTCATGTTTCCTTGTTGTTTGTCGCGCTTTACGCAGGACTTCCTCCTTTTTGAAAATTTCCTTATGGCATCTCTGATCCATGGTATAGACCAGCCCTAAAATTCACAAGGAAAGGGAAAAAAAGCCAAATAGTTTGTATTGATAGTCTTGTGACGTCCTCTGGAGAACTCTTTACATTTCTGCGCTCAAACCCACAAAAGAAAACTCTCATGCAGGGCTTTTGAAAATTAAGACTCCCACAAAAACCCATTTCCAACTTTTCTCACACCCAAAATAAAACCGAAAAACCAACAATTTTAGTATTATTGTATAATGCCACTTGAAATATACTTTGTCCCAAATAAGCATCATCTATTTGAGCTTCAGTACTAGATGAAGCTCTATGCTGTTACATTCACTTGATTATGTATGTGTAATGAAAAAGCAAGCTTAGACTAATTTCACGTGCCAGTAATTGTTCATTTTTTTTTTTTCCTCAGATACCCATGAGCTAGAGAGTGCACAACAATTTCTAGAGTCTGCTGCCGCACAGAATCTTGTGAGTATCCATAACAGTTTTGCAACTCCAGCCTATGTCACCTCAGTGTGATGCAGTTTGCCCATTATTTGAATTTCACATCTAACAGGGCAATGTTTTACGCCTCGAAGTGCCCTCACTGTGTCACATTTGCATGCTTGAAGTATTGTTGACCATGCCGGTGATGTATAGACTCTATGCACAAGAAAAATGCATATTGGTACAGTCAAACAGGGAGATCAGAAATCAATAATTAGGCTTATTCTGTGAGACCATGTGCAGTGACATTTTTCAGATTTTCCTCAAGCATAGTTTGACAGCTAAAATAATAGATAAATCAAAAGTATGTCCAGTGTAACTTCTGGATTAAAATTCTAGTATTTGTAGACAGTATATTCTCTTTTAAAATTATCTAGATCTAATCAACACTGATAGCAGTGTTTTTTTTTTCTGATCATGTGATTCAGTCTGTAGGTTTTGAAATTCTCAATTCTCCCCTTTTTTTTTTCCTTTTAAACTACACAGAAACTGAAAAGAATTTAAGAGAAATTTAAAATCCCCCTCAANGAGTTTATGAGGTGGGAGAGAAATGTTGCTTCCCCTCACATATGACGCGGAGAAAACACTGCTGACAGTAGAAACACTGAGCTTGTATTATAGCTATAGGTTTACTGAAACAAGAAGAGCCTCATCTCTCAGATACCAAAACAAAAAATGTACTTAGGGTCCCTTTACACTTATGGAGTGTACATCAAGGCCTGACCATTAAAAAAAAAAGATGTATTTAATATACAGGGGTGATCATCTCATACAAGACCCTATGCAGTTTTGAAAATCAGTGATTTCTTAGAAATAGGCACCATTCTTGAAGTTGGTTTTTTTTGTGTTTTTTTTTTGCATTTTCCTAAAATTAAATTCTGTGAAGCAGCAGCGGCGATCATTTATGAACACTGAGTCTGATAGGCTCTAATTACTGTAAAGACACAATGATCATCAGGCTCTGTAGTCTTCCCATTGTATACAACTGATCACCAGGATATGGAATTTTTTTTGTCACCCTTGCAGAGGTCAATCAAATTGAAAATGTATGTTTGTTTTCTGTCATGAGTTTAAAAACCAAATGCTAACAGCACAGATATTGTGGATTAAGTCTAAAGAAACACTGTGGAAAGAGTCACCTGGTATCTTGTAAGTTATATCAGCATTGTAACTGGTTGTGTCTGGGGATGGACATTTCATTGTGTTCTTAATGACTATTTCCCAGCCTGAACTGCTGAAATCACTGAGTGACATCCTCAAGCATGGAGGAAATAGCCCTGTGGCCCGTATGCAAGCTGGTCTGCAGCTCAAGAATGCCCTCTATTCCAAAGATAATGCCATCAAACTTCAGCACCAGCAGAGATGGCTTCAGTTTCCAGATGAAGTTCGTAGCCACATCAAGCAGAATGTAAGTATCGAAGTATCATGACAGAACTACACTGTCTTAGATATCCTTACAGTTCCAGTCTTGATAATTAGTTTGTTACATTCTTCCAAACAAAACTCCCCAAAAAATTGAAAATATAGTTTTAAGAAATAGGACTTTTTGAGAATATCTAAGCCTTGCCATTTTTCACTTAGTCACAGTGTTTCGTAAATTGTTATGATTAACTGTCTGATACACACTAGATTATTAGCACTATCACAAAAATAAATTCTAGGATTTTGTCCGTTTGCTTGGATGTTAGCCAGAGATTACTGTGTTGAAAATTCTGCATGTAAATAGCTATGTCACAAAAATATACTTGGATCCATGTGATTGCATTCTAGAAAAGAAAAACAACCCCCGAAAACTAGAAAGTGACTTCCAAATACAAACCTGAACTCTGTCGAAATCTTTTTGACTTGCTGATTTGAGAAGCAAAACAAAGATGACCTGCCAGTAATATGTTTTTGTTCCGCCACAGGTGCTGGACACACTCGGAACAGAAACAGTTCGCCCTAGTTCAGCTGCACAGTGTGTTGCCTACATTGCTTGTGCTGAGCTTCAGCATGGTATGTGGCCTGACTTGATTACCAGGCTCACTAACAATGTCATCAATCCAGCCAGCACAGAGATGATGAAGGAAGCCACACTGGAAGCAGTGGGCTACATCTGCCAAGAAATTGTGAGTACAAAGCACAGCCTGATAGAAGTCACATCTTGATTCAGTCATAGGCAGATTGCCTATCTCAGAGAGAAGCAGTTTGCAAACTGGGCTAATTTTGTGCTTGTCACAACCCAATATATCCATCAAATGTCACAGAGAAAGTAAGTCACAAAGTCATTGCCCTACACCAGAGCTTGAGATTGGCACCATTTCCTTGTGTCGTGGAATAAGTTTTTTCCCCTCTCTGAAAAACTCAGTGAAATGAGATGGGCAAACTACCTACGACCTGACAGTTTCCAACAAAGTCTCGTAGATGACATTGTGGTACCTTCAACGTGTCTTTTATTGTCTCCCGAGCGGATTGCGAGTGGTTTTTCTCTTTGTGAAATTTAAAATAAATTAAAATACATGTGGCATTCTTTGATAGGTCAAATGTTGATACTTGTGACATTACTGTAAATCCTTGCTCTCTATCAACAGGTAAAGACTTGCAAAGACAATAATAGTTTGATGTTGACATCACATTATATCTGTTAATGTTGAGAAACATAAACATATATTGACAAAATACAGATTACAATAATAATTTGCTGTCATGATATAAAATTTGTGTGATCCTTGACTGTAAAATCTTTATAATTCAGGACCCTGAGATTCTGCAGCCCCAGTCCAATGAGATCCTCACCGCCATTGTACATGCCATGAAGAAAGAAGAGCCTAGGTGAGATTTTGTCAGGCTGAAATTGACATTGTTATGTTAATGATTTCTGAAATCCCTTGTAATCAAATCCATTTTGGCTATTCCTGAATGTTTTCAAACATTGCTGAAACGTTAATCCTTGTTTACTGTCACCAGTAAGTCATGAAAGATAGTTGTAGGCATTATTCTTTGTCATGAGTAACATAACCAAACAAAAATCAGGATATAATGATGCAGGGTCATTGATGGTAATTCATTGAATAGTGCACTGTGTTGGTTCATGACAATGTCTTTCCTGTTCTTTGTGCAAATAGTTTCTCCTACTAAACCTTTGTTTTCTTTGATTTCAGCAATCATGTAAGGTTAGCTGCAACAAATGCCTTGCTCAACTCCCTAGAATTCACCAAAGCCAACTTTGATCAAGAAGTGAGTGCTCTCTTACATAGTTTCATTAATTTATTCGTTTTTTTTCTTTTTTATTTCCATAAGTTTATCTCAGAGAGACGGGTTGATGTTTCAGGTTTGAAAAATGTGTTTATGAAACCTTATGAAGTAACCCTCTTATAATTTTGTGTGGTAAGCAGAGTGTTTGTATGAGACATCAGAAATGAATACAAGGAGGAAATAAATATATTGTGAGCTTATTTGAGGCTGTTGTTGTCTTTTGCTTTTCCCTCCCTCATTTGATCTTTTGTCCTTTGATATTACAAGTATCTTCAAAGACAAAGTTATATTTGATAACTTAGTTTATGTTGAAAAAGCAAGTTTGCTCTGGATGTATCATGATTTTTTTTTTTTGAAATATCACGTTTGCAGGCAGAACGCCACCTGATCATGCAAGTGACCTGTGAAGCTACTCAGTCAACAGATACTCGGGTGAGAAATTGTTTTGTTACTGTTGTTGTTGCAAGGTTGTATATTAGTTAGCAAATGTGGTAAAGACAATCTCATCCAGGCTCCAGTGATGCCAGCTGACACAAGTTACATATGTAGGGAATTAAACATAGCAAGTTTTGTCCCTTTCAAATGGTTTTGATCGTTTATGTCTGGTTTAAATGCCCCTTTTAAACACAGTTATTTGTTATATCAAAAAATCATTCTTTATCCCAAGCCATAGCACTGACAAATGGCTGTCTTCTTAAGACATCAAATACCCAAGGAGAAACCCACTAGGTCTTGAACCTGGGACCTTTTGCGTCAAAAGATATGTACTGTATCTCTCAACCAACCTACCAGCCCAGTAGTTAGATTATTAATATGTCGGTGCTTCTGTATGTATGACTAAATCATGATGAATATTACTGCAAGTTTGGTTCACTCTCAACAAAAAAGGCAGAAACACTCTCATGAAAATGTTTCACAGTTGTGAGCTGTTCATTGAAATGGTGACCTAAACAGTTTATTCCATTCTTCTAAGCTAGTCTTGTCATCTGTTTTTATCATCTCTTTTTTTTGACAGGTCCGAGTGGCCGCTATGCAGTGCCTGGTGAAGATTATGTCTCTTTACTATATTTACATGACCCATTATATGGGCCCTGCACTTTTCGCTGTAAGTAAAATTAATAGTCCTAGCTCCACCATTATTTATTTTAGGGTTTAAAAATAAAACAGCTAAGTTTTCTAATGCCTGTTGCAAGTTACTTGCAAGATTTTATATATGTAATTTCAGGAGTTCGCCCATGGCTTTTTGGCTGTATGCTCTTTCTGTTACAAAGATAAGCAGCATATCAACTTGCCTGTTTCATGCAAGTGTAGTAACAGTAGCATAAATAAAATCACACATTGAAAATTCTGTCTTTATAAATTTTTAAATTTTATCCTATCACTTAAAACAGTTGCTCCAAGTAAGGCTTAGCTCATAAATGAATAGTTTACTCTCAAAAGACCATTCTGAAATTTTTTTATGTCTTTTCACAGATTACAGTTGATGCCATGGAACACGAGAATGAGGAGATTGCCCTGCAGGGGATTGAATTTTGGTCAACAGTATGTGATGAAGAGGTTGATCTTGCTATTGAACTGTCAGAGGTGAGTTCTGAATGAAGGATTGAGTAGGCAATAGCTTTCTTTCTAAGATCAGTTCTTTCACAGCTGGGTTGTTTACGGAGGCAGTAATTTTCCAGCCTGTAAGACCAATCCCATGACGGAATAATCAGTTGGGTAGGAAATGGATGTTTTTCTAGCTGGCCAATTTTCTAATCTCTATCACAGATCTCTTGAGAGCTGGATTAGTCTGTGACCGCTCTTTGTCTTTGATAGAGATTCTTGACTCTGTGTATGTGATTGGTTGTGTTACGAACCCTTATTTCAAGGCAACTTGTATCCTGATGAATCTTTTCTCTTGACTGCAGAGATATTGAGGTTTCCAAGTCTATCCTCTTACTGAGGGGGTTTGTGTAGTTATATTTGTTTAACTCCCGTAAAACTAAGCGTCAGCAGTGTCAGTGTATTTTGCCATATTGGCTTACAGGTTGCTTGCCAACTGAGTGCTTTGATACTGTGGGGTGTTGTCCATTAATACCTTCTCTGGGTTGGTAGTACATAGCAAGAAGTCTGTTTTTGCTTCTAGTGTAGATAGTAATTAGAGCTACTAAATCCGGCTCCGGCAATGGTTAATTTATAAGAAATGTCCACTTGCCATCACTGAGGGTAACTGGCTTAAGCACACTTATTCATCATTTCATCATTTTCTTTTGCTACAGGCAGCAGAACAAGGTCGCCCACCTGAGCGAACCAGCATGTTTTATGCAAAGGGAGCCTTGCAGTACCTTGTCCCTATTCTTCTAGTGACACTTGCAAAACAGGTAGGTTTTTGTGCCTGTACTCCCGCACTTCTTCACTCACTTAAATAGATAGGCTTTAATGTGTCTTTCTTGTATCAATTGTCAAAATGTATTAGTGCATCTTCTACATTTAATTCTTTTAAGAATTATCTAAGGAATGCCATAGTATCATTGTGTTGACTCTTTGTATTTAACATTTTAAAGTTAACACTGCTTGTCGTCTCTTTGTAGGAGGAGCACGATGATGATGATGAGTGGAACCCCTGCAAAGCAGCTGGCGTTTGCCTCATGCTCATGGCAACTTGTTGTGAGGATGATGTGGTGCCATATGTCTTACCCTTTGTCAGAGACAACATTCGAAATGAAGATTGGCGTTACCGAGATGCTGCCGTCATGGCTTTTGGTAAGTAAAAGCGAAATGTGTGGATTTGTTGTGCTTGAACCTAATATTGTTTAAGCTCGTATTAAGAGCCACAATGGAATTTTGACTTTTTTTTCCCTCTCATCCTTGTGAAATGTTGCAGCCAGGTTGTTTCATGTGGTAATGAACAGACCAGCTTGGTAAGAAACGAGTAGGTTCCCAACTGTTGTTACAAGGAGTTGCTGTTTTCTGCTGGAGTGGCTGTGTTAAAGTTGCATTCACAAACTACAGTTTATAGACTGATTCCATGTAATTTGAGTTTATGAGGTCCTGTTGTAATTGTCTTCTTACAGTGACTAGCGTAGTATATGCTAAATTTTTAGTGGCCGATTTTGGTTCTGCAGTGACAACTCCACTTATATCCATATTTGTTTTAGTAAATATGCCTTTTTCTTCCTCTATAGGTTCCATTTTAGAGGGCCCAGACCCAGAGAAGATGAAACCCATAGTTGAACAGGCCATGCCTATGTTGATAGAGCTGCTCAAGGACCCTAGTGTTGTGGTACGAGATACGGCAGCCTGGACTGTGGGACGGGTGTGTGAGATTCTTCCAGAGTCAGTCTTGCATGAGACCTGTCTGACACCCTTGCTCAATGCCTTGGTAGAGGGGCTTGTGGCAGAGCCCCGTGTTGCCAGTAATGTTTGCTGGGTAAGAAAAGTTGATATTATATGTTTGATAAGAGTGAAGGATTTCTCTAGCAAGTAGTAAGTCTGTACCACTTTGATTTCTCAGCATTTTCTAGGTTTTGTTTTTTACTGATATCTTGATGGCTATGGGACTTGAGCTGTAGTAGTTACAGTAGTTTTATCAGAGGGCCATTTCATGGCAGTAGACAAAGATGCTGCTCAGTCTAGCGCTTCACTTGTCCAGAAAATTTTTTTTAAAGTTTTATGTGGCTAAATTTGGTTAACATACAATTACTTTCTGTTTACCATGTAGCTCTGTTTTCCAATCACCACGCTCATCTACCAATAACTAAACATTATTCATTCTTACATCATTACAAATATGGGAGAGTTCGTCCTGGCAGGTCGATTCCGAAAAGTGAATTTTTCTCATGTCATTCACCTGCCCTGAAATTACTGAGAGATGCTGAATTGAAAAACACAATAGGGTTTTGTGTGATTCATGTGTTCGTGATATTTTCACACCTATTGTCAAAGATGAATGATTAAGATTGTAACTTACCAGGTGTTTTGTTTACTTTTTACAGGCATTTTCGAGCCTGGCAGAAGCTGCTTATGAGAATGCTGAGCAACCTGAAGATGGCTCTGAACCAGAAACCTACTGTCTTTCCAGTTATTTTGAGACCATCGTGGAGAGGCTGTTGCAAACAGCAGACAGGTAAGCTCAGATGATTTCACACTTTCAACACATATAAAAGCTATCTTATTCACTAGATATCCAACCACGTATTAGAATGGCAGTCTTCATATGACTCTTGTCTTACATTGTGGTGGCTTAGCCTTGTGTGGATAGCATTTGGGAAGAATAGTCAAAATGTGTAGGAACATCTAGAAGACTTAAAACATTCAAAGGGGAACAGGGGTGGCTGGCTATGTAATCATTTTTTATGAATGGAGAGGGCCCAATGTGATCAACCTTTGTACTTAGATGGGAGGAAGTTTCTTCTATCACTTTTTAATGAATTATTTTTGTATCATTTCAGAGCTGATGGAAATCAGCATAACCTGCGTAATGCTGCCTATGAGGCACTCATGGAGTTGGTGAAAAACAGCCCAAAGGTGGGGTTTCTTGTTATTCCCTATGATACTGAGGTTATAAAACAAGACAGGAAATGCATAGATCTGTCATGCAATAATAAACACTATCTTTGTAATTTGCTCAGTCACCTTAACATTGCTGTGTCATTGTATGACAAATGCCCAGATAAGTAGTGGAGGGCTGACAGGATACTTCAAAGGCAAATGCAGAGAAATGAAGAAATAGGGCATAGGTACAAGAATATGGTGGGACTAGATAACTCCACGCTATCTGCTGAGCCCAGTGCTCACTTTGTACTAGGAACTCCATGATGATTAGTAATTACTGATTTATATGACTGATTGGTATTTAATCTGAAATTTGGAGTTCAGGAAGGGAAACATTGCTTGTCCAGTTTGACACAAGTTTTGCCTTGAGACTTAATGGAAGTTAAACACTATTCACAAATGAACATTCATTTCTTTGGCCTCTAGGAGAGGTTTTGCTTATCCAGGATTAAGGCAAATTCTGCATTGTGGATATATTGACATTACTTGTATTCCTTTTCCTAAATTAATTGCCGTGAACTAACTTCATAGTCCTTTTGTTAATAACTGGTTCCACAGAGCATTGAAAACTGCTGATATGTACATCTACTTGTTTCCAACATTGAAACCAAATCAGTTTTTTGTTTTTTACATCTATATTGAAGTACATTTGTACAGAGTGTAGTATGCTTGGGTGTGTGATCTGAATATTATATAATCTTATATACCTCTCTATGTAAAACGCTCAGAGCCTGTATGTACAGGGAGGAGCGCTATATAAATGCTAGGAATTGTTATTTTGTCTCAATATGTTCTGTGAAGAATGTTTCAGTTAAGCAGACTTTACGAAACACACTCAAGGGAAGCAAAGAAATGGTTTGTACTGATAAGATGTTATGGTCTTGTTTTCCAGAACTGCTATGTGATTGTACAGAAAACTACTATGATTATCTTAGAGAAACTCGAGCGAGTATTGTCCATGGAGGTAAGGACTGTGTCGTGGATATCTACCCTCAAAATCCCACTGTATGTCCCATAGTTCTGAAATACATCCTTGTCATTTATTTGCCTTTCAATGTGAATAAGATGTGCACCTGACCTCTTCAGAAATATGTCCTCACGAAATTAATTTATGCTGGGGAATGAGACAGCTTGTGCGTCATTTAATGAAGTTACTGTTTTGAGTTAATTGACTAGAGAGGTGAGATTCTTTTTTTGTTTTCTTAGGGTGAGGGTTTTGTCACCAGTGTGGTATGATGAATATTGAATTATTGCACTGTGATGAGATGAATATACCGCCCCAGTCTGATGTTGCTGTGACTGATTGGTATATATCACTGAGTCATTTACTTATTAAACTTCTGTCATTCGTGCTTTTGTAAGGATTAGATGACTCGGGAATAAAGGAAAAAACAGTAGTCATTTATGTTTTTCTGTCTTTTGCTTTAAATGCTCTCTATTAGAACTGGAATAGCTCATACATACCATTGATTTTATCCTGCAGGGTGCCATTCAGTCCACTAATGACAGGGTTCAGTACAATGATCTGCAGTCACTCTTATGTGCCACATTACAGGTAAGATCTGGTTATATCTTTTGTTCTTGTTGTGTTATGCTTTTTGTCTTGAAGATCTGGCCATTATGCCAAGTGAATGAAATATTTAAGTGTTGCACTATGATGAGATAAATATACCGCCCCAGTCTGATGTCTCTGTGACTGATTGGTATATATCACTGAGGCATTCATTTGTTTGAGTTATTTCATTCATGCATGTGTGTAACACTGTTTAATGGTTCTTTAGCAGTAGACCAGAAACAGGTGGTCCCTATTGAAATTCCAGAATGTTGCTTGGTAACTTTATATACTGTCATCCGTTTTTATCAGTATTTATAATTATATCAGATGTAGTAGTGCTGAACTTTTATTGTCAGGATTATCTTTTTTTTTTTTATGCGAAAGTGGCAGGACTTAAATTTATGGAGCAGGGTTTTAGCATCTCACTGTTGCAATGTGGAATATAACAAAGGCACTCAGGGGAAAAAATAATGGAAATGAATGTGTTTGGGTTGAGATAGTCATCATCCATTTTTTGTTACATTTCTGTCACCCTACAGAGAAGCTCCTTGCAGGTAAAAACTAGTGAATAACTTAATTAGTCTGCTTGCATTTTAGACTGTTCACTTCAGCCATTTGAAACACTAGGGTTTTCTCTCTTTGGAAAGGCTCAGTCATTTGACCTCATGTAAATTTTATTTCCAGAGCGTCTTGCGTAAAGTGACTCCAGAGGATGCACCCAAAATTTCTGACCAGATAATGACAGCTCTGTTGAGAATGTTCCAGTCAACCAGTGGTAAAGCTGGTAGTGTTCAGGAAGATGCCCTGCTGGCCATGTCTACACTTATTGAAGGTGGGCTCCGAAGACATAATGCTTATCTTTAATCAGGTCCAATTTTTAAATGACATCAGATTTGGAAGCAAGCATAAAGAACCAAAGATCTGGGAGATCATTTCCTAGTCAGCAAGGCACTGCATAATCATTATCTAGTCAGGAAAGTATCATATGATCATGCAGCGGCGTTTTTTGCACATGATAACTTCAGTTGACTGTGATGGGTTATATATATTTTTATTCTGAAGTTTTGCAAGTCTGATTGACATGTGTAGTAGATAGACGTATCAGAAGACAGCAGATAGAAAGCTAAAGTGACACTACTTTATTTAAAACAGAAATTGGGAGTTGATAAGCTCTGTATGCTTATCTGTTGACCTTAAAGCGTCAAGTATTGTCTTGCTTCCCATTAAAAGGAATTGTTCATATGTTGTGGATTACACGAACTTAAATTATAATACTTCTGTTTCAGTGTTGGGAGAAAAATTCCAGATGTACATGGATGCCTTCAAGCCATACTTACTGCTTGGTCTGAAGAATTATGCTGAATATCAGGTGAGAATATTAGCTTACTCCATTGAATGAAATATTTAATTGTTGCACTATGATGAGATAAATATACCGCCCCAGTCTGATGTCTCTGTGACTGATTGGTATATATCACTGAGGCATTCATTTGTTTGAGTTATTTCATTCATGCATGTGTGTAACACTGTTTAATGGTTCTTTAGCGGTACTCTACTCCCACTTTTTTTTTCTTTCAGTTTTGTTAACTCTTTGGCTTGAGCAATTAATGTCAAAATATTTTTTTTATCAGTGTTTGTAATTTTCTGCATGTTATTGTTACTGGTTATGCAGTTGTTTTTTTGTTGTTTTTTTTTTGTCTTCTGTTGCACTTTTGACTGTTCATTGACTTGCAGTTGTAATTCTATGTGTATTTATGTGGGCATGACATCTTTTATCACTTTTCTGAATCCATTTCCGTATAAATAAAAAAGGCTTTGTTTCCACTCCAGGTCTGCCTGGCAGCAGTAGGTATTGTTGGAGACCTGTGCAGAGCTTTAGGTGCAAACATCCTTCCACATTGTGATGAACTCATGATGATGTTGCTTGAGAACCTTGGTGTAAGTACTTGTTTTAAAAGTTCTTTTTCTTCTCTCAGTACAGTAATTTACAAGCTCTCTTGTATGCCGTACTACAGTGTAGTTTGGTCTCAGCTGCTGCTCTCTTCTCCTCTCTCAAAGAGATGTATTACAAATGTGGCATTACGAATGCTGAATTGTTCCACTGTGATGAGATAAATATACCGCCCCAGTCTGATGTTGTTATGACTGTTTGGTATATATCACTGAGTCAGTTTTTTTTGTTTTTTTTTTAAAGACTATTTTCATTCATTCCTCTATAAGGATTGGATTACTCAAACTAAGTCCCGGCAGAGTTCAAGGATAGATGGTTCACTCTGTTAGCACACACTTCTTTTTTAATCTTGCGGTGAAGGATTATGCTTACTGTGCAGAGTTTTGCAAATTGCTTTTGCTTTTTAAGTAGGTTGTTAGTATACATCAGAATTGCAAGATAGGATGTACCTGTATGTTTAAATATGAAACCAGCAGATTTTGTTTTATTGCCCAGAACAAATTGTAAGCCTTCTTTGCTATTTTACAACTAGATGTTGTTGCCTCAGTGCAGTAAACCTGTAAGTGCATTTTCCTTAGATTTCGATTTCATGCAGTTTTTACATTTGCACATTGTGTTAAAATCTTAAGGCTGTATACCAGATAGTTTTAAGGCCATACAAACTCTGATTCTGGAAAGTATGTGGTTAGATGATGAGAAATGCAAGTATTTTATTGTTATTCTGTAAAATTTCAAAATTGTTAGTAACAAGAATAGTGAATGACAATAGGTAGGATGAAAGAGCAATATCTTCAGTTTTTCTCTTTTTTATTTAATTAACTTATTTTCTTTCGTAAAATTTTTCTGAGGCAGAAAATAATGACCTGTTTTACCTATCCACAGAATGAAAGTGTGCACCGCTCAGTGAAGCCCCAGATCTTGTCGGTATTTGGTGACATTGCTCTGGCTATTGGTGGCAACTTCAAGCTTTACCTGGATGTTGTGATGAACACTCTTCAGCAGGCCTCTCAGGCCCAGGTAGATAAGGTGAGTATGCTTTCCATTCTCTTATTGTGTAATAACCATTTCACATTTTTGGTTGTGTTTAAAGTAGAATCTTATTAGGATTACACGTTTTAATGTGAGAAAGTTTCTACAATTAATGATCACATTAAAAAGCTTGTCAATAAACTGAATAATGCATCTAGATTTAACTTATAAGTAGATGGTACACGAATTGTTTGTTTGCGTAGTTAAAGTTGCATTGGTTACCAGCTATATTTTATTCAGCATGTTGACAGTATGAGCAGTCTGGTGTATATTTCTCAGTATTTATTTATTTTTGTGTCGGTTTTTGTTTGAAGGCAGTTACATTTGTGAAATTCTTCTCCCACATTGGGAAATGCAGTGCTGTGTTAATTATGATGATACATAAGTGTAAGTCTAAAAACTAATGAAATCAGACAGTTGTTTTAAGGTGGCACACACAGTGGAATGGAACAGTGTAAATATGCTTGAGATTAATTGCAAGACCCTGTTTGCTTCAGGTCAAGTGTTTTCCTGAAATCCTGGTTCTGTTTGTCAAATAGCACTGTAGATAAGGAGTTTCTGTTCTCCAATATACTGAAACATGGGTTGTGTTCTTCTTGCTCAGACTGATTATGACATGATTGACTACCTGAATGAGCTGAGAGAAGGCTGTCTGGAGGCATATACGGGTATAGTTCAAGGGCTCAAAGGAGATGGAGATACCCCAAACCGTAAGTTATCGTAAATGCATTATTTAGAGAGGGCTTGGCTTGTCCCAACATGCCAAGGATTTCCTAGAGAAAATGCAAGGATACAATGGCTGTTAGGAGGAGATGCAGCCTTGCAACAGAAATATTCTCTCATCCAGTGTCACGTTAATGAATATCTGACTGGCTAGGTATTGCTTGACAACATTCCAGTAGATGTGGCATAAAGTCATTCATTAGGAATTTTTCATTGCAGACATGGAAAATGAAAGGTTCTGTTTTTTTATGATTACCTTCTGCGCAATTTTAAGCTGTATTGAGGTTAATATAACATGATTTAGCTGTGTCTGATCACTCAGTGCTTCTGGATTTTGTTTAGAGATGTTAGGCCATGGCTTGGTTTCATTCAGCTAGAATGTCACAACGGTACTATTGTCATAATAACCCTCTGTGTCTGTCACAGATTAGAAAAATTGAGAAAATTAATGAAGGGTTGATAAAAGAATGGCTTTAGCCAGCAGCATAGCTCTGAGTTTGCTCAATGATGAATATACTTTATTCTGAAGTAGTTATCACAAGGACTGAACACAGACGTGGAGAGTCTGGAAAATGGAATTTTGGATTATGCACTTGAATAGTCTTAAATCTTTACTTTTTCATCATCTGTTCCTTAAAAGTCTTGAATTTCGTGAACTTGAAACTGGGGCCTCGAGCAAGTATTGAAACAGCAGCCAATCAATAGTTTTCACCTCTAAGGGCCAGACTATGAGAATGTCGCACGTTTCATGCGCAAGTCTTCTGTTCTTTTTTATTTTAATGGTGATTGTTGTGTCGCAAATTGGAAGTCCTGAATTTTGAAATTAAGGTTAGAAGAACCTTAAAAAATATTTTCAAGGAACTAAATTAACCCTGGTACCAGGAGCTTGAAGTCCAGCTGTTGTTTTTCTTTCACAGCGGATGTTGTGCTTATCCAACCTCATGTGAGCCACATTGTGTCTTTCATTGAACACATTGCCGGGGATGATGACAAGAGTGATAGCAACGTAGCTGCCTGCTGTGGCCTCATAGGGTGAGGAGCTGTAGTGATGTCTTTGAACTTTTACAATACTGGGGATGTAATCCATGCAAATTTTAGTGATCAGTGGGTTACTTATCTAGCACTTAATTCCTCCCATATCAATGATACATTGGGCTGTCCTCTTCCTCCATATTCTACAATTTCCCACCAGCATTTCCGTCTCAGTCCATGAGATATTCAATTTATTTCGGTCTGTGTAACTGTGTTCTCCCATGTAATATTTGGCTGGCCCTTCTTCCACATTATCACTTTCTTTGGGAATCTACTGTTGTTCATTCTTATGACATGTGATCGGTGGGTTGGAGGGGTAAAAAGGAAATAAAATTTCCAAATTTGTCTGTTCAGGAATGACAGTTTTATCAGACTCTCGGGGACTTGTCTCTAAATAAGATAAATTGCAGATTTTTGTGTGTGTGTGTAGAGGCAGGGCTTGAGACAAGGTATACAGATCAGTACATGTTTTACAAGTATGTCATAAGCAGATGTTCTGCTTTTGACACAATCATGTCATGTAAGCAAGCAATCAGGACTCAGCGCTTACCTGTCATGTTAATTTGTCTTCACAGAGACCTGTGTTCAGCTTTTGGTAGCTCAATGCTTCCAATGGTGGACCGGGAAAGCATCAGCAACCTTCTGACCCAAGGTCGGCGCAGCAAAGTACAGAAAGCCAAGACACTGGCCACTTGGGCAACCAAGGAAATCCGCCGACTGAAGAACGCAGCTTCATCATGGTGAGTGTAGTGTCTCTGCAAGTTATTCAGACTTTTTTTTTATATGCCAGCATGATCCCTTTTCTGTTCTTTTTTTTTTTTTAATCTTGACAGTTGTTGTTTGCCCAATATCTCACCATTGTAATGTTTTCTCCAGATCTCGTGATTCACCCCTTACGTTTCAACATCCAACCTCAAAGTACTCTGAATGCATGCCAGTCTCCCTTTTCTTTTCTGCACTCCAAAGTTTGCATTTTTGGGGGAAACTTAAAATCCCTCTTATAATTCACAAATTCCTCCCCTCCCCTCCCCTCAAATTTATGACAGGAGGAATGTCTCCCCCAGTTTATATGGCCCTGAGAAAACACTGCCATAGTAAGAGGGTTGGCTGACCTGTATTTTGAACCAGTCTTGTCCCATGAAGAATCCTGGTAATTTTACCTGTCACCAAGTGTGTTGATTTGGGTCACGATGGATAGTGTAATATTTTTGTTTCATAGGGCAGCCCTTGGCCGCACTTGTTGCCTATGATGAAAGAAACCCCTGAAAGTGAATGACCTGTGAGCTTCAGATTAGTCTTTCTGAGGCAGCGTTTAGAGTTATGTCTGTAAGGTTCTTTGGGTAAGGACTTTCAACACTACAGAATGTGTAGCCGGCTAATTCTCAGTTTGTGCTGAATTGGGCATTAATGCTTTTTCTCTGAGTTACTTGAGCTAGTCTCAAATCAACATTCCAATAGGAATGGAACAATCAGTTCTTGACACATATTTCAGTAGTGCTTTCCATCCTAACAAGCATAAGTAACAGTTTCTCCCAAGTTTTATTTCAGATAATTATTTTATATGAAACTACAGCTTTTGTCGTGTTTTTTTTTCTCTGTGTTATGTCTGTATGTTGTAATTATGTCAAAGACTGTGAAAGACATTGTATGTTGATCTATCTTTCATAGCACTGATGATGAGAAACTCTATGACCATGAGCACAATAATATTCATGCCATCAACAAGAACTTGCAATTAGACATGGCCCTTGTGGGCCGCAGTAAGTTTGCACGGTTAAATGTTTCACAGTTTGAACTGATTTGTTTTCTTTTTTTAATTCTTGTTGGGCTAGTTAAAAAAATATGTTCATATTAACCAGTAATTTGGATCTTCAGGGATGCTGTGTTTCAAAAATTGGTCTGTTTTCCTGAAATTTTGTTGAAGGTGGCAAGGTGTTATATTATTAGTATTAATAATTTTATGCCCTGGAATATATTGTTTGGAAATGTTTCTGTGATTTGCTACCTGTACTAATTTGAATATTAAGCCTTGCGTCTTTTATTCACTTTGTAACTAATCTTAAATAACTGGCATTTGTTATTTTAACATTTAGTAGAAAATGGTGAGTTAAATTTGTATGCTTCAATGTGAAGTTGCTCTTTGTTAAGACTGCCAATCTTAAAATGGATAGTTTCTTTCAGGTTTGAGATGTTTAATACTTGATGATTTTGTTGGTCTGATTCAACTGTATGAAAAGCAGATAAATGTTCCAGGATCTAACAAGCTGTACTGTTTTCTGTTTACAAGCTAACTGGGACCAAATTACGCAAACAACGTAGTGTAGTCAAAGCTTGGGTTGAATTACTAGCAGTATTGTTAACTGATTTCTGTTGCATATTTTCACAGATGCGTGAAATGAACAGAGTTACAAGACTTTTGAAGACAGGACAACCTCCCTCCGACTGCTACAGCCTTGGCAACGGTGACTGACGGCGTCAAAGACACTCCCCCCCACCCTTCCTCTGGCTCTGGCCCTCCACCACCAGCTGATCTGCGGAGGGGCCTCCACCCAACGACAGTAAATGACGGCACTGACGTTAACACACATCCAAACTCGCAGTCATTTCACAATTGTGCCAGCGGAGTGAGTGACTGACCCCCCCAAAGTGAATGACAAGAAGTCAAGATGGACAGATGAAGCAAAAAGTGGATGCAAGTTTCGAATGTTTCCTGATGAGAGAAAGGACCTAATGACAGCCAGTGCAACTGCAGTGAGTGAATAGAGAGACTAAAGAGAGTGGATTCGTGAAAACTTTTTGTAATGTGACAGACTGCTGGTAAAAGTGAAACCTGAAGGAGTGAGCAAAAGACAGCATTGTGTGTTAATTTTGCTGCATTTTTGACATTAATCCAGTAAGCTGTTCTGTGTGACTTTTGGAGGATGCCTTTTTGCCTTGTGCCCTAGGTCGGTTGGATCATGCCTGACTGTGCAATTTGTGGAGTTTGGAAGCTACTAATGAACTTATTTATAATCAGCCTTTTGTTTTCTATGTGCCCTCCTACACTGAACAGCCCCTATGGAACAACATATGCAACCTGACAATACTACATACACCTCAGCTGCAATCTGCCATGCTACTTGATGGAACCTTGCCCAAACAGATTTTCATCTTTTCTTGTTTGGCAGACGGGGTCCGTGAGTTTCTCGTACGCATCCTGCCGGTTGTTTGTCCTCATCCATATGTGCGGAGTCACCTGTGCTATGGCCTTGCCACCAATGGTTTCGGCTCCCATCTCCACACTGCTCAGTGCTCCAGCTATATGCAACAACCACACAGAACTGATCCTGCCTGTTGGTTGACATTTGACACCAATCTACATCTGCTTGCTCTTGCTGCATTGTCATCACTCAGTCCCTACTTGTGTCTTAATCTTTATTCCCTTGAGGAATCTGTTCATGGATGGTGCATGAAACTTTTTCTTAAATCCCCACAGCATTTAAGTCTAGTTTTCTTGGGTTGAGAATTGCAAGGTTCAGACTTAACCTAAACCATGTTTTGGAAAATGTGCAAGAAAGTTTTAACCTTTTCACGTCGTGCCCCACAACATTTGAGCAGCACAAATCACCCTGCATCACACTGTGCCTTCTAATGGTTGGGCAATATTCAGTCTCACCTTTCGCACCGGCCGTCATGAATGTTGTGATTCAATATTACACACAACACAGCAAACTGTAAACCAGCCTGTCACTTTTAACTCTTGTAGCGTGAGGCTTCCCGGGTTTACCCTCCCCCTGGCAGCTTGGCCACTATTACAGATAATGACCATTACACGTGTTGTCTGCCCGCCAGTCAAGTGACGAAGGGGTGCAAAACTCTTCCTGCCACACTCAGAGGTTGGCAAAAAGATGTGTTTATATCTTACTGCTGCAGTCAGGCTCTTATATTTTATTGCTGCGTTCCAGCAAAGCGAGTAAACAATAATTTCTACCACCTCATCACAAGTGTTAAGTATGGGTCAGTTGTTTGTAATTATTCATCAATAAGCAACTAGTTTCATGGGGGGGAAAAACCTGAATATTAATTGATTAGTTTTTATTTTTGTTAGAATATCTTTCGGTAGTATGATTCTCAGGGATTTTCCCCTATTGCACATTGCCTAGAAAGCACAGGAGACAAGGTTAGAGCACAGTGTGAAAAGATTTGCGGTTTGGATAATATAAAGAAGCAGTACTACCCTTGAAAACTTCACAACTCGAAATTTCCTCCCCAGAAGGTTCCATCTCTCTTCATAGGATAGCAGCACTGCTCAAACATTATTAAAGAAATCATCAGTAGACCTCGTCAGTTCTCAACCCAAGTTTTGTATGTGTCAGTAAGAGGCAGTGGTGTAATTATTCTGTTCTGTGAACAAGCTGCTTCAGATTTTTTGTAAATGGCATAGTTCTGAATACAACCCAAATGTCATTTGTTTCGATAATTGTCTGTCTGAACCTATTCACTGACTAAGCAGGGGAAAAAGAAAACTCAACACATTTTTGTGTAACTGCAGTGTGGCTGTATCATAATACAGGTCTGCATTATTTATTTCCTCTGTGCATTTGTCACACTTTGGCATTAGCTATTTGTCTATCGAACCATTTTCCTCAGAGTACAAACATTGATTATCCAGTCTCGTTTAAACCAGATCTCCTGATATCTGGTGCCACGTGCTCACCTGTTAGCTGCTGGCCTTTGCCACCCATTCATATAACTGACCAGTATGCTGTTATCTGTCATGAAGGCTTGTTACCCTGGAGCTGACAGATGGACAGAGTGGCAGATATTCAGATCTGTAGTATACATATACTCCGTGTGTTCTTTTAAAGTACCTGCTGTTTTCTAAATGCACACTACAACCCATCAAACACATCTGTCCTTATCATACAGTATGGTGATAATTTCATTCTTGTTCTGTTCTGTTTTCAATTTTTATAAAGTCCTCTTATGGATGTCCGTTCCAGTAATTTGGCCTGTTGATTAAAAGTGTATTTCAGTACATTGCTGACTTCACACTTAGAAGAGTGGAGTCTGCATATATTCTGTTTTCACTGGTGCCAAACAAATGTGACCGCATCATGTGTCACTGTTATCAATTACTAAGGTTGCAGTGCTGAACATTTACCAGTACTGTACTCTGCAGTTATGACAGTTGCAGACCAGTGAAGTAATCATGCTGATAAGATAGCTCTTCAAGTTGTTTTCCATAAAAACGTGATAGACTTGACCAAGGTCACATTTCATATCTTTTCATTTGCATTGCCCGCTCCATTGTGTTTTGGCAAAGTGATAGTAGCACTGATAGTTGAAGGTGATCTATCTGACGTTAAGGTGATGTGTAGTGCAGAAGCCCACCACCTATGCATTTGTTCTGCATAGAGCTGCTCATTGTTTTATCCCCAGTGTCAAATTTATTCATGCATAAGAGCATTCAGCTGCTAGCCACTAATAACTTTAGAAATAAAAGGCATAATATGGAGCCTCGGAAGGGCTCATTTTGGTCATAGGCATACACTTCATTGTATATCTATCTTTGTTATCAGCTAGGCCTGTTTTGAACTATGATCTGCACTTTTTTTTTTTCAACGTAAGAGAAGTAGGCTTGCACATTTGCCTAAGGCATTAAAGGGTGATACAGTTGGCAATTTTATGAAACCATGATTTTTGTATTATACAGGGTGTCGCATTTGTGGAAAGTAGCCATGCAGTTAATGCTAGCTAAATGCCTGGGTTATTTGCAGTCCTTACACTTCAGTGGGACACTGCTTATAAGGATCTTCAGTGTCTCTGAACTGTTGGGTTTGGTATAAACCTGCAGGAGCTGATACTTACCACTAAACCAGTCTATAAACTTACACCTGTCTTTCTCTACTGTCTATGTATGTTCATTTGTTTTCTGTCTTCTGTTCCCATTATGCTTTAGAGAGCGAGACATGTCAAATGTATCACCCACTTATGGATGCAAGCATTTAGCAGTTTTTTTTTCTGTTTCCTCAGAATTATGTCCTACAGTATTAGTGTAGTAGTGTATCTTACTCTCAGCAAGAATTAAAGCATTACTTTTCTTTTTGGCTGGCAGCTTTGAGAATCCTCTCATGTGGCCTTTTGAATACAGGTGTAGAAATAGAGTTAAAACCCAAGGATAAGACATCCTATGGTTAAATTAGCCAAAGTGCAACAGAACTGTTGTGGTTCCCAATGATAGAGGCACTGTGCGTCCCCAGAGGTGGTAGTACAAAAAAAATATGGTGTGCAACTTGTCACAATAAATGTGTTGAAGTTTCTGTACAGAATTGCACATCAGAGGGTTGAATGTTGCAAGTTTCTTTCTTTGCACAACTGCCAACTGTGATAACACCAGCTCTTTGACACCTGATTTCACTCAGTACCATTGTGCATGATCCTACATGGGTTTTTCTGGATTTCCTATCAGACACAGAATTATCAGGAGCAAACGAGACATTCTGATACAGTGTAACTTGTGTATGGACAGAAAATCTAGAAAACCTCACAAAGGTTCAAGCACTAAGATATTTATGAGCCATAAGAGAAATCTGGTGTTAGACAACTGGTACTATCACAAATAACAGTTGGTCTAAGATCATTGATCTTAATGGATGAAAATGTACCATTCAGCACTTTAGTGTGTAATTTTGTGTAGAAATTCCTAATGCATTTATGGTGGGGAGTTTTACACCATATTTTCGCATTACAACTTCTGGGAAAGGACTGTGTCTTCTCTTAAACGTGATTGGTGAAAAAGGTCTTACATGAAGAAAAATGTCATATTTAAGATTTTGGAGGCGTTTTCGGGTGTTTTAAGCAGGGCTTTGTTCGTCTTTGCAGTTAGGTTCCATCATTGGTCTTGTTTCTGAAGTAAAAATGGGTAGTATTTCATGGGCAGCATGGGTTGAAGCTAGGCACCAATCAGTTTATGGGATGATGAAGTTGGCTGGGTTTTACTGTATTTGTAATCCAAGTGGTCACTGGTAGTAAATTTTGGACTCATTGCATTTCCAGAGGATTCGACACAATTTTAGGAGTCCTGATATCTCATGTATTTTTTTTTAGCCTCCTCCCTTTAAGTTTTCAGCAAACTTCTTGTCCTTCCTGACATTTAGATTGTTTGAAGGACATCTGTCAGTTCTACTCCTTGCAGTGTAGTCTTTGTCTCGTAGCTTCAGTTTTGAAAAGGCATAATTGTTATGATGATAATTTCCCTTTGAATGATTGTTAGAGAATAGCATTTTGTAATGTCATTGTTCAGCAGCATTTTGTCTATAATAGACTTAGAGTTTCAGGTTTGGTTGTGCAGTGGTGTAGGGATGATGCAGTTTAGTAGGAACATGGGGAAATAGATGTATGTGACAATTAAGAGTGTGAATGTCTTGAGAGCTTGATGTGTTATGATCCATTGACAAGGTTATCTGTGTAGTAAACCCTGGAAGATAAAGAGAGTGGGTGGAAAGAATGGTGCTATTTGCTATTTTGTGTGCAACTATTAATCCTTGTTGGCATTCCAGTCGTGAATGCAGAATGGGTAACTGGAAGCCCCTCATTCATTGCCTTCGGTGACTTAGCTTAATATTCAGTTCAGGGGCTGGATAAATAAGTATTTAATTTGAATGTATGTTCTCTTGAATTCTGTGCAATGTTGAAATGGTCCGATGCAAGGCGTTGGTATGTAAGCAGTGTAAATTATAAACATAATACAGTAGAATAAATGAGTTTGCATAAGCCTTGACTTGTTATGCGTGTGTGGAAGACTTGGCTGTTGTGTGTGTTGTGAGAGAAATTGTTAATTATCTACATGTGTGAATGCCATGCGTGGTATGGTCACTTGGGTCCAGCTAAGTTCAAGTGCCATGAAAGCACTGTGTTCATCTGTGTTTGGTAGAAGAGAATGAAGCATAACCACTTAACTTTGCAGGTGAGATTGCTTACCTGATTCAGGCTAGATCTATGCCAGTACTAAATCTTATGCCAATAACTGTCAAGTATGTATGCCAGGAAATAGGGTTGTGTCTGTTTACTGAAAAGATGTAGTTGGGGGAGGTATAGGGATTTAGGTGGTGCCATTTACCAATGAGGTTGTTCCAGTTGTAATACATGAGATTAACTAACTGGGTTAAAATGGAGACAAAATTTGACAGCACAGAGGCAAAGAGAGTTAGTATGACAAGTCAGCAGTTTCCTTCTGAGAATTGATACCAAATTTGGCAGTGATTGACATCCCTGTGCGAATTCCTGAACTGCATGAATGGATCTTGTAGTGAAAATTTTGTTTCCAAACATTAGAACCTGAGAAGAGATGCATATTGTCAGTGTTGATGCATAATTTCACATGACTGAAACAGATGTATGCAACTTTCTGCATCAACATGAAGGATATTCAATCCATTTGGTTAGCATACACAGATATTGGCAGTCTGCAGTGACTTCTTTTGTTGGATCTTGCTGAAAGATCCTAATGCTTCACAATTGATGCTGTGTGTGAAAACAAAATTTGTAGCTGGTGGTCCATCTGTGCAGTCTATGATGAATTCAGTGAATGAATGCGACATACAATAACAATGCAGGAGGTTAACATATTATATGTGATGAGGCTATATGTTGTGAGATACAGAACTTGTTTGTTAATACCGATGACAGAAAGGAGAAAATGGAAGTCCAGATTTGTTTGTGTGAGTATGTGGTAAAAAAATATACAAGACCATGAGATTGAGCCAACATGTTAACATCACATACAACTTCCAACAGTTCAAGATGTTTTTTTTGTTTTTTTTTTTAAATACGTTTACTTGTAATTTATTCATTACTTTGATTTGCATCGATATTTTTTATACAATTTGACAAGTGTTAGCTTGATGCTTGGCATGAAAAATGAACTCAGACTTAACTAATGTTACCTTGATGCTTGGTATAAAAAGATGAACTCCTAGGCTTAATTTCACTTGTAATTTATTTTGATGGCAGAGAATTAACTTCTCATCACTTGTGCAGAAAATCAGTTGAGGCATTGTAGGTTTGTTAACCAGGGATCAGGAATGGAAGATGCCAAAATTTTTTAGAAAACATACATGAAGTCCAAAAAACTAATATTTTTTAATTGAGTGAGTAGGAAAACAATGTGAAACAATTTCAATATTGAACAGAGACGCATATGTTCATGATGGTGTCTGAAAATTCTGCCATCCCTGAGAAGTTACTCTCAACATCTTGCAGTGCTTAGATGTACAGTGTCAGTTACTTCATCATGAGGGTCTTACATTGTCCACAAGGTGAACAGCTACACACACTTTTTTAGTTTAATCATGTTGCACTCAGTCATGTCCTAGATCCTATTATATGAAGTCATGACCTTGTTTTCATGAAATGAAAGTTGCATGCCACTATTTTCAAGTGCTTCAGTTCTGATGGTTATTCATTTTACATTGCCTTTTGCTGATTAAAAAAAATTTAAAAATTACGGAAGTAACATTTAACTGGGATGAAATGCTTTAATATCAGTGAGGTTGTGTGTTTTAGTTTCCACTGAAGAGAAAGCAAGTGTTTTCTGTAATATGATAATAAATGGGAATCCTAAAAATTAAAACACACTGCCCATCAAGAGAGAATGAGATCATTTCTTCCTATAAATTTAATATTATATTAATTCTGAGGCATTATAATCACAGATGAAGTTTTGGCTTTCTCCAAATTCAGTAAGAGACAAGTGAATACAGTCAGCTGAGACATGCTACTGGAGTCCTTTGGATCAGGTTTTGCAAAGTGGTTGGTGAACATTGCTGTTGTAACAATCATCTGTTCTTGAGTGACTGAGCTTTTTCACTTTTATGGATCCTTTGGGATAGGGACATGAAAGTCTAAAATGTTGAAGTTACTTACTCTCTTCACTATGTATGACACTCATGTACGTCCCAGAAGTAGCATTACTGTGTCATTTCCAGTCTAGCAATATGTCCAGTTTCCTATATTGTCACGTCACTCCACATTTGCATGAGTCAGGGTTTTTTTTTTGGAGGTTTTGAGAAAATTGGCGCTCTCAATCTGTTGCTCAAAGCAAAAGAGTGAGGCAGATGTGGTTTAGCTTGTAATATTGGGATATAAATATAATAAGTCAAAATTCTACATTGTTTTAATAGGAAAAAGAATATAAATGGAAGAATAAATCAACCAGATCATATGAAAACATGACTTCAGCAAATGTGGAATGATTGTGACGATACAATGAACTATTCTTGTATACAAGCTAATGAGCTTATGATACTGCAAAAGGTTAAGTTGCCCTCAAGTCTGCCAATAAAGGGTCAGTCTATGGTGATATAAAAGGATTCTCTTGCATAGCATCAACTCTTCCCTTTAACGTTGAATGCTGTGAAACCAAGGCTTAGAGTGTCAGTTGCACAGTCATGCACATTTGGTCCAGATCAGTATCACGTTGTGAATGATATTGTTACAGTACTAAACAAAGAACTTGCTTGGAGCTAGGCCACAGACAAATGAACATCTGAGAAATGTACCAGTGCTTTTGCCGGAAAATCATAAGTTAAACTTCACAATCTTATGGACATGTCTTATCTTGTTTTTGGACCCAACTGCAACCAAAGAATACTTACATCATTGTATTAGCTCACTGAAATGGTATCTACCATAGGTCAGCTCTTAAGTTCCAATGAATGTCTTACCTTATTCAAATGGACCTGTCAGCCCATTTGAGGAAATTCAATTTTGTATTGGAAGTTTTTGGTGAATTTTTTTGTGACTGCTGATATAATAGAGTCACATATTAGACTTGCTCAGTTTGTGGACTAACAAACAGGCTGTATCCAGATTAATTGTTGGCTATGCAAGCTAAATAAGAGTAATACTGAGATAGGCCTGATCTGGTACCAAGTACTGTATATAACTAGACAGTGCAATTTTTGTCTATATTTAGTTGGCAGAAGCCTTGGAAAGTACGGGTATTGCAGGTGAAATGCCTTTGCAGGCATCCCTCTGAACAGATGCTGATATGCCCATCACATGTTTTGGCATTTAAATAATTTGTATCAAAATTTGTTTAGCTGTGTGCTCAAATGGCATGAGAACTGGAATAATGAAATAGCCTGTGAATTCATGTGGTTTTTCCCATGCAAGGCTGTGAACACATCGATACTTTGTCGCATTTGACCCTGACTATATGAAACTTTACAGTTGTCTTATGAATACAGAAAACTGTGATGTTCCAATATGTCAAGGGTTGAAATGTTACCAAGAGAACTAAAATTTTGTTCAGAGATGGTAGTAACTGAAATGACTCTTCAGGGTACTGTTAGTTTTGCTTAGAATTGCTCAAGAATTTGCTTGTGCACTCTTTGACTTTTCTATGTACCACTCAATATACACTGATGACAAGAGCACAGGGATGGAAGAGGCTGTGGTTAATCAGAATTTCTGGGTTTTATGACAGTCACTGACAACACTATGTAACAAGAGTGCTGTATCCACAAACTGATTAAACTTTATGATTTTTATCCATGGCCTGATCCTATGGTTCCATCTTTAACTGCAGCAAGCAGCACTTCACAAAGATCTCCTGCCACCTCTATACCAATATTGCTTTCTGCTAAAGGCTTTAAAAGAGAAATTGTGCCTCGTTGAATTCTTACTTGCTAGTGTTGAAGAAGTGTTGACTCTTCACAGACTGTCAGCTGTTCGTTTTGGATTTGGAATATGTGTATAAAACACATACCAAGCAACTTAATTTTCAGTATACACATATTGTTCTCTTTTTTATGTCAAGCTATATTATCTATGATAAACTATAAAAAAAAAAGTTTTGAAGATAGCAAAACAACAGTATTGTTTTTCTTTTTCTTGCAAAGATGATTGATGATCATAATAAAATATGCCCTTATCAAAAGCATGGACTTCCCGTTTTGATGTGAATGGTCTAAGCATTTGTTATACTTATGTTGATGTTCTTATTCTCCTCTATTTTTATCCAGTCTCTCTTCTTTCCTACACACAATGCATTTTTCTGCCTTCTGCCACAGGATGCTTCCAACTGCTTTTCTTTAGTGACAACACTGTACCAATAGGCAAAATCCTTCCATGCCCATGGAGGATGTATAATATGGCACTGCCTTGAATTTAAGTTGAATACAGAACTTTGGCAAATTTCGTTGACAGTATCCTGGGACTTTCATGCCCAGTGCATGGTTTAGAGTTAGGGGGAGGGTTAAGGAAGAAGAAGCAATCTTGGAATGGATCATTCTCGGACCTTTCATATGTACTTCTCATTTCAAATCTTGCCCCTAACCTGAAACCAAGCACTAAGTAGGAGGGTCACTAGGATTTTTGCACATAAGGAAGTCAAAAATAACACATAGTACCTTAAATTAAGATTTAGGTATGGGCAAAAGCATGGAACTCTCCCAAGGGCCTGTGTTGATGATTAGGGGCAGGGTCAAATTCTGGAAATCCAGCAAAATTTGTAGGCAAAATTAAGAAGCTGGCACATTCTTGAATTTATGTACATTGTACTTGACTGGAGACTGGATAGCAAGCTTTGTGCTCTAGCAGCCCTCTTTTGCCGAACTATCCTAAAGTTGATGCACTGTTTTTGAAAAAAATTGTTAACCCGTTTTGAAGGTAATCAGTTTTTTTGTCTCTAAAATGTGTCCGATTGCACTTGCGAGGTCTGATTAGAATGGTGTCGTTATGTTGTCTGCTGGCCGATCAACTGACAATGCTCTGCAATATCTGACTGCAGCTTCACATGGTTGGCGCTGGCCATTTCACCCAGCAGAGTGGAGTTGAAGATGAGAACTGGTTAACTGTAGCATCACTAGGGTTAAAATGGTACAAGTCCCTTGTAAGTTTTGCAGGAACATTGTCAATGTAGCTTTTACATCAAAGAACTTACCAAGTGGGATATGACTGCGCAGTGATTTTATAGGAGGTATCACAAAGGAAATGGCCTTGAGTTGAAGCAAATATGTAATACTAGTTGTAATGATTTTCAATGCTTCAAAATTCAGCAAGTTGCGGAAAAAAATTTAATAATAAATATATTATGTCGGTGGTATTTGCTCTTTCCTCATTTATTATCATATTTTGTTTACTGTATAATTTAAACAGAAACTTGCTTAAAAAGTGAAAGAGACATGGTATTGTGACTCGACTCTGCGTTGGACCGGACTTCAAGCTAATCAGGTGGAGGGATGTGTCTTTCATATACTTTTTTGTTTAACCAGGTGATGTCTGATTGGCTGATGGGAAAATGTAACACCTGACAATGTTTTTTAAAACAATTTTGTGAAGACATGAAACTATGCTTTTCACTTTGCTTTAAATTGGCCAAAATTTGTTAGTCCAAAATAACTTAAATTTTTAACAGTTTGATTTATTATTCAATTTTGCTGATTTAAAAATTGAAATTCATAGGTTTTTTTATAGCTCTTTCTGTTGCAATAACAAAAAACTAGTTTCAAGACTATGGCAAAATTATTTTGTGATAACCATTCTTAACCTGTATGGGTCGGATTGCTGAAAAAGAACTAGTATTTGTATATTTGACGCAAGCCCCTAGTGTGCAGCATGAACAAAGGTAAGGGCAAAATTCACTGATATTTGACAAAGCTTTATTGACTTAGGTGAGAGATTACAATAACCAGTGCTTACAATTAAAGAAGAAAACTATCAAAGTATGTAAAACAAAAGTCAAAAATGGAAATCATACAAAGCATGACGGTCATATTATATATATAATCGCTATCACTGAGAGGTGTTGACAAAACATTCGGCAAAATATAAATAAACTGTAAATTATTAGCGGATAGACAATCAAAAACAGATGGATATATAATTTACCCGAGGAGGAGAAGGTCTGTGAACTATTGGGTAAACAGTATTGGAATATACAACATGGATAGATGTGAATGAAAGCTGGGTGTAAGAATGAGGTGTCAAAACTCGTGAACTGTTAGAGATAATGCTGGTGTTGTGAATGAGCTCAACGGCAAACACCTGCCTTTTTTTAAAGAGAGAGGTACCTGCATTTTTCACATCAATATTAATATGAAACTTCAGCTGAAGAGATGGAGACAATAGAGAAGATATTGGCTCTAGGGCTTTACAGGCCGACATTTACACACTTTTAGGGGTGCTTCAAGACATGGTAGTCATTGTGCTGACTCCAACTGAACTACTGTACTTCGAAGGTGATAGAGGAATGCAATCACTAAAGTAAGTTTATGAACTTATATAGGCACAATACAGGGACTTTTAGATTGTACCTCATACCTGTCATTTGCATGCTCTACACCAATGGATCATCTGTGTTGGCATATCATAATATGGTGGCATACCACATGACTTGAGGGGATAGATTACCCTTCTATTCTGCCGTTAAAATGAAGAACCTAGTATCTACCATTTTCATGTTTTGCTACAAATGACGATGAACTGTTTCTTTTAATAACTGTTGATAGAATAGTCGCATCGTTACCAATTTTACTTAGACGCCTTTAAAAATGAGGTATCGATGCCAAACTATGATTATCAGACGCAAAATTTTCCAACGATTTTAACGATATAAAAATGTCCATTTGACCCAGATACGTAGATACTAGGTTCTTCATTTTAACGGCAGTATTGTAGACTATAGACACTGTGATGTGCGCCTTTTATTATTATTCAGTGTATTTTGCATGCAAATGTAAAACTCTGTATTGTGAGATAAAATTTTCCTAAGATCAAAACACACAATAGGGAAAATGGCAACATTTAATACATAAGTGTAAAATTTTGCATGCAAATGTAATATTCTCTGTATTGTGAGATAAAATTTTCCTAAGATCAAAACACACAATAGCGAAAATGGCAACATTTAATACATAGGTGTAAAATTTTGCATGCAAAATGTATTAATTTAGAAAAGGGCAATGCGCACCACATTAATGAACTGTAAACTTGAACAGAAAGGCAGCAGTTTACCCCCTGCTAAGTCAATGTATTTGATCTTATAGTTTAACAGTGAGGGTGAGTTTTGAAAAGTGGCGGAGGGAGGCCTGAAAGACTAAAAAATATTTGGAAATACAACAAGATTGGCTGGGGAATTGTGAGGAATGGGGAATAAAGCATCTTTTTGTAATGTGCTGACAGAAGGAAGAAATGAAATTGAGCTGAGAAAGAAATTTCTAAGATATTCCTGAGTTGAACTGTAAAAGAGGTGTATCACTATGGAAATGTACTTTTAAACTGGGTAAGCTAATAACATAGCAAAATTTGTTTGTGACCAATCCTTTCAATCTTTAGCAAATGTGTTAGGACTCTATAAACTCTTCACATACCAAATTTCCTACTGGAACAGGTGGCTGTTACTTATCTTTCAGTTATCTGATAGATTTATCATTGAAACTGGATGGTCCATCTAACACTCAATGTCTGAACAGGGCAACCCACTCATGGGCATAGTAAATATAACCAGTGCACTACTGTTACTTCCGGCACACCAGTTTTCACAAATGAGGATTTTTTTTCAGTTTTACTCGCCAACCTCATTCTCGGTCCCCTTTCCCAATGATTTGACTGTTTAGATGAGTTTCTGCTATTAGGATCTAGAAAGCTACATTATACCTGCACTTCTCATTAAACAAATCAGATCATGAGAATTTAGGAAGTAGTGGACCATCCTGCTCTGTGAACACTGAAGTATACATCAAACTTTAGCAGCCACATATAAAATAAAAACATTGATAGACACATCATCAATATTCAGCATGATCAAATATGCAAGAACATACCAGTAAGCTCATTTATACAAAAATTTTGTCCTCAGGACATGTCTAGTATAACACACTTACAAAAGTTTGCCTTTGTAACACCTTTGTAATACAAAATACATGTAGAGCATCTTCTGCATACCTTGGACATCTAAGCTGAAATAGCACCTGGATACTTATTATCACACTGTTGGAGTTTTGGATGACCAGATTATTCTTGTTTACTTGTCTTCTTTTTTAATATTGTGTAAACAAATATACCACTATTTAAAAAAAAAAAAAATTGGAATTATGTTGTGCTAAAGAAATTTTGAAAACTATGATATCACCGGTACAAATCTAGACACTGCTACGTTAACACAAAAATTTGATAAATGCCTATTTTGCATGTAATTGTGTTGATATATGCAGAAAAATTATCATTTTATCTGATTTAAGATAAAACAAAAGCAAACTTCATTTGTCTGTTTCATATCAAAATCTTATATCAAAAGGGACTTTTGCCTGAAAAATATGTGGTAACAATCTGCATGTGTCTCAGACAAGAGCTGAAGCGACAGTCTTGTGGAATCATACTGTGTAATATCAATAACATGAAGTATAGTGCATAACAAATATAACACATGTGAATCATTATAGGCCTTATTCATTGGAATACATGAAACTAGTACTGTAAGTGTAATGTGGCTAGTTTGTTAGCTTTTTAATTACAGTAAGCCAAGTGAATGTAGCGGTTCAAAATGAGCAAGTAGTGCCCAGAAGTGTCTGATATATGGAGCATTTCAAAACTGGTATAGAACAGAAAGTTTTTTTACAAAGTGACTTTGAAATCTTGCTAACAGAAGATACTGGACTGTCACATACCTAAAATTTGAAATTGTACTAAATGTCTCAATTTCGTAGAGGATGGGATGGTCTTTCATTATTTATTAAACAGTTTGTCAACTGTAAGTAAATTAGTATCTAATACATCTTCTTTGGCAGCTGCATGTTAGTTTAGTATGGCTGCCAAACTCTCATAGATGAGGACATACACTAAGACAACAAAACTAACTGGGGTCAAAAAATTATTATCAAGAAAATTTTTATAATAAAGTTTCATAATGTGAATTTCACAAAAAATTTCTAACACCTTGAAAATAAGATTTAATAATGTGGATTCCACAAACTTTTCTAAAACCTTGAGAATAAAATTTCATGATGTGAGTTCCACAAAATTTTCTAAAACCTTGAGAATAAAATTTAATAATGTGAGTTCCACAAACATTTCTAAAACACTGAGAATAAAATTTAATGATGCAAGTTTCACAAAATGTTTCCAAAACCTTGAGAATAAAATTTAATAAAGTGAGTTCCACATCATTTTCTAAAACATTGAGAAAAAAATTGTGAGATCTACAAACTTTTCTAAAACATTGAGTATAAAATTTAATACTGTGAATTCCACAAAACTTTCTAAAATCTTTTCTTACAAAATAATATACAGTATATGAATGACTCTTTCAGTCTTTGTAGTCAAATAATATATAAAAACAAAAATGCAAGAATCATATGAATTACACTTTCAATGTGTATAGTTGGATAACACTGGAAAAAAACCAACAAAACAAAAAAAAAAATTGTGACATCAACAAAATGTGTTAACAATGAACACAAATGTAGAATGCTGATTAGAACATTTCTGCACTCTGTGACATAACAACAATATAATGTATATTAGAACTGATCGTTTTATAATCACTGAAAAATATCAGAACAGATTGTCTAAAATTAATGATGTCACAACAGCATTTCCTTTGGTTAGAAATGTGACTGTTTTGCAGGCAAATCAACATTACACCTTTCGCTAAGAATGACATACAATACCCTGACTGGCAATGTCACGCAACTCTATCGCTGAGTGCTTGGTTTAGGCTTTGTGGCAGCACTAAGTGGAAGAATTCTGGGATATTACCATACGTACGTATGAAACATGCTGTAGTGAAGGGGTTAAAAATGAATATATACAGTCCATTGTTTGTTGATGTGATGCATTGTAATGGGCAATCGTGGATGTTGAAATGTCACATCCGCTTTCTGTGTCATGATTTAGATCTCACTGGGGAAAACTAATACATCTTTACAATATCCTATACAGGGAGATTACAGAATGACAAAGATTTAATGCCATTCTTTAACTGAACTGCTGGAATATACCATAAACAACCCATGATGAAAATGCTTCAAGATTACAGACACTGGCCTATAGATATATCAAAGCTCTGTAAAACTGAGTATTTGACGACTTCTATCCTCACTACAGTCCTCCTCCATATAGTAATAGCAATTTCACTTCAACTTCATGCCGTTTACATTCAATTCTCACTGTTCCGATGTTCGGTAAATGCACAGGTCCTTAAGTGGCTGAGATAATAGTATTCTTTCCAAAGGATCAAATAATAAAGAGTAGACAAGCTGAAATTTGCTCTCACTTTATTAATATCTGGATGTGGGCTAAGTTTATCCCATCTGGAGTCCCATCTTCACCTTAAATGAGTTATGCATCTACTACAATATTGAGCTTCCTCACTCCGATCTGTGCCTGCGACCAATCTACTCGTAGCAGTAACAAAACTGATCATCAAACTCTGCTGTCTAGTTCAATAGGCAAAATCTGAACAACCTTGCAGACCAGGCATAAAGGAAGCAATCCCCAAACAAAGAAATACAAGAAAAATGTGAAGTGGAAAATGGATTTGCGACGAAAGCTGCGGGAAATAACTCCTGGCAAATGATGGCATCTCTGTCATGGAAAGGACAACAACACACAGGCTGCTATGGAGAACTGATATAGGATTGACTTTACTCTCTCAACTGCATGAAGCAAAATATCTTAACTCAAAGTTATTTTAACTTCTAACATGAATCCAGTGAATGCAAAAGCACACGTCACACAGAACTATAACAGTGACAACATGTACATATAACACATAAAAATCGAACATTTTGTGAAAGTGCTATGTGGAAAGGTTGACAAATAAAATATCCTTATTATTATCAGTATTGGGTAAAAATTTCCCAGTGAAGAAATAAAAATATATAGGCTAATAGTAATAAAAAGCTTTCAATACACCTCATATCAATCCTGAATACTAATTTGACCAAAATAAAGCCCAACAACATTGCAGATTCACCACTGCAAAGAATGCAGGTTTCTTGCCATCTCCTGAAAGAGCTGACCATTCTGACTTGAGATGGTTGCATCTAACACTGACATTATGCTTAAGTAACATAAACTGCAATGTTGTTCATTAATTTCTTTAAGCTATCTGGCTTGGTTAAGAAAAGGCAGACAGATGCATTGCAAACAGTATGATTACAAAATATTGTCATGCATGAAAGTTCCACTACTATGGCTGTGTTAGATATTGAGATGAGCATCAGGAACAATGTGAGCTTTCAATCAAAACGACTGTGATATTCTGCACTTGTTGCCATATGTGGCCAACCAACAATTCCAAACTGAAATAGAAGCAAATAAATGAAATATCCAAGCAATAAAGTTTATGTACTGTTGTGAATATCGATGTTAATATCCAAGTCAATAAAGTTCATGTGCTGTTGTGAATATCGATGGTCACATAAGCCATCCACCCAGGTCCATATTTCCCCACCATACATTCTCCCTATGTCTAGGGCAAGATACCAATTTACAAGAGAATGAAAAAAACAACAAAGAACAATTTTAATTCAAAGGTGTGAGCAGGCAGCATATGACCGATTCAGATGAATCTACTGTCCATGAAATTCCACTCATCTAAATGTAGGATGGTTATTCAAACAGAGGTTTTGAGAAAGTTTATCTAGAAATCAATCTGCATTTCACTGGTTATCTCTCATGCTAATACTGTAGTATTGAGTTACTTGCATTTTGGTCCTCAGCAAGTTTTCCATGACCAGTGTAACATATTATTTGAAGTTGTTCCCTGTGTTTTGTGCTCTAAAGTCTTACTTTCAATACTGAAAAAAACCATCCCACTGAAAAACAATTGATTGCACCTTTCCAGTTATTCACCTTTGTTATGGAC
Organism: Ellobium chinense; assembly: GCA_033807755.1. NCBI lineage: Eukaryota > Metazoa > Mollusca > Gastropoda > Ellobiida > Ellobiidae > Ellobium > Ellobium chinense. The sequence continues at coordinate 2,214,331 of JAWQUT010000075.1, read as the reverse complement.
ACAACCATCTACATCACCTCAGCCAAGAATCAAACCCACTGATCTGAAGAGTGAAAACCAAAATGCCACTCATGATAATACAGACCAATCTAGATTGCTCGTGCAACCAAGGATCACCATGTGCTTTACCACTATTTGAGCTTCAAAATATAGGAAAAGAATGCAAAAAAGTTGCTCATGACAAAACCTTTTTTTACTGGCTTCACAAAGTCATAACCTTTGAAAAATATCTGAATTTTCAATTCAAATTTGTGCTGCCAATCTAAACAAATAAATGCATTTCTAAAGTCTTCACAGCATTATTTTTCAGCAACAAACAACAATGAAATTTAACCCCCCCAAAAAAAATCCTACTCAAGTATACTCAGATTCACAGCATTTTCTCTTGACTGTTCTCATTTTACATTTTACAGTAACGATTCAAGCATGTTCACACATAAAATGTAATTATTTGCAGCATTAATAATGCAAGCAAAATAGTTAGTATAATGTACATATGGGATCAACACATATATGGGATCCAAAACATTAAAATCAGAATCTCAACACAATATCCATCTGGGGATAGGGAGGAAAAGGGAAAGGGAGGTCAAAGCTATCCCTGAGCACAAAAAAATTTCTGGAACATTCTTCAGGGGATTTAATCTGTCCCACCATAAAATAAAGCTGCAAGTTAGTACATTAGCACCTCATGATTAAAGGGCAAGTGCAGCGCCCTGTAGGGGTAAAATTGGGTCAAATTGTGTAAAATGAGTTAAGGGCAGTTTCTTGAACGGCGACTGTCCTTTATCGATTCCTGAAGTAATTTTCATGATATCTGTCTCAAAAAGTTTATTTTCATGCAAAAGGAAATGGTCACCCTGTCTCAAATGCATCTATCGGTAATCTTTATCATCAATTACCTCAAAATCAATTTTCGTCACTCTATCCCATCAATCTGACTTTTTTCTGGTCCAATTTACATAAAAGTTTGCATAACAACTCTCCATGTCTCTGTTTTGAGATTATTACAGGGGTTTTTGGATATCTTGTGTTTTTTATCTTTAATGAATTTTTAAATTTGAAAATTCTCAAAATTTTCAAAGCTTTTTCATGACATTATAAAAAAAACTTTATCCAAGAAATAAAAAAAAAAGCCTGTGACATTCTATTTTAAATAAAGTGATCTTTCAAATAGAAAAAAAAAAGCAACAGCATCCTACCATCTGTTGTTCTCCTGATCGAAGGGTTCAAAGTTATGCAAAAGTTATCCATATTTTCCAATATGGCGGCCAAACAATTGGCGTTTCCATAGCAATGGAGGAAGAAAATTACGAAACCCCCCCATTTATTTTCCTTCCTGGCCCTATGTGATCCATTTTTTCACCCCAAAATGACAAAGTTCCTTTTATTATTGAAAATGACCTGGTTCTGCCACATGTGCCCTTCAATGTCATGACTTAAACTGTCACTTCTTCAAATTCCTCACTTATCTGCTGCAAAAACCTGGTCCTTCCTCTGTTTTATATCAAATTTGCCTCATCAACTCTTGAACTGAAATTTCTTGGCCAGACCCTTAAAATTTATATCTGTGGGGTTCTACTGTATGTAATAAATAGGGACTGGCGAAATAATTCTTGAGGACAGAAATAACTGGAAATCCAGAAATTTTCTCCAAAAATGACAGTTCTAACTGATTTTCTCAGAAAGTGACAATTCTGACAAATACATTTCCAGAAATGTTCCTGGAAAGTGACAAGTCTGACTGATACAATTTCATAAATTTTCTCAGAAAGTGACAACTCTGACAGATACAATTCCAGAAATTTCATCGGAAAGTGACAACTCTGACTGATACAATTCCAGAAATGTTTTCAGACACTGACAACTCTGACTGATACAATTTCATAAATTTTCTCAGAAAGTGACAACTCTGACTGATACAATTTCATAAATTTTCTCAGAAAGTGACAACTCTGACTCATATAAACAGTGAGGGATGGATCCAGTCCAAGCAGTATCAGTAATGACTGGAAAGATAATCAACAAGTGTTAAAAGGATGTAATTATTTCATTGCATTTAGCAAGTGCTAATGGCATCATTCACTGTATTCAACATATCATCAGGATGTCATTCTTCATTCTTTGAATTCAACAAATGTAGAAAAGGTGTCATTTATGAAGTCATAAAAACAACAATTTCAAAACAGGGTGAAAAGCTGAGAGGTGTTCGATCAGTACAAAAACCATATTGGCACTTTATGATGCAAATGATCAAAAACTGAAAAATCATTTTTCAATTCAACTGTTTTTCTAGATGTGAGAATATTATTTACATCAAGATTATGTCATTGTATACCACATCCAAATCATTGCTGGTACGCAAAGAGGTATAAATGCTATCTGCCTCTCTGCTATACCATGGATGTGAAGCTTGTCTTAAGTGTAGATAGTTGCTTCATTCTCTATAATATTTGCGACAAGCAACTGACTGCACCTGAAGTGAGCATCACATTACTGATATAGTATAGAAGATGAAAGTACTTAAGCCACTATGCTATACAAGTAACAAAATATATGGCATCTGTAGCAAATAATTATAATAATAAGGCAGTTAATAAGTCTTGTATCCAGGCTCATGCTTGCTCACACGACTTTTTCACACTATTATTACCCCAGCAGGCCTGATCACTCTAGAACTTTCTTAAAAACCTGAGGAGCATACAGTGCCACTGCTATTTACAGGCACTGATCACTACCATTCTGACAATATCTTCCACTGCCTATAGCCTGGTACCCATTTTACAGACAGGCAGACTGAGGAGAATGTGTCTGAAATACTTTCCCAAGGCATTTACGACATGACCATGGTTGGGAATTGAACCCACGACCTTCAGGTCTTGAGTTAACACCATAACCATTAGACCATACAGCTCCACAAGATGATGTTAACTTTCTGACTTTTCTCAGAATTGTCCGATAATTCTTATTGCTTATGGATTTACATCCATAAAATAAATCAGAGCTTATACTGTTAGCTGCGTTATAATCAATATAACATATCACAGCATATATCAGCAATAAATAAAAAGCTATTGTATGAAAGATTACAAAAGATGCTGATGGTAATGACAGTGCAAATCTCTTGCTTTCTCGATGATCTATTGGACTCTACATAGTCTGTATGGCTTAATGCTCTGTTTTGAATACTATAGAAGTGCTTTTTTTTAGCAAGGCCCTATTCTCACAAATAACTGGAGCTGGCTTTGCATGAGGACTTAATTTTCACAAGGTTTCATTCATGTGTGTATGAAGCATAAAAGTCTAGAGTAACCCCGAAAGATGTTACTTAATGGTTGATAGAAAATATTAGTCAAGTAGGATAAAGGGGGAAGTGCTCAAGAAGACAAATGCAGAGAGAAAATGAAAGAAGGTAAGAAAGTGATGTGGTGGGAATCGAACCTGCGATCTCTGCGTCGGCACCCATCGCCTCACCGTCAGTTTGGAATCAGGTAGACGTCTATACACTCCAATATTACACTTATGAAAATATTAGTTTATTATCACCATACTGGTAACCCTGCCTCATATTAATCATATATACTTTAACTGTAACTGTTCAAATAATCAGGTAGCAGAAATAACCCTACTTGCTATTTCCTTAGGGCTTACCGTCCCCTATGCAAATCTTACTAAAGTATGCCCTTTAAACAAATTTAGACAGAACTTTTTTCCGCATTACATTAATTTTTATGTCATGCTCAACTTGTGATATTCATGAAAACTGGATCCTCACAAAAAAACCAAGAGTGTACTTAGTTTTACAGATAATGTCTGACATGATCTGTCGGCTTTATTTTCAACTATAATTCACTACTACAGTAACAGCTGACTTTTATTGATATACTACAGCCACATTATGACTGTCTTTGAATTTGGCTAATATCAGCTTAACATGTGACATAGGATGTTTCTATCACACTCTCACACTCTTGAGATATTAGTGCTACTGGTGCTATTGGTACGGGTGCTATTGGTGCTATTGGTGCCATAATCTTAGCCGATTCAGGGCAATTCAGAAGTAACAGGAACTAACACAAAAAAATAATTAGTAACTACCATAGGTATCACATGAACATGCACTAAATATTAAACTGTGGAGTAACGCATAATTCGTGGTGTTGCAATGTGGTTATCAACCTACCAAGTCAATTATGCAACCTTTAAGAAAGTAAGTATTGCATCTGGGATGGCCAGAAAATCAATGAGGGTATCTTATACAGACTGTATGGGATGAACAAGACAACAGAACTATAGTGTGCCAATGTGACATGAGGGGTGCATATTCAGCATTTGTAAAAAATTTTTAAAAATTTTATCATGGTTTCCTTACATTTTGGTTCATAGCACATTTTCATATGAAACGAAATGTCTAATCCTTTAGTGAATTACCCTGTATATTAGCTTGTCTCTCAAGATCTTTGCTAGGTAGTTTTAATGTACGATGACTTGGCAGGACTCTGTAACCCAATGTAGACTGGATTCTTGGCATCTGAGATAACTCGCACGCCCAGGTAGGAGATAAATCCTTCAGGTGTGAACTGCAGTCCCCCTGATCCCATTATCGACTCATATGCCTCGGCTTCTTTGTCATACTGTTCCATGATGGCCTGGGCCTCTGCTCTGCCTCTGTGAGAGATGATGAGATTGAGGGAATCAATAATAACACTAACAATGATGAATATATAGTTGCATGTTTGTATTCATCTTAATCCCGTTCCCTACTGGATGTTTGTTTTTGCTTGCGTTTTTTTTCATCATGATTTTTACTCACTTTTTAAAAAAAAATCTCATAACTTTTGCCCATTCATTCTAGGGTTCATTTGTTTGTCTATAATCTGACAAAGGGTTAACATTTGAAAATTGATGTATATTAAATGTGTTAAATTCTTATAGTTTTCTTTATTTACTTATTTATATCCAGTGCTGAAATAATGTTTTTCAAAACAGTGATGAAGACATGCTAGTTAAGTCTGCAAGTCTGATCAGTTAAGTCTGATCTGAAAGTATATAACCTAATGGTGCTCAGTTTTCTGAGGCCTTTTAATGGATGAAATATGACTTTATATATATACAGTCGAGTCCGCTTAGCTCTAATTCGCTGGGACCACCTCAATGAGTTGGAGAAATCANGATGTATATTAAATGTGTTAAATTCTTATAGTTTTCTTTATTTACTTATTTATATCCAGTGCTGAAATAATGTTTTTCAAAACAGTGATGAAGACATGCTAGTTAAGTCTGCAAGCCTGATCAGTTAAGTCTGATCTGAAAGTATATAACCTAATGGTGCTCAGTTTTCTGAGGCCTTTTAATGGATGAAATATGACTTTATATATATATATATATATAGGATGAAGGTCCTGTGGCCGTATGCATAATCCATATGTTAATTAACGCAATGCGGTAACCATGGGAAACTCCCAAAACATTAATAGTATTCACCGTGGTTAACGCAATATGTTGATTAACTTATGGATTATCTCATTGGAGTCGTGCCGCAAAACGGTTTGCGGCACTTCTTACAGCTCTTGGCGTCGTGCCGCATGTATGGATGCGGCAATATTTATAGCGCTCTTTTGTGGCTTGTGGGTCAAAGGGCTGCAACTAAGAATAACATTATGATCCATAGCCCTAATTGTTATTAGAATGAGTTCCCTTAGTGAATTGGAACTCGTTTGGTGGGGAAAATACATTTTTTTAGCCTGCCCTTTTCAACTCCGTTTTGTTGACACAAGATGGCTAAACGAAGTCATAGACTGAAAACGACCGAAGTTCTAGAGTTGGTGATGGAGGAAGGTTCGGATGAGGAAAGTGATTTGTTGTGCGAAGATTATGGATGACAAATTATCGATGACAGTGACGATGAAAAGTGGCGGAAGAGTCCAAAAAAAATTTAAAAAATCACCCCATACAGGTACCTAAACCCAGCTAATAACTGAAAACTCAGCAAATGATGTCAAAAATCACTGTACTCATCATGCAGATCACATATTCAGCTCACAAAAAATGTATAGGTATGCTAGGTTCCTCCAAATTCTTTACAAAATACAGGTACCTAAAAAGTGGTAAAAATAGTGCGACAGCAGGTGTTGCAATATTTAAATAAGGTTCGACTCCAATGAGTTATGCATACGGCCACTGGTGAGTGTGATGATGAAAGTAACTTTTAGAATGGGATGTTTGCATGGGGTTAAATTGAGTGCAGCAGTAATGGGAACAGGGGTAACTATCCAAGGTGCAGGTCACGGGGAAACTGGTGGATGCATGCAATCTGACACATCACTCACAAGCTGAGCATTTACAGGTTTTTACTGACCAGACAGAACCTAAGCATGGAGAACAAAGTCGCACATGATTTTAGGACCATCGATACTTTCTTTTTGAACATTCAGCTCAGTATCTTCTAAACTTAATAAGTTATTATGACTGTTTAAAGACACTGGGTCGCAATTCCTGCATTTACTTCCCTATTCACAGTTATTTTGAGAAGGCTTAGGAAATTAAAAAAAAAAAAACAAGATTAGGTGAGAAAAGAAATCAAATTTTACCTGGCTTTCACCACCGCTCCTCCATCCCCTTTCCTATCATCCCCTACCCCTCATTCCTCATGTCATTTGTATATACTCACAATCCCATAAGAACTCTAGCATCTGATTCAGCCTTATCTATGATAATCTGGGCTTCCAAAGATGCCTCCTTCAGTGTCGTGTTAGCTTCAGTTTCCAGCCGTGGTCGCTCCTGCCTCGCCACCTGTCACGATGATAAATAAAATAATTATTTATTTTTGAAGCTTCTGAGATCCACTTTGAAATGTTCAGCAACTCTCTACATTCAAAACATCACTTAATCCATTGAGACTGTATGGCCAGAGTCATGGATTGCACCCTTTACACAATGGTTTGTGGTATTTTCAAAACATTCTCCAGGGGCAAGTAATTAGGAGAGAATCCAGAAATTATTTTTTTTTTTTTAAAATCTATAAACTTTGATATCGGATGATAACTAGACAGTGGAAAACAATCTCTAATTTCAGTCAAACATACACAATGATTCACGATAGTCTTGAACCAAACAAAAACAAAAACAAAAAAAAACTATATATGTGACCGGCAAATATCCCAGGTTTGTGGAAAACAGACAAATGTGTCCTGTACGGTCTCACTGACTTAAAAGGCATGAAGGACATTCATAAAACATTTCATGAAATAAAGGATTCTACAGTTCTAGTAGTTGAAACACACAGTGCATCTCATTATGAGTGGCCTTTCATAACTTATGAAGAACTTATCAATTATGAATCATAGCACACATTTGTTAAAGTCAGTGCTCATATCCTAAGTCCATGCCAGCATGTCATATTGCATAATTTATTCTGAAAATCTTAGTCACACACCAATGAATCCTGACTACCTTAATGGAACAAGATAACAAAACTGGCTGAGCCAAACAGAATGACCTTGTACCAACGATGACTGACAAAAAACAACAGACAGCAACTAACAGAGAACTAACAGAATGGATGAGAATTTTGGATTACAAGAGATAAAGCTAAGTGGGGCACACTCTAAATATATCCATCTTTGTTGATTCCTTTGTTCATTCACTCTAAGTATATCCATCTTTGTTGATTCCTTTGTTCGTTCACTCTAAACATCTTTGTTGATTCCTTTGTTCATTCACTCTAAGTATATCCATCTTTGTTGATTCCTTTATTCGTTCACTCTAAGTATATCCATCTTTGTTGATTCCTTTGTTCATTCAATCTTATTTCTTAGGTAAATTCAATACCATAAAGTCTCAATCATCTTTCAGGCGCAGTGTGTCAGTTACTAGACATATGACATGATCCTTATCTCAAAAGGATGTGAGACAAATACATACAGTACCAAATGCTTCAAATTTTGATCTCAGGTTAACAGACAATTAACACATATCATTTATCATGAGGCATGCACAGATCCCATGGGAATATTGTGAAAGTAAGGAACAATGAAATTTCATCAGCAGTTTGCCTATACTATCTCCTACAGGTTTTTTTTTAATTCGTGGCTTTCTGGTTCATAGTGATAATAATCATTTTAAGGAATTTTGTTCATTTCTGTTTCATTTCTTATGTGAACATTAAAAACAGGTAGGTAAAGTGTTGTAAACCACACTGTTTCATTTCTCGCCCTCTGTTGCCAGGAAAGTGTTTTAGAAGGTCATATTACTTCAAATTGCCGCCTTCTAAAGTGCTGAGTATAGACATGAATATACAGTCTGTAGGGTCTACTGTGTTACAAGTGTAATATTATGCAAGGCTCCAAGTGACTGTTACCTATGACAGAGATGGCTTTTTGCGATGGGGCACACAATAAATTGTCATAGGAATGACATCAGAATGCACATCTGCACTATGTGTAACTGCACCATACAGGAGTCATTTCCCCCTCCTAACTTCCGAGTTGATCATTTCGTTGCTGTTCTAATATAGTGACGGAGATCGAGCTGGCTAGTTTTAAGCTAGAGCTAGAGTTTTCACTATGCGAGACCAAACTCTAGTCAGTTTCTGGTGTTTGTCAAAATCACAATCGCTATAACTAAATAACTAATTAGAATTTTGCAAAATTGTTAATACAAAATAGAGTAGTCATGGTAAGCATAAACATGGTGTAAAAAAACTCGGTACCCCCAAAATGGTCATCTCCGTCACTATGTCATATCAGTGACGATTTATTCCCCTAACAAGCTATCCTGGCTTGGATCCACTTGCCACCCAGCTGTCTTTGTCCCTTAAATTCTATTCAGTTTTACTTTATGCAAACCAGGAAACGGTAGAGTGTGAAAGTAAGTCTAATGTCAGGATATATCCTTACCGAAATGTCCTCTTTGGCTCTTTCCTTCTTCCTGATGGATTGTTCATACTCACTAGGACGCTGAATATTGTTGACCTATTAAAAAATAATGAAAGATGCTTAACAATTTGTCTAAAGTTAAAGAAGAGGATGAAAATATATATTATTCATCCTGTTGGGAATATGTGTCATTATCATTGTTATCCCTCTCATTCATGATAATACATACATACATATACAGGACAACAATACACATTACACATATAAATACATGTATCCCATATATTATAAATGAAATATATACAAGAATTTGCCTAATACAGGATTTGAAATTACATTGTCTGTTTACTTTTGATATGCAGTTTTAAGACTGGACAGAAAGCGGTGTGAAAAGATGTCAACTTTGTTCCCCACCATACACAGCTCTATATGGAAGTCTTCTGATCCATCCGGTTACAATAGCCACACATTCAAATCATTTAGCATCAGAGCAACTATGGAGGAAATAAAAAGCATAACAAGCTCGGATCCAGACCCCCATGTCCTGAGCCCCATGCCATAACTACTCGGCTCCGCTTAGACGTCTTCAGATCTATCCAGTTACAACGGCCACACATTAAAATCATCTTGCAGCCAATTAAATTAGAAAACCCAGGGCTGGGTAGCGGAAAATGGGTGTGAGGGAAGTAAGAAAGAGAGAAAAAGCGGGGAGAAGGTACTGGGAGGGGGAGGTGACTAAGAACAGAAAAAGAGGGGAGGG
>JAWQUT010000075.1:2148010-2204098 GCA_033807755.1 Ellobium chinense | reverse complement strand
CCCACCCTCTCCCGTGCATGAGGTCCCATACCCCCTGTGTTCATCTGTGTGCACTCCATCCCAGTTTATGAGGAATCCGGCAGAGCGACTAGTGAAAATTCATGGTTTACTGAGACTCTGGCTTCTTGGAGAGCCTTTCATACTGCACCAGAAATTGATGTACGCAAAAAGTGACTCCAGCCTCATTTTAACTGGCTGTAACACAAATATGAACGGAGGCTGTGACATTTCCCACACAGCCCTACCTGTAAGTCTTCCATATCGCAATTCAGAGCACTGTAGCGCTCACGCAAGATTTCTGACAGCTTGTCCTGGAAATCCCCTCGATTAGCTTGGAACTGCTGTGTGTTGAAGTAGCTACAGGCTTCATGCAATGACGCCACACCTAAACAGAGGCAGAAAGCAAGGACTGGTTATCTTCAGACAGAAGACATTCAAATCTCAACTACAGCATGCTAAACTTACTAATCCTGTCCTTTCTTAACATGAAAACTTCTTGTAATAATAATAATAATAATAATCATAATAATGTACGTCTTCTATCTAGGTTCATGCCTCCTCACATGACTTCACATTATTATTACCCCAGCAGGCTTTTACACTCTATGACCTTCTCCACTCCCTGGGGAGCATACAGTGCTGCAGCCATTTATAGGCACTGATCTCTAGCATTCTGATATCTTCCACAGCCTGTATTTAGGTATCCATTTTACACACTGTAGATGATTTCATAAATGTGGTTGCTATTGTGATAAAAAAATGATAGCATTATCAACCAGATCACAGCTGGAGAAACCACACGCCAATAAAATCCAGATGTTTATATGCTCACATCCACCAATATAGTTGTGTATCAGTAATTCTAACCATTTGACTTTTGTACATTTGTTTGAACTATTGAATCTTCCAGACTGTATAGTCAAGCCATTTACAAATGAGGAAAAATGTAAAATTTACAGCCAGTTTTTTCACATTATGACTGGACAGTTTAGAGATGAACTTACCGACCAACCAACCAACCAACTGACCAACAGACCGACTGACTGACTGAACAAACAAATGAATTAATCAATCAACGAAAGTCATTCAGCAATGAAGAAAACAGAAAGAGGAAGAGAGGGTCAAATCTATCTTCCACACGACTAAAGATCAAAGTTTCAAGCTGATGTTTTGATTACCTTTTGAATCCTTTTTCCCAACAACTTACTTCCTAACATAACTAATCTCTTAGACTACATGTATCCTTCAGTTTGCTTGGTGGTTACAGACTGGTGGTGCGAGGGAAATGTGAATCCCAAATCATCTACAACTGGGAATATACTTCACAACCTTTTGGTTTTGAGTCCAATGTGCAGCCACTAGTATTGGCTTCATATCCTGTAAAGCCTTTCAAATATCACGAGATCCTTACCAACATTCTCAAGCACCTGCTTGAAGCCATCAAAGTCTTTGAAGTCCATAATGACTTCCATGAGGTGGGTCATCTGTACTCTGTACTGGAAGGCTACATCCAGATTGATCCTCACACCATCTGAGTTGAGGCACTAAAGATGATAATATGATAACAGTCACAAAGTAGTGGAGCCTTGGCATTAATAATTCGTATAATATGCACACCATGTTGTTAAGTATGAATCTCACCTGCACAGATTCATTGTTATTCTACAGCAAGAGAGTTCACTTAATATGACAGAGCTTGACCTGAAATCTCAGTTAATCCAAGCAAAAAGAAAATCTCACTTCCACCAATCTGACTACAATTTTCAGGGAACCTTCAATTACACAACAAGTGTTGCACCGCTAAGAGAGGATATAATTACAAGGGATGGAAAGAAATGAGGCTCTGCTGTCAGTGTTTCCGCCCCTTGTCCATTATGGTGACTATCAATCAAAGGCTACCACAATGTATGGCAATCCCTGGAAATATGCAGTTCAAAAACATAACTCACTACCTAATTTTTTACAAGTAAGAGACCACAGTTAATCCAGAAATTGGGTTGGGAGGGATTCGGAAGTGTTTTGTAGTAAACATGACTTTTAACTGACACTCATCGCATTCTGAATAAGCAAAATGAAATAATGTCTGGACTTGCATATTTTTCACGATATCACTAAGCGTTTCTGCAGTAAGTGTGTTCCAGTGTAGATGAAAGGAAAGCAAGAAGGAAGGAAAGAAGGAAGGAAGGAAGGAAGGAAGGAAGGAAGGAAGGAAGGAAGGAAGGAAGGAAGGAAGGCTGGATCACAATTGATCACGAACAGGCCATAACTGGAATAGCAAATTAAAGAGACCAATTAGCATGTTATTCTGCAGTAAAATGAGAGTCATTATTTCAGACTTCCTGAACAAGAGTATCACAGCTATCTCATACTATCTTAGACCAGCAAATGCTTTCCAGTAAACTTTTTTGATCCTCACAATCAGCAGTAAATTACAATAGAACCTCATGAACTGGAATGTCAGAGCTTTGGGTTAGAAATTCGAGTTCCTGAGTTATTTCAGTTTGCGAGGTAAATTAACTCACTGACTTGCAGCATTTCCCATAAATGTTGCGGAATGGCTCGGCAAACCCACTGGAAAATTCTCGCAAGCTCTATGGAACCATCTTTATTGATCAATGACACCTAAACAAGTCCTCCTAGGATTGTGGGAACCATCTTTAAAGCTTGTGTAGTCAATTCTTTTGTTTCACTCTTAGTTTGCTGGAAGTAGGGTGGTAACTTTTCTTGTAATGGAAGTTGGAGGGAGGTCATTGTCATTAATGAAAACAGTTGCCTGAGAACTGAGAAAGCAAGCAGGATGCCTTGTAAGAAAAGGCCCGCTAGAGCCAATCTTTTTGAAGTTTTTGGCAATGCTGACATTTCTAGAGAATCACAATATACGTGATAATCTAGACCCAGACTTCATGGCTCAAGTTCAAGTAGGTAATTATTCTGAGAAAAGAATTTGACCTAAGGGACCTAAGTAGAGGCAGTAAAGGAGCTAAATCTACATCGAAATCTATATCAAGTAAATGTATGGAAAGAAGTGGTACAAGCATGGTCTAAATCTAGGCATCAAATACTTGCGCAGCACAAAAGAAAAACAGAAAGAAGAGGATACATTTCTTGTATGGTTGAATTTTATTTCGCTACTGTCACAATTTCAGAAAATTTTGGAAAAACACAAATTCATGTCATATTTTTAAAAATCACACACGAAGAAGTCTTGTTGACAGAATAAGTCTGTTTTGTGTATTATGTAGTGCACTGTTTTGATTCTGTTATGTCCAAAGGACTTTGAAATCGGCTAAAAACAAGATTGTTTATGAATTTAAAAAAAAAAAAAAAAAAGTGCCAGTCTTCAGCGCAAGTAACGTTGAAAAAAGCTCAGTCGCATTTAAACTATATGGCCAAAGAGTTGCTTTAATATAGTTAGGCACTCAATGGACAAAAAATAGACAAGAGAATGCAAAGGAACAGGAAGGAAGAGTATGTAAGGTTGAAGATCATGAGGTTCTATTGTATCTGGCATCACAAACCCTGCTAAAACAATACTAAATAGTTACATTAAGAGCAAATTATGAGCTTCAAGGCTCATCTATACCTACTTGAAGAGAACGGAAGTTCATAGTGGTGTAGATGTTAGGGAAGATGATGAACTCATATCCAGGTGGTCCAGTGTGCAAACCCTCCGTGTACACTCTGTCATCAAGGTCTTTATTTATTGTGTCATACTGAAGTCCAACTGAAGCATAAAGAACAGTGCTTTTCAGGTTTGTTTTCTGTAGATTATGTTTCAGTGATAAATGCCTTATCCCAGTCCCGGTCTAAGGATCCCACTAATCTTTCATGAAATTTTGTTAATGTTATGCTGCTTTGTGTGAATTATATCCCTAATAATATCAGGGGATTCAACACCTCAATTTCCCTTTCATGTCTCATTCTGGGACTATCATATACATTACATAAAGACTGCGAGGGTGAAGAGTCCACCACAATGGTCTCATAAACAGCAACACACATATAAAATTTGGCAAAATCAAATTATTTTCTTCAATAATAACCACACATTTCAACTATGAGTCTGAATTTTTATACATTTCTCTTAATCTGGCTTTTGTAATAAAAACTGCTTGGATTTAAGTGAAATCACAGTCAAGTTTATAAGTCATAAGGGGTGTTTGGCAAGCCTTCGTTTGATTGGCTGACAAAAAATAGCAAATGTCAACCAGGTAGAGCCTGAAAGTCATCTGTTGTCACAGGGTGGTGAATAACAACACAGAGTATTAGAAGAAACTGTGAACTTGCTGGACAGTGTGAGTGTGTATATTTGACATACATTGTTCATACAAAATGTGTATAGGTATTGGCTTATACGTATAAAGATATTTATATAAAAGAAAAAAATGTTGCAGCACAGTTCAAGATAAATAAAAACTATAAATTCATATTTCAATTTAACAGAAACAAAAATCTGTATTTTGACTGCTAATCTGTTATTTTCCTCAATGCTCTCCACACTGGCATCTGCGGCATATTGCTGATTTTGAACCAGTGAATCACACACATTACATCTGTTATAGGGTTCTTCATATCTTGTGCGTGGACCTCGGCGCTCTAAGTCTGATAACTGCCTACGTCATCAGTTGGACGCCACCTGGCAAGGCTGGGGGGTCAATGTGCATATCGGTGCTTAACATCGGCCGAGGCTAGTGATCAGCTCTAGACTCTATGTGGAACTCGGAGAAAATGACATTCCTGGAGCTAAAATTGTTTTAATGACCTAAGTCTAATTCATCAAGCTGTTTCTCTGTAAGGTATCCCCACGGAATCAGTGTAATCCATAGAACTAGACAACATGTATCTCAATATGGGGAATGGAAGGACAGATTGTGTAAGCTTAGCATTGGAAGCTGGAACCTATGCTCAGGCCTACCTTGTTATTAAAAATTTTGTCATTATCATTTCATTAAAAAAGTATCATATGCCTCTTGGTGCATAACAAAAGTATACTTTATACTTATCAAGGACTTAAGAATTCAGGCATATAATTTCATACTTAGTAAAGAGGTATGCCTATTGATATAATACTTAACCCTTTCGTGACGGAAGGTATCTTGGTGATTCAATTTTCCCATATTTTTGCTAGAAAATTGTAAGGAGCATCAGTGAATTTAGAGGTCTGTCAATACATGAGGAATTTTCACTTCCAGTGTACTCCAAAGTATAAAAAAGTATATATTTTTTGACGGATAATGAATGGCCTTTCACATAATAACGTTCAATAAATAATAATAATGTTCAAAGTCATTCAAAAACTTGATGAACAGCACGCCGGTTGTATACATGAACAAAGAAAAGCAAGATTCAGGTTCTGCTTACGCTTCCTTCCTATAAACTTTCGATACAGAAGAGGTGTATTCGTACTGAAAAAATATCGCTGAATACTACTCTGAAGTCGGTTTGGCTCTAATTATTTGCTATGATTAGTTAAAATGCGAGAAAAATATGATGTACCATGTACGTCCTACTGGTCCTGGCTAGCCACTATATATGACGTACCACATACGTCCAAACGGCATCTTGGCACAATTAACAAAGAGCAAAATATGCCGTACGCTGTACGTCATATGGGTCACGAAGGGGTTAATATCGAGGTGTCATTGTAGAGTACCGAAGGAAGTCGAAATTCTTGACTTCCCCTTCCTCCTCTCCCGCATGCAGCTGATTAATAGGTAATACTGATATTAACGGACATTGTAAAACATATTCCCTTCAGAGTAAATACAGGCTGAGTTATCCCCTTATGTGTACATAAGGTATTAAGTGTTGATTCATTTAATAAATGTAGCTTACCTTGTTATTAAGTATGAATTTCACATGCACTGACTCATTATCATTCTATCATTTCAATGGGATGTTTCTGGATTTGTGGATAGGAGAATGTATACATGTTTCTGAGTGCTAATATATACATATACAGTAAAACCTGTGAGGTAGGGACACTCAATGGAAATTGGAAAAATGGTCCTACATGGCAGGTGGTCCTTCATTGAAGGGAGAACACTTATAGGCGTTTTTGTGATTGGGTACGCCTTGCATACTGAAATAAACACTGTCTCTTAAGGTGCATACATTAAAAGAGTATCACAAACTATCAGGGCTTTTTTTTTTTTTTTTGCTGCCAGGCATGAACAATGAGTACTACTCATCTCATGGTGCCGGTTTGTCTTGGTGTGTTCAGGCAAGACAAAAAAAAACTTTGTATAATAAGAATCCGTGTGGATAGCTTACTGTGTTTTTTGCTTTCCTTATCTAGTTTTTCTGGCAAGTCATTTGATAGTTCGGAACTTGCTTTCAATGTCCTTTCAAAGTCTGGTGAGGTCCACTCCATGGAGATGAGCTGTTTGGCCCACCGTTGACGTGACTGCAGTTTATTCCTATTCAAGCAATTTTTTCTTTCTGGACTTTCTTTTCTTGGACTCTAAAGCTAGATTTATGTCGTGTGTGAAGTGGGTTTGTTTTTTTTTTGGTCTGTGGAATACTTTTTTCACTAGCCTTGTCAAAGCACGGAATGGGCTGTCCGGTGTCCGCTACACTAGTTGTGATTACAACGCCCCCATTAATGAGCTGGCCTTGTGGCTTTGCAGGTCTAATATTGTGTAACCAGTATTATGTCTGTGGTAGGTAGTTTCTTCCCACCCTCATCTCCCCTTCACCGCAATCGTCGAGCCGTAAGCTCTTCTCTTTGATGTACGCCGAGATGATGATTTTCTGACTCTTACTCTCTGATCCAGGAAAAGGATAGGGCACACATGGTCGCTCGTCACAAGAAAATACAGTGCTTTGATCAATGTACGCGCTTCGCGATCAGAGGGAGCCACTGATCGGATGTCAGTTTCAATGAGAAGTGGGTCGGTGAACAGGAAAAGTGTACATAGATGGGAGGGGGTTGCTCTTCAGAGGGACCGCAGAAGACAGGTTTTATTGTATATATGTATGTTGATAATTCTCTTTGTCCACAGTCTAGATTAGGCAAGAACATCTGATACAACTATTAAAGTTTCCCCCAACTCATTTGCTTTTTCACTGATATTGCTCTGTGTTGCACAGAATAACCACTAGCTGCTGCAACCATCAACCATAGGATTAATTTTGGGNTTTTTCTCTTTTTCTGTCAGCAGGAATTCTGTAAAATGAACCTTCTTCTCAATTTTGAACCCTATAGCGTATGTGAAGGAGAGGGAAATGCAATGGCTCTGTTGATTTGTTGCAGTAGCACCATTACCAAAAAGTTCTTGACTGCATGGTCGTAAATTAGTGATATTTCAGCAATTTCTAAAGTTGCCGAAAAAGGAGAAAAAAATACTCTCTCCAGTCTCCAGATCTTGACAAAGTTATTTCCTATGTCCAAGTGACAAATACTCTAAGCGCAATGCTTGTTCTGAGGCACTGGTAAGCGAGCTTCTAGGTTATGCCAAGCAGCCTAATCAGTAATAATAGTAACAGTCAACATCGAAGGCAGCACTAATCTGATCTTTCGCCCATGAACGAAGGTAACAGCTTGCAGCCATCATTTGGGACGGTGCAACAAAAAATAGATTGTTTGGGGGACTGTTTCAGCAAGCAACGTTCTGAAGCACCCTATAAGAGGCAAATTACACTACGCCATTCACTAGTGCAAAAGACAAAGCAAAACCCACACAGGTAATCCATCTTCCTAAACCAGAGTAATGAACTTCTGAGACACTGATTTTTGCTTTTTTCATCATTACAACAAATAAAATAAAATTTAACTGAGTAAAGTCGGTAGGCAGCTAAGTTATATGACAGTACTAAATGTCATTACAATTAAAAAATACAAATTCCTAAGCATACCTTCTTTTGAGGACAACTTTTTCAGGGATGTTGCCACAAGGACAATTGTCATGATAATGAGTGCAGCAACAATAATGCCCACGATGACAACACATGTCTTCGCCATGATAACACCTGGGGTGACTTCTTGCCAATTCTGTCAAAACTGGTGAGTTTAAGGTGGTCTTCAGCTAATCTGAAATCAAAAGAAATAAATTTCTGTGCCTGTATGCAGCATTTTTAGCTCCAAACATACATGGAAAGAAATCAGGGAAGAAATTCTGCCGGAGACTCATACTCATACCCATATATAAGTAGAACTCATGCCCTATTAACACAACCCAAACTCTACCCCTACCCATAAGGTATGAAGATGCCAATGTATTTTTCACTGTTGGCTATATTAGGTTTTACACCTCTCATTAAATTATCCTGGGGTGCCGTTTCAAAATACTTTCCAAATATGTAGTTTAGCTCTTTCTGCAAATTTTGACACAAAGAAAAATGCACCTGAACCAGTTAGATTTTGAGAACTTAGGCAGTGAAGCAGACACCCTAATATTTTAGGCCTTTTCACTCAATAGCAGGGTAACCTTACCCACCTAGCAACAATCACAAATTTTATACTTGAGTGACTAAACCTCACCTATTCTGAGTCTACACATATATTTGGACCTATCTAAGCCTTTGAAATTAAAATCCAACCCCTTCCCCCCCTCCCCATGGTCAATATTCTGATTTTATAGGAACTATTTAAAATTGCATATTTTTATGCCAGGTGCTATTGGCATCTTCATACCTGAACCCTTATGCCCATCATGACAGGATTATCAAGCGTAAGTCTCATTTGGAATTCCTCCCAAAATCAGTGGTTCATCTAACCTTTAGATCTTCATATCCATCTTTTGTTAGAACTGCTGCAGATGAAACATGATCTAAACTTAAATC
Source organism: Ellobium chinense (assembly GCA_033807755.1). Classification (NCBI taxonomy): domain Eukaryota; kingdom Metazoa; phylum Mollusca; class Gastropoda; order Ellobiida; family Ellobiidae; genus Ellobium; species Ellobium chinense. Next base: position 2,195,314 of record JAWQUT010000075.1, on the reverse strand, counting down.
TAGTCTAGCTAGTCTTGACTAGTAGACTGTATAGGTCAGCAAGCAAAAATGGCTATGACGAAGGACAGCACCGCAAACGGCAAACGATAATGATACAGTTCATTTAGTCATAGACAAGTCATGGACTAGATCGATATTTCAACTAAATCGGTGCTGTTGTTAGAGAAAGCCGCAAAAATTTCTTTCTTATTAAAAGTCAAAACAATGAAATCATTTCACAATGCAAGCATTTCTAGAATCTCCTTTTAAAAGACATAAAACAGATTGAACTTCCAGAATGAATACTGAAAAAGCAATCAGCTTACTGGACAAGACCAAAAAAAAAAAAAAACCGGTCTCACGACGCGGAAGTGCATTGCCACATAGACTAGACACTAGACGTCTAGACTAGATAGATCTGCCTAGCCTTGCACTTCCCAAAAATCCAAGCCACCACGACACTCTGAAAGCTCACGACATTGTGCAAACAAAAAAATGAAAACTGCTCTCATAAACTTAATCAATGAATAACTATTTCGGCAACTTACGTTTGCTCTAGCCTATTAGATCTAGCTAATAGTGGCAGTAGCAATGTCTCCCTTTTTTGGTGTTACAGTTTGCCGACTAACTCCATCTTGTTTACAATACAGCGGAACCGGATGTTAGTAAGATACTATGAATACAACAACCAATACTACAACATTCGATCAATTTCGATTTTTAGTTATCGAGTGATTAAAAAAAAAAAAAAAGTGGTAATCCAAAGTAAGGTCAGCTGAAGACCAACTCTCTGCTTGGATTATTCGTCTATGTAGGCTAGTGGTATTTAGAAATCAATGGCCACAGACACCAGACAATACAAAACGGTTCGTCCGAACAGAGGCCGGATAAACAGCGAACATCTTGAAGAAAATATCGAGTGTTTATCGATTCATACCCTGGCGATCATTTCTTTTTTTTTTTAAATTGTGGAGACTCCAATTATAATTGTAAGATTGTAAAATTATTTTCAGCCTTTAAAGTCTTTAAACACTGCAATGCCCTTGCCCACCCCCTCCCCATAATATATATTATACAAAAATAAAAGGGGAGGGGGAGGAAAGTTTATTACAATCTTCCTCAGTCGTCAAGTTTGCCTATGTGATAGGTATTCTGTTTCCTAAAAAAGGCCGTGAGAATTTTGAGCTGGATCTAGATTGCTGTACAAAAAGACTTGTTTCGAACTAACCCAAACTAACCTACTTCGGTTTTGCTCCTGAAAAACAAATTTAATGAAAACGGGACACAGAGCTCATGCCACAGTAAAGTAAAGGTATGAAGATGCCAATGTGTTTTTCACTGTTGGCTATATTAGGTTTTACACCTCTCATTAACTTATCCTGGGGTGCCGTGTCAAAATACTTTCCAAATATGTTGTTTAGCTCTTCCTCCAAATTTTGACACAAAGAAAAATGCCCCTGAACCAGTTAGATCTTGAGAACTTAGGCAGTGAAGCAGACAACCTAATATTTTAGGCCTTTTCACTCAGTAAACAGGGTAACCTTACCCACCTAGCAAGTAGCAACCACAAATTTTATACTTGAGTGACTAAACCTCACCTATTCTGAGTCTACACATATATTTGCACCTATCTAAGCCTTTGAAATTAAAATCCAACCCTTTTCTCCCCTCCCCATGGCCAATTTTCTGATTTTATAGGGACTATTTAAAATTATTTTATGCCAGGTGCTATTGGCATCTTCATACCTAAAGATAGTAAAGATACAACTGTTCTTTAAATTAGAATTTGTCAATTTTTGCTTTCTTCTGGACACAGGTCACACAGGACATAGGGAAGGCAAGACAGGAAGATTTTAATTCCCATGAGAAGGTCAACCTTATTCTTTGGGTATTGCCCCATGAATGTATGGTTCATCATTTTGCAATGACACTTGATATAAGAAGTTCCCTACATTGACGTTATGGGTTGTTTTTTACAACAGTAACCGGCCATATTTTGGCCCATGTGCCATCCGTTGGGCATTCCTTGTCTACATCATAATTCATTTTTTTTCTTTTTTTTTTTAAATTCCAGATCAGTCATTCTTTAGCTATATTTAATTCAGAATTTGTCTTGGACTAATCACTAACTCGTATCCAGACTAATGCCCGCTCACGCGCTTTCACACTTATTATTACCCCTGCAGGCCTGATCACTTTAGGACTTTCTCAATTTCCTGGGGAGCATACAGTGCCGCTGCCATTTACAGGTGCTGATAACTAGCATTCTGACAATATGTTCCACTGCCTATAGCCAGGTACTCATGTTACAGATGAATGGACTGAGGAAAACGTGAATGAAATGCTTTCCCAAGGCACTTACATCATAACCATGGGCGGGAATCGAACTCACGACCATTAGATCCTGAGTCCAACGCCGTAACCATTAGGCCACGCTGTTCCATTAACAGTGACTGCTCTTGCAGTATGCAGACAGATTTTCATACACAATGAAACTCTGGTAGGACATTGTTTAGACCAAGCTACTGGGGATGTGTTACCAGAAAATGTCGATTGTATAGGGATTCATACCGTGACGACCATTGAGTTTGTGTTTTTTTGCTGTTGTTGTTTTGAAAGTGTGGAGGCTATAGCTGTAAGACTGTAAAATTTTTTTTAGTCTTTATAGATATAAGACCACAGTGTCTACAGTATGAGGCTTACACTGGTTATCCAGAGCACTCATTTTATAATGGAAATGTGCTATACTGGTGTTAAGTATTGCTTGTGTTGAACGTAATTTAACTGTATACGTATATATATTATGGATCTTTCCCAGTTTTGGGCAAGCTGGATACACATATTCCAAATGTATCAGATCTTAATAGTTAATTTTGCCGGCGTTATCAAAGAGAATGGCGCTTAATATGAGTCGCTTACCTACGTGTATGTGGTGTGGATGTGACGATGAGAAGAATGGGTGCACCATAGAGATAGTATAAGGATTATGGTATGTTTGTCTATCTGTCTGTCATTCTATATCTGTCTGCCTGTCCGTCCGTCTGATAGTGATACTAGTGATGGCTCTGTCTCTCTGTGTGTGTGACTGCCTGTATATCTGTCAGTTTTTCTGTTAAAGCTGGATAAGTGTTATGATAAATATTTGCAAATGTACTTATTGTTATTATGTCACAAACTGTTACTGCGATGGCCCTTGGCCTACAAGGAAATAAACTAAAACTAAAACCAAAACTAAACGAAACTAAACACGTTACAGTGCTCATTCATTGGCACAAGATCTATCAGGATAATCGCAATTATCTTCATATTCTGTCAGTGGAAATGGACAATCCCGTTAGACAAGAATGGAAGAAAAATAGACAAGGATATATGGTGAATAACACTGTTGCAACCGGCAAGTAAATAGGGTTATTCAGTAAAGATGCATTTGGCTACACGAATATCCCAGTACAGTAGTTGTCGATAAGATGAAAAAAAAAAACCGTCGCTGATGTGTGAACGAAATTTGAACGGACTTGGAAAGGAGAGAGCACGAAATCCGTTCCCGATCGCGTTCAGTGTGACAGTGAAACAAAGGAACTCCGTTCGCCCCAATCACGAAACCGGAACTAAGTTCATACGAACGGAGTTCCCCTCAACCCTGCAGTGGGATCTTAACCGATATGCGATATTTAGTAACGGGATCTCAGCTGGAGGTTACTGGATTGTCTCTGACAAAGTTGGAAATAAGTAAAGGCTGTGATTCGGCAGACTGAGTGTATTAATGTACACTTATTCAGGATAACACAAAGAAACATGAAAAAAAAAAAGAGAAAAAAAAAAACCAACAAAACACAATCATAAGATTGTATTACATTAAGTTTTATTTTCTTCACTTCTTTAAATTAACGATTCCATGTTTTAAAAGTTGTTGCATTGTGTCCAATAAATACTCTACCCTTTTCCTTGTTTATTCAGTTCACAAACATACCCCATAGCAGTGTTAACAAAAGACACAAACACAAGAATGAAAACAACAAAAAGATGCTTAATACACTAATCCTTCTTGGTTGGTAAAGTGCTAGGCTATCAGAACAACTCTTAACCATGGTAAAATTGTAAGGAAAACTGAACTGTAAATGGCTGGTTGTATAACAGTCTTGGTCATGATTTAATGTCAATGATTTTAATACTCAATTTTTTTATCAGTAGACCACAGAACTTATCAAGGTACTTACATTACTCCTTCTCAATTCTGCAATCTTCGTGATTTGCTTCCTTGAAGAGCTGAGCAATGTAGGAAAAAAACCTGATTTCGAAAAAAAGTGAGATTTTCTTTTTTTCATCAACTTGAATAATGAGGGTCTTGGTGTGCCCCATCAACTATGAATACCAATTATCAATTTTCTTGACATTTAACATCCATTTACCATGGTGAAGGATATGATAAACCCAACATTTACTGATCCGTGAATCCAAAACAGGTAAAATGGTTAAAAAAAAAAAAATCCTCTGAAAAAGTCCTTATTTGGGCTATCTTTCAGTGATATATTAAAAATAACCATTTTTCTGTGTATCTCACAGTGCACACACATTTCCACAAACACCTAAAAAAAAATAATCCAATCTTTACCATATCACCTATACACAAAGCATGTTTTTTAAAGAAAAAACCCTATCCAATTTGGGCAGGCAATGCCCATATGAAAGGGGGCCAAAAAAAAAAAAAATTTCTGAAAGTGAAACAAAACATCAAAACAACATTGTTCAGACTTAAAAAAAGCATAAAATATGCGAGCAAGGAAATTCCAACAAAACAGAAAATTATAAGGAAAAAGGAAACGGGGAAGCATGGGTGGGCATGCTGAATACAGCATGAGAAATATTCTTCAACTTAATGCAGATGCGACCGGGTTGTCGAATGTTTCTCAACCTATACAGCAGGACTGTTTCAATTTGGGTCAAACCCGAAAACTCCAAAAATTACAAGATGGTTTCATAGGTTTTTTTAAGCAAAAAAAAATTAAAAAAGGGATAAATACCACAATAACAACAATCAGTGCAATGACAGAATGTACACTCCATTAAAAAAAAAAAAACAAACTGATAAATTCAAAGGGATAAATATAAGCAAATAATTAATTCAAAGGAACATTAATGGTTAATGATACCAACTTATTTACAAATAATACCTCATACTTAAATTAATAAAGCATCTGAAATTTCCTTGTCATATAATATGTATATACAGATAAAAAGCAACAAATAAATTTTAGAAGCAGAGGAAAAAAGGGTAAGCAAAAGTGCACACTAAAACAACTGCATATGGGGTAATGTTGTGAAGCCCTTGAGGCAATCAAAGTAGCCACTGCTTTACAAAAGAAAATCTAACACAGTATAGCTGGCTCTGTATCTTGTCTCACTCTGAGGTTCCAGTTCCTTTCAGATTTAAAGCGATGTTACAAAAAAAATTTGTATACAAATCAAGGAAGCAACAGATGCTCCATGTTTTGATGAAAACATAATGCCAAAAAAAAATGAAAGACATAACTTTAAACATTATTTCCTGAAGAGCTCAATACTGTGTTAGATCTTATTTCACTCCACAATATGTCAAAACCTTTTCTTCCACAATAATCCAGTGATTGGTATTGATTTCAGTTGAATGTACTTTGCTGTTTCACAATGTACATTATTTTCAAACAATAAATGCTCTTCATTTTTCCACAAAAAAAAAACTGAGCTCATTATTCTTTTTTTTTTCCTCTCTTTCACTTCCATTTCCTTCAACATTCCATCACTCCTTTCTGTGTTTCAATCCTTCACAGCAGTCATTCTTACGTTCCTTCAACATAAACTGAATTAAGTTGAAAAAACATTCAGCTTATTTCTCAAACGTCTGAATAAAATTAAATTAACAAAGTCTCAACATTCAAGGAGGACCAAGACTTACAGGAGAACACTGTAATGTTTCCATCCGCTTCCATGTGCACATGCAATATAACAAACACTCACTCATATTCATACATATCTTTTTGGTGCAATTCTCAAATACACATTCCACGACAACAAGCATAGAAATACCAATGATCACTTCTCCCCTGTCATTCATACAATCTTATCTTCGTTCATTACAAGTTGTATGTATGCACCTCCCGAACAGCACAAAATGTTTCATGAATTATAAGAATAAGAATGGGGCCAGAAGAGGATACGACAGGAAGAAAAATAATGATGGTCTACTACTATTTTTTTACAATGATATAACAAATATACAAAGTTTGTAACTGACTGCTTAGACAAATATTTCATTTGATTTAATCCAAGAACATTTTGGACAGTGATAAATAGATTCTCCCAGTGCTACAGTCAATCATAAATTTAAAATTAATTTCTTAGAAACGAAAACCCATGACTGGCCAAGTGATTAATTCTGCATACCCCTAGCAGAAAAAATTAACAAATTAATAAGGTACCAATCTGATCAAAGTATCACTCCCAATATTACAGAGCAAAGAATTTGAATGAACAAACAAATCTGAATGTAACTGAAACATAGATGCTCACTCCCTGTTGAGGTACTGAAAATGAAAATGTGACTTATTTGATCTAAAGATGACATGATCACGTAAAAAAATTTGCGAACGGTTCTGACTGTAAACTTGAAATAAATCAGAGAAGCCTTCACCCTAACCTTTAACCCTTGAAAAGAAATGGAAATGACAGAGCAAGCAATCACATTTATTGATCCTATGTCATATAAAACGTTAAATGTTTGATGAGACAACTGTGACTTACGGCTAGATCTATGATTGAATTATATATATATAATTAAAAGAAAAAAAAAGTTGGCCCTAGGACATAACAAAACTAAAATGGTTCCTCAGAGTCACAGAACAATTCATTATGCAATACACTATTTATTGTATTTCAAACAGTCAAGTGAATATTTACCAATGAAAAACATTTGACTTTTGATGATCTTGCCCTCTTTGACAAAGTCATCAATACTAATGCTTATATGATTTGAACATTAGTGATAGAGCCAGGCAAATCAAGTCTTTACGTCAGATCTAGCCTTTCCAAGCAACATTTCAAACAGGTTCGCCCCCCAAAAAGCAACATATTCGCGTAATAAAAAAGTCATTAGTTTAATTTCATATTCCTTGTGACCAATAAGAAAAAAAACCAAACTAATACCCCATCCACTGTCCCAGTTGTTTGCAAGTGAAGTAATTGGCGGCATGCCTATGGCTGGACTGACTGGTACTGACATAGAAACTTATTTTGCCCTGCTGTGTCACAAGGGATGACTGACACCCAACACTGCTGGAGAGGCCATGCCCTCTGATTGGCCACAGTGAACTGGCATTACTCCTGAGGTCAAAAACAATCCAACTGGAAAAGTGCAAGTTCTCTATACATGCTTTCTCGCTCAGAATGGAATGACGAGACCAGAATAGATATTTTCTATTCCCTTTCACTCTTGCAAAGAGAGCCATCACAGTGGTTTTTCCCTCAGAAAACAATACCTTTTCACTCTGGAGCCAAACCAAGCTCAGTGTTACATGTCCATGTCACATCTGCAAAGTATTTAATCAGCTTCACTCTAAAGGGGAGATACTGATAATCAAGACTTAATGATTGACAACTCAGAAACATTATGCAAAATTTATGACCACAATCAATGAACAAATTTTTGTTGTTTGTTTTCAAATGACAACTGAAAGTAAAGAGGTTACACAACGGTTCATGCCCACCAAATATTTAAAGTGATAAATGCACACGGTTTATTTCTCTATTTTTTTTTTTTATTTTTTAAGTTTTTACTTATTCAGCATGAATGATGTCGGGGGAAACAGAAGCAAAAATAAAATCATATGCATGACTGTCTTCTTCTGGAACCCTGTCTCATTTCAGTTCATGTCCTCTTCCACACTTAAATTCACATACATGTTTGAAATTTACAGGCATACAAGATACAGGCATACAAGAATAAAAGCTATCAGTTATGTTCCCCAAGGATAACTGTCCATTTCAGACATCCCCTAAGCATGTATTCTTCCCTCAAACTCAACACGTAGTCTTCTTTTCCTTCCTTACTTTCCATTTATCAGCATGTTAAAACTTCTCACTTAATCCTTGTTCATGCTCACTCGGTCAGACTTGTCACATTTTGACATTTTATCACAATAACTTTGAAGTTCTGTTGAGGTGAGAAAGATCAGAAAGAAAGAAAAAGAACGGAGGGAAAACACAGGAACGGGGATGGGAGTGATTCAAACAACAAATGTGTAGTTTGCCTGTACAAAAACATGATGAGCGCAAATAACTTGCAGGGTATGCCACAATATAAACTTTTCCAGGACAATTCCTCTTCCCCAAAACTGCTTCACAAGAGGTGCTTTTCATGGTCTCAATCGAGGAGTCCACGTAGTTAGTTGATGGCAGTGTTTGTGGCTTACATGCTGCAATTCAGCTGAACTGTCAGTTACTGTGGCACTGCAATATTCATTTCGCCCTAAACAGTGTGATTCCAATATCGATTTATTATAGACCTCTCACTGACAACACTAGCAGACAATGTTTAGGCTCAAAACCTTGGGGCGCTTCATAACTTTTAACGAATAATAATGCAGATCTTCACGCAAACTAAACGGTAATATATTTTGTGACCCAACTTTTTTTTCCACGTTTAATCTGTGCTGCTTACAAGATTATAAATCAGCTGGGTCGATATAAATGTCTTGGAAACTCTTGTACAGCCCTGGTGAGAATCAATATCTTTGATGTAGGACCAAGCACTATGTTTTTGTTTAATGCAGTGTCTTTCACAGTAACTGAACACTGTCTGCAAATGAAAGCATACCCATGCAAGTGTACATGCCGAATATGACATTGTCATATCTCTTATGGACTCAAATGGTTTTACATAATACAATTATGATTGTATACCACATCTCGTGACAGGGCATGCCAATATCGATGCCCAGTCTAAACAAATTCAATGTTTTCTAGGTCTGAAGCAATAAACTGTGGCATTTGCATTGCTCTAAGCCTTTGCTACCAGATTTGAGGAAAATGTAAATATGATGTGAAAATTTACCCAAACACTGTGTGTCCTGTGTCATGCTTTAAATCTGTGGCTTGCAAACATAGGATTTTCTTGTTTTTAACACCTCATTTCTTATTCTGCTTATTTTGATTATGGCCACCATTAAGTAGGGTTTGCTTTCAGTCATTTCTGAACATCACTTGATATAATTATCAATACAAATAGTGTGAAGTCGCATGAGCGGGCATTAGCCTGGATATGAGACTAAAAACCGCATTATTATTATTATTATAATTATGTGGAAGCACCAGACTGACTGTAAATGGAAAATAACTAACATCTTCATGCTCTTTTCAGTTCATATTTAATACTTATGCTACTATATTTACCTCATCATGATGATCTGAACTGATATTTAGAGTATCTTTATCAGCACCTTAACCCCTGACATTAAGCTCCTGCAAAGAAAAACTAATTTATGATCTCCTATTCAGTGCTTCATATTTGGAAAAATAAATCTCTCCATGTCTGTAACCCCCATACACAAAAAAGGGATTTATCACATCAAAACACATTATGCGCTCAATCTGCAGCCAAGGCTCAGAGACATGCTAATATACCACACTTCTCAACAAACCAGAACATTCTCATTCTGACAACAGATGCAATGAATATAAACTAAGACAACAACTCACAACTGAGCAGAAAAAGAGAATGAACAACAAGAACTTAATGCATAGTCAAACTTGAAATAATCTTCATATTCAGCTGCATGAAACCTAAAGAACACACAGTATACTACACATTTTTATTCTACCTGGGGTCTTGTTAGCTATATATAATTTGGAATCTTTCTTGCATAGACACTGTCATGCAAAATATACACTCCTCCAGTTAAACAAGGGAAGCCATATACACATTCACGTACATCAGGGAAATTTTTGCCATAGCACCATCACGCTGACTGGTGTGGGAAGAATGTCTGAGGTCCTTTAGTTTCTTCAGTCCCACTGCCTTTTCCACACTATGAAGGTGGATCAAAAAGTTCATGGGTTCATCCAGAATATATCTGAAATTTTTATACACTGAATACACTGGAGTCATCCAATGTCCCTCATGATTCAACACCAAAGCTGATTGAGATACGTTTTTTTTTTGTTTTTTTTTTGTGAATGACAAGAGGCCAAATTTAGCATTTTCAGAAAAACTAAGTATCTTGTCGCAGGCATAATCTTCCATGCTCAAATACTCTCTGGTTTTTTGAGGCGATAAAAACCTAATGTAACTTTCATAGTTCCATCTGACTTTCATCGCCTTCAAATATTGAAAGAACTAGACCCTGGAAAAGTTTCTGCTGAAGACAATGCAGATGCTCAGGTTTTGAAAATGCCCACTCCAGAGTAAGTTAGAATCCTATATTTGCAAAACAAAAAAACCAAAAAACTAAAAAAAATTTAATTTCGAACAGCATCTTGAAGGACATCCTAGAGAACTCTGATATATTCATGCTGTCAATATTCATGTGTTTACTGCACAAAGCCACAAACTTTTTGATCCATTCTTCTAAGTTCTATGCTCTATTTTCTTGGTAACAATTCCAAATGACAGTGCAAGGATTTATTCTGTGAATGTCTGTCACCAGCTGTTGCATGCGACATAATGATCTTTCTTACTACAGGAAGTTCTATGAACAGAGTAGCATATTTTGCACGACAGTAATCAAAGATTTAGTTCTCACTAGCAATCTGACAGTCAGGGGCAGATACTGTCAGCATGGCAAGACAAAATGACAATTTCCAGGAAATATACTATACAGAATTTATTATGGTGCTGAATTTCTGGAAAGATGTGACAACAAGGGATGAAATGAATTAATCCGGTGAATTCCTGAAAATAACTTAAGAGGTATTTAATCCTTAACTAAATTTTATTGGTGAAAAAAAGAAAAATCAGAAAAAGCTCACTAAACAACACATAAAATTTCAGATTATCCTTATGTGTGCATCTTTTGCTGCATGGCATACCATGATTCTATCTTGCTGTGAAAAACATGGAAGTGTGGAATGGAGCAGACAATACACAGATGATAAAGGTTAAATCAAGTTGCTTTATAGAATTAAGAAGCTATCATAGACCAAACAAGGCAAAGAGAAATTGCCCAGTCTAACACCAGATTTTGGAAAATTTTATTTGGGATCAGTTCACTGTCTTACAGTAATATGATATTATTAGCAGGTTAAACAGTGGAAATCTGAAACATGTCACAACATTCTAAACTGCCAAAATGATAACTTTCCACTCTTAAAAAAAAAAATGTCATGATAAGACATTTTTGGAAACTGTGGTTCCAATATTGAATATTATTCAATTTTAAAGGGATTATTTTTATTCGGTTCATTGAAATTCTCATGATCTAAACACAAGATATATTATTTCTGAATAGCTTGTTTTTCTCCCTTGTATACAAATGACTGCAAGGAATCACATTAACCCACTGACTTGTATGTACCTCTTTCTATGATGTATAATAAACCCTATTTTTCCTGTGACTATACAAAAAGATTGTCCAACACTATACCAGGATTTACACAGAAAGACAGTCTAAAAAACCATCAATGCTGGCACGCCCATTTGATGACTCTCAAGAAGATCTCTCAAAACTGTGTCTTTGATCCATTCCACACACCTGTCTGCACCAGAAAGGGAGACATACAGAGCTGATTGTATTTCCAAGTCAATTTTAAAAGATCATAAATAAATACTGTAATGATTTTGTACATCCATAACAAAATAAATTATTCAAATTAATAAAATTCTCTGCCGACTAGGCTAAACTTTCCTTATATCTTAAAAATAAGTAAGCTAATATGAAATAACAAATTAAAATGACATAACCAACTTTACCGCAGACGACCATGAGGCAGTTTTATCCTGATGTGACATTATCCTGATGATGTAGATCTATAGTTTATCATATGAAATCTGTTTATAAAGGCCCACATAAAACACTACATACTTTTTTTTGGCTTTCCTTTTCTGTTTCTTAAAAACCCACCATAACACTTAACTGAATGAAAATGGTCATCATATAGGTCCAAACCAACAGAAATTACTACAAGTATGAAATTCCACAATACAGCTCCTGTCTCATCCCCTCCCACCATAGAACAACACATTATACCCTATGCTTTCATTTACAAAATGAAAAAATCAATGGTAAGCATTAAATATTTGTAATCAGCAAATGCAAAAAGGTAATTCAAAACTCTTAACATGAATCAACAAACATAAAATGTGGAACTACCAAACAGCCAAAATGCAAGTACACATGGCATACAGCATTCTACGCATTAGGATTTACCCCGGTGTGTCAAATAAAATGAGCTTCCCAAGTACCAGAGAAAAATACTAACCAAAATACAAACATTATATCAAATGGAACAAATCAAAAATCAAAGCCAAACACTCTTGCATCAATGACAGTAACATGGAAATATATATCCATTTTAAACATACAACCATACACAGCAAATAATCCATTAATCAATCAACCAACCAAACAATCAAAACCTGTTTCTTAATATGTACAAGCAAAGTTTTTTTCTTTTTGAAAGCATTTTTCCTTTTTTAAAAAGCAATGTCTCAAAGAATTCACTATGTACAGTTGGCATTTGAGTAAGAGGAAAGGCAGCATGTGCCATGCAATACCATTATGGAAGCATCTCGGTAGATTATGTAGGTGGTGGTGGTGGAAGTGATGATGATGATGCTAATAATGACAAGGACAGTAACAACAACAACTGTAATGATGATGATGATGATGGCGGAGGACAAGGAGGGACAGTGACCACAAAGTGACTGTGGATGTGGCAATCACATGATGCATGGAATTAAAACTGTCACATTCTTACAACAAACCTGATGACTGATAACATCTCATCACAATGGTCATAATCATCTAGAGCTGATCAGAAATGTGACAGAATTACAGCATCAAACATTCTGTAATTTGTTAAATATACCTGTTATTACAATGATTAATCCAATGAGCGTAAACAAAGTTTAGCAATGCAGCATGACTAAATCATGTTAGATAAAACTCTTTTCATAACAATAACTTGTACTACTGAAATCAAATACTTCAAATACTAAATTCCATACCTTGAAACCCCCTGACTTGGCACTGGCTTTACAGTCATATAACTGACAAAGTTCAGCCAGATGAATGACATGATTCCCCCCACACCATTTCACATACGTATTTCATAGTACTGTGTACAATTACAAAGCCATTCATTAAGATTTAACTGTTAGTGTCTGGGTACACATTTGTCATAACTCAGACCTATTTTGAATTTTGTAAGATCATCTCACCATATCACACCAAAGTGAAGTCACATTACTTTGTGATGCTAAGGTTTTGCTCTGGCCTAAAATACAAATCAGGGTTTTTAACATTACATCTAAAATATACCTGAGGGGTCAGTATGAAGGCTACACATACTCCGCAGACTGTGTCGAAAACTGTCGTCTAAATGTCATCTGTTGATTTTTGTGTGCCAGTCATAAAACTGGACACTTAGTATATTTGTAGACAATCTGCATATTTCAAAATGGGTATAAAAAGTTGGCTTCAACATGACAAAATGTACATTGCAAAATACAGGCAAATATAGCTCTATGCTTCATTTCAAAATTAGATTACTAAGCACGATATCTCATATTATCTCCTCATTTTTGTTAATCCACATTAATTTCCTATTTTTTGTCGGTGTCACTACTATCCAGTTAAAAAAAAACACCACAACATAATTCAGACACAATCAGACTAAACTACCTAATGTGCATACACAATTATTCATACTATAATGTTCAGTATATTGCTTACATGAAGTTATGATGAAAGATGTGCAAAGCAAGATGTGAGTATGCAGGTATTACAATGCTTAGAACAAATACATCAAACTCAAGGGTCACGCCAGTTGTGGAAAAAAAAAAAACCATTCTCTCAACCTAGACTCTCCTGTAATTTGCTCATAATCTGATAAGAAGCTTACCTAAAAAAAAAACCTTTTACCTTTCTGTTTAGCTAAGAGATAATGATGTACATCAAAGATTAAAAATATAATGAATTAATAGATGTTGCTAAAAGTATCAGATACCACCCTGATTTGGGAAGTACAAGGGAAAAAACGGAGGTGATTCTTTAATGTGACAAGGTCAAATTTGCCGTAAAATAGAGCTGACAACTCGGGCGCAATGAGTTGAAGAGAGGATAATACTGACGGGTGAAATGAAAGAAAATCGAAACACTGGTGTGGAGACATACACAACAAAACAAGATGGCAAGATACCCAAAAGCGGCAGGCACAGCACATCATTTTAGTTTCTGATGATAAATATTCAAAATCATAATTTATGACTAAAACTGAGGATTTATAAACACTGTTCTTGCCATTCAGTTTAGAACTGCTTAAAGCACTGTTCCTCTGTTCCAATATTTAAGCTTAAGGAAATTTTAAAAAAGTTTTGATTGGGTCATGCTTTATCCCTCGATATTGCACCCATATCTTCTCTGCTATGGCAAGTGACCAGCACATCACTTTAACAACCTCACACACAAAGGGCTTTAAGTGCTGGTTGCAAATGGAAAAGGATTCTTTAAGAATTCTACTTTTTTTAACTCATTCCATGCCAATCGACGATATATCGTCGATATACGTTGCCGTGGCTGCGCCAGTCGACGATGTATCGTCGATATCAAAATCTACTTTTGTTTTGCTACTACAGGTCTGGTTTGAAACTTTTTAGTACTTATAAGTAACGACAACTCTTCCTAAACTTCCGTTCATGAAATCGGTGTTAGTTTTGGGTTGTTGGATGCGATTTTTCTCTATAGTAAGAAATAGTACTTTTAGAAAATAGTGGCCTGGCAAAAACGTGGAAAACGTACTGGCATGGAATGAGTTAAAAACCATTTTCAAGAAAGAGCTTGAAATTTCATAATTTATAATTCTTTTCTTTTATTATGTTATCAGGCAAAAGATTATTTGTGTTTGTCATAATGACATGTATGTTCCTAGCAACTATCAAAAATGGACTCAAATATATAATTCATGCCTCATATCATTTCATTCCTGTTTTCAGAATCAATATATTTCGTCCTGCCACTACCTACTGTAAATTGAAACAAGTCAGATGAGACATTACTTTAAATGACTGTAAGCTTAATGAGCTGGTCTTGTTTAAGGAATTCTCTTCAATAAGCAAACTGAGCTTGAATGTTATAGATTATGTTAAAACCATGATGACAAGTAGCATTCAAGAGAGCAAAAGTGAGAAAATAAAAAAAGACTGAAATTCATTACATAATTCCGCTTATGAATTTATACATTACATGCACACAAATACTGCAGTATGTGACAGCCTTTTCCCTTGTTAAGTTAAAGACAGTGCATAAACAAAGCTTACAAATGTGCATGGCTATATTAGTACAACAAGGCAGACACATACAGAATGGCTTATTAACAGGATTAAGCTTACATCTAAATCATGCTCCATCTTTAGAAAGGCAATAGGGATTTGATATTCTGAGTGAAACCAGGATTCCCAGCATTTTTTTCAAATTTGCTTTTCCAGATTTTCCCTGTTTCAAAGTGAGTCTTAATGATGTGCCCAAGGCTTCAAAAACTCTGCCTAATGAAAACAACATGAATACTGACATCGAATATATGAATAATAACTGTGATTCCACAGACAGGTATGATGCAAGAATTTATATAATTGATGAAACAATGCTCATGGACACATGTAGAATCCATAAGATACACCTTAAGTCCAATGAAGTTTGGGTTTGGTTAAATTCTTCTTACAAACCAAATGGTCTTGAATGACTTCTGTGATTTTCCACAGCACAGTCCTAAGTTCTGACATGGATCATGTTAATTCCCCTACAAGGAAAAATTTTCTTCCTTGTCTGCTGGGAATCCCGTGAGCCAATAAGTTATACAGGAAGAGCAGAAAACTATTTCTCCAATTCTCTTGCCACTTGTTTGTGATTTATGCTTTACTGCAAATGAAAATTTTACAAGATATACATGCTTTGTACACAACTCTGAATACTGTGTTGAAATACTATATCAAATCTATGACTACATGAGACATCTAAAATGGTATTTCTCCATATATACTTCCTCTGAAGACTACAATAAGACACACATGGCTGGGCAAAATGATGATTTCAATCACAAATCTCTACCATGTGTGCATGATGGGAACATTAAAATGGGGGCATTTTTTAACAAGGGTGGCAGAAAATATTCATTCACACATAATATTTTCATTGTTAAAGTACCCCACTCGCCTGATGTGCTAATCCTCCTGGAGGAACAAAAATTGATTATTTACAGTTCATCTCAAGCGGGTGCTTGTTTAGTGTCCTCCTGTGAAAAATTTCTCAGATTCATGATACATTAAAAGCTAAAAGCAAAACCTGTGATACTGCCATTGAAGAGATGAAAGTACTCATGATTTTATAAAGCTGCTCTTTGTATCATGCAAAAGCTACGCTTGTTGACATAGTTGATGATGGAAACACTCCAACAAAGAAGTTCACTGCTCCTAAATATATGATCTTCTTGCTCTCTAATAGAGAAATGCAGGCCTGTTTACTGCAATGATTTTTGTCTTTCAGAATTGTTTGCCTAAGGCTATGTCCAAACTTGTATATGTGCATCAGAGAAGTGTCTTGAATTTCTCAGCTTGTGGCTATATTTCCAAATATTATGGGGCAAAATGACTTGCCTAAGTTTTCAATAATAACTCCTACTGTGGGAAGTCAAATCTTTTCTCTGTGGTTACACTGCACATATTTTGGTGCATAGCAAGTCATCACAAGTGCAGTTAAATCTGTAAGATAAACTATACACCAAAGTGGTACTCAGTGGTTTTTTCGGTACTTACTGACTCTCAGCTGTGTCAAGTTTTCTCCCAAAATTCTTAAGGAACAATAATAAAATTTGGCTGGAACATTCCTTTGTCAATTTCCTTATTTTGTACCAAATACATGAAATCCATTGATAACTAATGAAGTGATAAGTTTTATCTGCTCTTCTTTAAGGGAAAAAAATATACCACTTCATTATTTATTAAGAAATGTCACATCTTTTGGGAAAAAAGTTGAGGAAACTGACAACTGAAATCTCCAAACAAACCTCATCCATGTGCCTTAAGAACTTTTGGAGAAAACCTGACACACCTGAAAGTAAGCAAATACTCAAGGAATGGACTGTTTAGCACTCTTGATGTAAATTTCACTGCACTTGTGATGACATATGCACTAAATTACCTGCAATGCGAAGAGAAAGGGTAAAATCTCCCCTTAACCTCTTAGTGACAAGTCTTAGTAGCCAGGGGAGCTGGCATGCAACAAAGAACAGCTCTAAGGTCAAATATCACAGGGGATGCAATTTACATTAAATTGGAAGCTGGAGGATAAAAGATTTCACGAACTTCTTGAGAAAATCCCTTAAAGGTGGCTATCAGTGACAGGACAGCTATAACACTACTTTGTGATTAGAGAGGTGCTTCAGGGTCGCTGCACAGAGCATACCTGGTAAGTCACCATGATATTAATGATAGGACTTGTCAATTTCAGTAGTCATACATGATTTTCGTAGCATAAATAAGAACTTTCCTAAAAATCTTATGGACTCAGAAAAAAAAACCCAGAAGCAGTCAATTTGACTGATTGTCATTTTAATCATTCACGGAACCAGATGATGGTGATTGGCAGAAATACTTTTGCACATCTTTAGGATTTGGCGAAAGACATTTCAATTTAAGGATGTTTAAGGGTTTCAAAATTCATTTTATAGGATCGAGGACTTTTTAAGGTCATGTATAAGCTCTGACCCACGACAATGACATAAACTTATAAACTGTTTTATTTCTCTTGCACATGACATAAACTATTTTATTTTTCTTGCAACACAGCACCTATATGATAAAAACTTAATTCACCTTTTAGTTTCACAGCAACTACCAGGATATATTCTGTAGACCAACCCTAATGATGCATGCAACTGACAACCATTTTTAAAGCCTCTCAAGAAGTGAGCAAAATCTAAATAACAAACTCTTCCCCTGTGGTGATATCTGTCAAGCACTTTCATCTCCCAATCAGCACTTACCACACAACCACCACCTAATTTTTCTGAGTTCTGGTTATAAGTATTAACAATATCTTTGCAAAATCTCAACCAAATATGATGCTGCATTGATAGAAAAATAGAGCCACATTTGCAAATGTATGTACATATTGCCAATAACGTATGGACAATGAACGGAAAATGAAAGCAAGAGGATATCAAAATCCCGCACAAACGAAAATAAATGCCCATCTGTGTTACCGCTAATTCCAAAAATGATACGCTCAATTCAAGGTTATCCATTAATTCCACAATAAGCACACAAAAGTCAGGTACATCCCATAGGATTGGCCCAGACTGTAATCCAGCATGAAGGCCCGAACAGAAACAAATATGCTTGATTATACATTCCCACAGCTGTGAATCATGAATGATACACACAATGATCGTCGAAATGATTCGAAACACAAATAAAGCAGAAACGCTCAAGACGATGCCATCACATCTGTCGTCTTCCTCATCTTCATCACCATCCTCAGCACATAACAAATTGGTGGCCGAGGAGACAAACACAATGATCACTTTGCTCATTATCTGACAATACTCACAAGGATGGGGATGACAGAATCATTAATATTAAGAGAGAAAGTCAGGTTGGAAGTATCACAAGGAAGTACAGTCCGGTAATTTGTAGTGAGTTTTGAGGTTCACCAGTGTCTGTCTGTCTGTAAGAACGTAAAACAACCTAGAGCAAATAATTTGGGACTAGATATTCACTTCTGGCGAGTATCAGCTTTCCGTCTATCGAATTTATTTGATGTTCGGTTTTCTTTAGAGTTTCTTCGGCCTCCGTTAGGCGGCCGTGATGATGGTGGAGGTCCATCGGATCGGGCCATATTGTCTTTGGATGGTCCTCGCTGATTTGAGCGAGACCCCTGTTGCTGCTGGCCACCCTGATAATTTCCATGTTCACGAAAGGCATTAGAAGATGACTGGCCTGAGTTTCGGCCGCCCCCGGAAGTGGCAGCACTGTTGCTGTTATGGGCGGAGCTGGGTCCATTTGGGGTTCCTGAGTTGGGGTTGGGGGCTGGGCCCCCTGCTGAGGTGTTTTCTCCTCCACCATTATTAGCATTGTTGGCAGCTTCAAGTTTCTTTTGAGCCGCAATCTGGGCATAAGACAATTTAGGAGCCTCCTGTAGAAAGAAATTTATGTCAAGTGTTAAGCAGAGATCATGTAATGAAGAAAAGACTGGACTCATTTAAAGAAAAAAAATAAAAATCACAAAATAATATGTTGGTTGTTGTTTTTTTTGACAGATGAAACCAAAAGAAGTAGACTGAGAACTACTACATCCGATAATATGTTTCTATGATGGTCTATTTGCAGACTTGAGTTTCCTTTTTTATCACCATCATCACCTGTCCTGCGTCTCTATACAACTGACATTAAAAAAATGCAAAAAAAACCAAACAGATCTGTAAAAGAAGTTAATACTTTGCCACAGGATAATGCTGGGGATAATTACAGACATATTTTGCTATCCCTCAGTTCGATCACACTCAAGTATACAAGGAGATGTTTCAGAAATAATATTTTTTTAAAAAAGTACATTAACTGTAACCTACCAATCCAAGTCCTGCTATTCTGACAATGTCTTATTTTTTGCTGTGGTTCAAGGTGATTTATAAGATACACTTTCTTTTTTGCTATGGTTCAAGGTGATTTATAAAATACACTCGGACTGACACGCATATTGTAAAAATTCTTTACAAAAAAAACTTGCAACATTCCCAAGACAAGTCCCTTAGTAATAACTGGCTAAAAATGAACCTATGGCTTTATGCACAACATGCTTCATTTGAAATAGTTTAGAATATGTTTTCCAGTGTACTAGCTGAGACGTCGTAATGCCAGCTGGAAAGGATATGGCAAAGAAATAACCAAAGCCATATCACTTTCTAAAAGCATTTATGCTCCCCTTCTAAAAGCAAACTTGTTGTGATCAGATTTAGTGAGGAATATGGCTTCAGAATGTCAATTTGGCAATCCTGTCTGCAACCTACACAGGGTTTTTCACATGCTTGGCCAGTGAGTGACCATGCAACAAACTGCAATAAGAAAATGGAAGGCAGTGGTAGGGTTTCCTGGGGCTGTTACTGACACATACCAATTTGAACTGGATTAAGAAAACCTATAAAAATACCATTTTTGGGGCAAATGGAACTTGCATACACAATTTCAAGCAATTTTTGTCAAAAAATAACTGAGTTGTGGCTTTCCAATAATCAAGCAAATGTTTTTTTCTCTTCCTTTTTTATTGTTAGAGATACCAACAATTCAGAGCCTGAGAGATACTTACAGGTGCAGAAACAGTACCAACAGCTGCCACTGGTTGAATCAATGATGGTTGCTGTTGCTGCTGCTGCTGCTGGAGCTGAGCAGACTGTTGGGAAACTCTGGGCTGAGTTGGGGCTGGGGCGGGACCCTGTCTGTTCTCAGCCTGACGCTGAGCAGATACTGTTGCAGGTGTGGCTACTGGTGTGGTGGCTTTCTGGGACCTGTCACAGGGATGAGAGGGAACCAAAGTTAAATTTCCTAGTTCTTCTATTTGAAAATTTAAAGAAAAAAAAGCATTCCACCATGCTTAACTCTTTAACCCCTGAATTTTATTTCACGTTCAGACGTAATTTTTTCTCGGTTAGCAAAATGCTGTCATGGGCATGCAAAACAAGTGTTCATAATATGTCCCAGATTATTCATAGCTATATGTGTCACACATCAAATGAAAGGAAATTGAATGTAGTTTCTGTTTATCATAATGAAAAGTCTGTAGAAGCAAACTAGAAAGAGTTTTTGTGATAGGAAAGCGAGGGGAAAAAAAAAGGATTTTCCATTGTATTGGGCTCACATGGTTTCAAAATACATCAATTCTAAGTTCAAAACGTGTGCCAAACCAAGTAAACCAGTGTCAGAAGGAAATGAACTCTTATTATCTTTCATTTCCGGGTCAAATCATTGAAGAATGTGGTCGTAGCAAAAAGATTTCGCAGTTTAAAGTTATCAATTGGCATCGGACGGTGGCAGCGTCCGCTCGGGGATATGTGACCTTTCACTGGACGGTGCCACCGTCTGCTCGGGGTTAAAGAGTTAAGTAGAGCCAAGTTAACTGGGAATGGGCAACAGACGGATAATGGATGAAAATGTATTCCCTTATATTGTTCATTGGCTAACAACACAACCTCTTCTTACTAGCAGCATAAATAGCATTCTGGCTGTGCGATACAGTATAAAAATAAACTATTTTCACTTCATTTCTTCATTTAAAGAGGGTTTTTCTGCAATGCCTGTCTAATTTCTCACATAAAAGGTTTAACCTCGACAGAGTAGCACTGTTGTCAACAGTTCAAAAGTGCAGATATTATTCATTTTCCTCCTCTTTAGGGTGAATCATAGATTACTCATAAGGTCTACTACAAACAACTGGCAAACTTTCCATCCTGACTAATCAACTTTTGCATTTGACCACAAGCAGTGACTCTGAAGGCTATCAAACATGCATTTTTAGCTCACTGACTGAAATCTGAAGTGTCCTACTTAGGAAGATTAGTTTCAGATTTATACATAAAATGAAAAGATCTTAATTAAGCAAATATGTGAAAAACATTTCTAATCATGTGATTACTACTATAATATGAATTTGGTCATTGTAAGATCCTGCTAGGCTTTCATACCTACTTTCTCTCAGCTTAATTATTTGTCAAAAATACTGAAAAATGGATGAGAATCGTGTGATGATGAACATGAACTTTTTCTATATCAAACATGCAGGTTTGGACATGTATAAGGGTATAAGGTGTGTTACTGATACTGCTTTGTTCTGCTGAATTGCTCAGAGCTTCATTGTTATTGTTTATGGTTTCATTCTTTGAGAAACTGCAACCAAGCCAAGGTGTCCTAAGAATAATAAAGTTACCTTAAGAGAATGTTTCTGATTTTGGCATTACCTGGGTTGTGATGGGATAGCAGAGGGCTCAGATGCTGAGGCCCCTGCTTGTGGTTCAGATCTGACAGATCTAGAATCTATAGAGTTCCCATCTGTGTCAACGTCCTCCTGGGATGATGTATTGTCCTCATCTTGCACTGAATCACCATCATCCAGACTGCGAGAATCCAAAGCCGAGACAGCCTGATGCTGGCTGGCCATAGGCCCAGCATTCACCGAGGCAGGGACAGGGGTAGCCACTGGACTGGGAGTGGTGGACGGGGCTCGTGGGGCTGATGGGTTGCCCATGCCTGAGTTGCGGACAATGTTGCCACGAACAACATCAGACATTCTGTTCTCATATGAGATCTCTGAATTGGTTACATTATTCTGATTTTGAGAGAGAGATATAAGAAAATTCTGATTAAAAGGTATATATCCAACACCATGGAACAGTAAAGTCACAAATATTTGTCTGTAATTGTACATATTATATTCATGACTAATTCTTGAAAATTCAGAAATCTTGAAACTACACTAAAAAGATAGTCTAACATATGGGTTTAAAACTATTTCAACTGAGTTGTTTGTGAACTGATTCATTAGAACAAACAGACCAAATACTGATTTAATGACACATGTCTTTGTATCTTGCCTTCTTTTATCTTATCCTTTTTGCATCTCAAGGATTCTACACATTAATGTTTTATATGAACTGATTCACTTTCAGGACAGGATACCAAACCAAAGAAGCTCCAATGTCTTCTTTGTTTAAAAAACTCCTGAAGTTGGTGGCTTTGCTGCTATGTGAAAACTGCTAGGCCTCTGGTTGAAACATTCATGACCCAGCTGCGGCCCAGTCCCTTTTTTTTTTTCTTGTAGAGCACACATCTGCACCGTAGGAGTAATATTCATAAAACTGAGGGCAGGGAGATCAGCAACACAAACTTTCACATTTTGCAACAGCAACAATTTTTCCAAATTTAGGGAGATTTCTTGGAGTGTCTGTCTCTGCAACAAGTATCAAGGAGTTTATCAAATTCTAACGGTGGAAGAACCCTGAATTCATTAAGACATTGGCCAACTTACGGCTGCTCCAGGAAGTGGTGGGAAGGAGTTTGCTTCCATGGTGAAGTTATCGGCAGCAGCTGGAGCCTGAGAACTGAAGTTGGCTCTGTTGGACTGGTTGCGTTCACCACCTCGCTGTAGAGGGAAGAGGTATAGAAGAGTGTTATCCTAGAATAAGATTAACACAAGGTAATCCTAGAACAAGGTTAACACAATGTGTAATCCTTGAGTAAGGTTTACTGACAGCTGTGGCGGCTTACAAATTACATAAAGATCACAGCCCTCAATTAGGTTTTACCATCTCTATTAACAGAATCAGTTTCCTTAAAAGTCTGAAAGCAGCTGCTCAAGGCAGGTTCTTTCAGGTATCCACATTTCTAAGAATTCAAATAAAAAAGCAGAGGTGTGAAAGTTGGTTACTTTGCTAGATGGTAAGTGGGCTTATCAAAAGGGGTTTGGTCACTGAAAGTGAAACGCAGTATCTGCACACTATGTATGAAATCCCACTCCAACAAATATCATGAGAGTCAATACAAAAAATAAAATTTCACAGCATGAGATCAGTATAGAAATCTCCTGATAGGTAGTCGATCCCCTCCTATAGAAATTACTGGCAGACCAGAGCTTGAGAAGGAAACACTATCATAAGGTGGGTAAAGATTAACGGAAAGCTTAAGTAATAGCTGGCCACAAAAAGTGCGTGTTGCTCACCTGATTCCGAACATTGTCGTCCCGTCTCCGTCTGTTCCTTCTAGGGAAAACAAAAAAGAATGAATGGGAAAATAAAGAATGAATGAGAGAACATTGCAAAGCATGAAGCAGTTGATGGGCCACGAGGACAAACATGTCAGATCATTTTTCTAACTAAATCTTTGTGTTGTGGACTGCAGTTTACTGTGATGAAATGGTCCTTATTCATCCTTTAATTCATGTACAAGCATCCAAACTTGTCAACAACTAGTTCTTGTTTTAATTAGGATGATCCTTCAACTCTAAAACCAAATGCAAAATGCTAACACGTTTAAAGGTGTCAGACTTAAAAACAAATTGCAAATCTTCTGTCACATTCATAAGATCCTGTTGAATCTTAACCTTCCAGTACACTCACATATATTTCCTTCATGACTATATCTTTGGGCCATAATAATGCTAAATAAAATATTTTTCTACTTTATGAAAACTAGTAACTTGATCTAGTCAAAATGTGACCCGCATCTTTCTTTGACTGGCTGCAATATGTCTGATAAATCTCTAGGTGCTGGGATAATTTGTGGAGAATTTCAATTTTCTTTTTAGGGTGAGACAGCTACACTGAGTGGGTTACGATAAGACTAGCATAAAAGTAACTATCAAGGATGGCAAATTTTCCACACACCAATATCAATATGTGGGTTTCTCTTCAATATAAAAGTTGCTTTGTCATCTTTCTTGCTTGTTAAAATGCATTTTCTTTACAGTCTGATATTTTATTTTCTAACGATTTTTGACATTCTGCCATCCCTATATAATGATTCAGTTTGATAAAAAAATTTGGCCTACCTATCATTCCGGCCAGGAGGTGGCTGCTGGTGCTGCTGCTGTTGATGATGTGGATGTTGATGTGGGTGTGGTGGGGGAGGCATCTGGTGGTGATGTTGCTGGGGATGGGGTGGGGGAGGCATCATGCTGTGTTGCTGATGATGCGGGTGATGATGCTGTTGATGGTGGGGAGCCTGTGGCGGTTGTTGGTGGTGTGGCTGTGGTGGGGGTGGCTGGTGGTGCTGCTGATGATGGTGCTGGTTAGCGTGCTGGGAAGGGTGGTGAGGTGGCTGCTGTTGATGGTGTGGTTGTGGGTGGGGATGGTGTGGTTGGGCTTGGGGCGGCTGTGGCTGGTGCTGATGGTGATGTTGATGCGGCTGCTGCTGTTGCTGTTGGGGTATCGGTGGCGGGGGGTGATGGTGATGGTGCATCTGGTGCTGGGTGATGGGAGGTGGGTTGCTTGTCGTCTGTGGGGTTGGTGGTGGAGGGGCAGTGGCAGTGGAGGTCATTCCAGATGGAACCATGATAGACTGCTGGGCAGGCTGGAAGTGATGTATATTGGGAACAGCCATGGGTTCCAGACCCGACGGGTTGACTATGGCAGTGGTTGCTGCAGCGGTTGTGACAACATGTGGCTGTTGTTGCTGCTGCTGATGTTGGGTCATCACCGGAGCAACAAATTGATGAGCAGGTACTGCCTGAGGCTGGTTGGTCACTGCGGTAACCTCATCCCTCCCTGAGCGACGCGGGACGTAGGCCCCTTGAGGCATGACGGTGGCGGTTGTACTCCCATCAGCACTACGTGGGCTGGCTCGTGAGGGCACACTTGAAACAGACACCACAGGTGGGCGATCACTTGGCCGCTCAGAGGCACTACGCTCATGATTAGCAGGTCTGACTCTAGGAGGCCGGCTGAAATGATAATGTTATCATATCTAAAATAAAACATATTTAAGGTAGCAAGTCTATTTCGGTTTACACATATGCAACAAACAGAGATGCTACTTCTCTAACACAGTGTAAAAAAATGGGGGCAAGTTTACACAGAATGTACAGAACTTTAGATCGAATGTTCATATTCTCCACAAAACAAAGAGGGCATCTCGAATTCTGCTTCTACTGTAATTTTATTTTCAATAGCCTGAAGCATCTCTGGAAGCAGCTATACAAATGTTCCATCTAGAATAACTTAAGAAGTATGCTGAAATCTCTGCTTAATCAAATTTGTAGCCTTGACAGCCAGAACTGCCTGAAGTGTACATATACCATTTGAATTAAATAATATACATATAAATTTTAGTAAAACATGAGGAAAAAAAATCCCTATATCTGGCAAGGCAAAACAGAAAATACAATCAAATAATGCATGCACTAAACTTAGCCAAGTGACAATGTAGATGTTTTAGAAGTTATATACATTGACTTCTCTCACCTGCTGAAACGGTGTTGAGCTCCTCCTGCAGTTGGCATGATGTGTGGTCTCTGGATTGGTGTACGTATATGCTGAGGCTGGAGGCCATTGCTCTGCATTATCTGGTTTGATGGGAGATGAGAATGAGATGAGAATGAGATTGAATGACTGGCAGACTAATGAAAAATCAGAAGTAACACAAAGAAAGAATTATGATAACATTCAGAGCAAGAAAGTTCTCAGTGAAGTGCAATCTACCCATCCATTATTTAAATAATGAGAAAATACAAATCTTATTTGATTTATACAAAAAAATAAATTAAGATCTTGAGACTCATTTCGCAAAACTGAAGACTTTTAGAGACTCTTGAAGACTCTACAAACCCTGCTATATTAATTCTATATGGTAGAGTTGTGCTCTCTGAGAAGTGATCACTTCTGAATGAGAGATATATTAAGTTTCACAGGAGTCCTGATTAAAGTGAAGAACACAGCACTGGTATTCCCAATGTTCAAAAGCCCAAACAAGACAACTGAGAGGACACTTCAGTTTGCAAGACTGGCCACCCATGTTTTCTTAAAGCCACCATTTTAAAACTGAATAAATACAGCAGAGATGAATTTGCACCTATGCAAAAGTCTCACAACCAACATGAAATTATAGAGTAAATTCATGATCAACTGCCACTTGAAACATTTCTTGACAGTGGGGGAATCACCTCATCCTGATGCATCAAAAGGCAAACATACCCTAACGCATTCTGCCACCTATACGATTATGCTATTTAAATTCTTGACCAAAACTTGATTCCTGTGATAAGATACTGGTTCTAAACACTTGATGAGACTATTTCTAATTGTCAGTGCATCAAAGGAGCTCACTGGTTGCATTTCTTCTTGTGAGACAAACAAGTGTTCAGTCAACTCTTCTTCAAAGACATTCCCCAAAAGGAAATGTCAAGCCTTTACTGGATCTTGAAAGAACACATTATCCAGTAAAAAGCTAAATGATAGCCCAGTTCTAATAGTCTATTTCCATTTAATAAAGTTATACCAAGACAGGATTAGGAATCTTGTAGTGACCCTGGTTGTAATAATGACATACCAATATGAACCAGTAATTTTCCACAATCCCTGTTCACGTCCAGAAAAATGCTAAATAAAGAATATTAACATCACTTGTAAGACATCGTGGGATCAGTGTCCATGCAAAAGAACCAATGGGTTACAGATCACAATTTAGTACCGAAATAAAGGCAGACTTCATCTGGAACCAAGGGGCATGCTCAGCATAAACAATTTAGATTAGAGAACTTATTCTTACAGTGAAGCTGTTGTCAGTAACATTGAAATCTGAGTTGTCAGTGTCAAGATGAGCATTCTAATGTCCTTGTACTGAGAATAGGCTACCATAGGTTACTGACATTAAATATCAAGCCTTATGCTCTTCTTCCAACTACCTACAAAAAGCCAAACCTGGGGTCAAAGCATCTAAAGAACAGCTTTCACAAGCCAAGCAATTACTAAACCAAGACAGGAAAGGTAACTCATTTAGCTTCAGCCAATAAAAGAAAAAGGACAGACCAAATAAACTCAAGTCCATGGGTCACCGAATAAAGGAGATGAGAAAGAAAGAAACAAACTAGAACAAATAAAAGCTGGCAGATTATACAAGTTTCAAGCCAGTGTTGGGGATGAACAGCACAAGATGTCAGGACGACTGTGGATAAGTTATATGGAAACTCAGGGCAGAACAGTTCCCACAAGACAACAATGAGGATATATATTTGGGCATAACTGATATCGCGTTAGAATCTGGTTTGGTAAAAGTTGGGATTGACAGAGCAGACACGAAGGATGAGTTAAGGGCAAAGCATCTTATTCAGACTTGAAAAGCATCCTGTCACAGTATGCCTTCATTCCTTTTATTGTGTAATAAAATTTTTCAATATTGTGTGCTGCTCATGCAGTTGGGGTAAAAATAAAATCAATTTTGGGATTCTTCAAATAAAGGATTCATTTATTCAGGTGGATAGGTAGGCATTTGTGGAAAGCAAACAATGGGCTGAACATCTGCACTTTTCCAGTTTAATGTATATAACACAGTTTCTCTTCACTCGCTATGATAAAGCTGGCATTCTGTACTATAAAATTTGGTCTCCTCCAGACAAATTAATCTAAATCCACATTTACATACTTAAAACATTAGAACTTCTGGCATAAAATGTTCATTATCTTTGTAAGCAAATCATCCTAATCTTTCCATTCCTGTTTCCTCTCCCCATACTGGCAGTCAGTCAAATGCAGGTTGCTCTTCTTCTTTTCCCTATACAATGTGAAGAAAAACTTCCAGGTAATTTAGTCTTAATCTGATAACTAAATTTTTGCCTGAAATTTCTTTAAGCAGCATTTCTGAAACAAACAAAAAATTCTAGTAGCGATGGTAGTATGAGAATATTGATTTCATCAGCACTGCAGCCAGAGCACACCATGCCGAGTCAGGCTTGGATCATGCCAGTGTTGGCTCTACCTGCTGGCTGGCCGCTCGTCTCTGCCTGTACGCCATACAGATGGCCTCAATACTCACAATTCCCGGGTCCATCGCACCGGTCGGTCCGTGCCAGCTGGGGATCATGCTGGTCATGTATGGCACGTAAGGTGCCTGCGCCTGGAATGAAAGACACAATACATATTACCATACCACTCAAAATAAACACCACTTTATGTCCAAAACCCTTCATCCCTTTGATCACTTATAAATTCCTCACAGGTCTGTAAAGAAATCAGAAGATCTGAGATCCTTATTGACATAACTGATATTATTTCTATGATAGGGACAATACTGTCAATAAACAACTGTAAAGATAATGCTGTTTTCTTCCATTTCTTTCTGAATAAAACAATGGTATCACAGGCCCCAGAATTACTCAGGCATAAGGCAGTCAAGGGGTTAAGCAAGAGATTTAGATATATGTTATGGCAAAGCTAGGCTGACTACAGGCATCTCTAACTCTTCCTATGTCTGCTAGAAATACAAATATGATGAACAAAATCAATGACACAGTTAGAGCTTTTTATTTAGTACCGCATAACATAGCTGTGCTCATACAGATCTGTCTTTAAGAGGAGATGTGGTCCACCCCCTGCACACTGTTATGTATTACTGACCTTTTGCAAATCAGTACACACTGCATGCAAAACTGCACACCAAAGTACTAAGCAGTGCATTTTTTCATGATAAAAACTGTATCTAAAATGACATTCCTTACTTCACCACCAGCTTTTTCACACTTGTTAAGATACACCTATGCATATCATTCCGGAGCAGTAAAAGATATTTGTATCTCAAGAGTAAGTTATGTAAAACTATGGCAAGGAGTTATCACTCAAAGGGATATAATGAAAATTGAACTTAGAATAATTAAAGCCTCTGTGCACCACAGTAATGAACTCCATAATCCACTGATGAAGGGCCGTAAAAGGATTTAAGGAGAAACTTGAGATCTCCTGAGACTAAAGACCCTTGAATTCTGTATGTCACCATCTTCATTTATCACAACCGACTGTATCTTACCTGTTGGTAGTAGAGGCCTGTTGGAGATCCTGGCATGAAAGAATGCAGCTGCATCGCACCATACTGTGGCTGCATCAGCGCAGCAGCCTGCTGGGGCTGGGGTTGTGGCATTGAGCTCTGCACTGTGGCCACCACAGCTGCTGTTGCTGCAGCCACCTGGTTTTGCTGAGCAAGCCTGCGCTGGTTGGACTCTTCAGATGAAGGGAAGTAACCAGCAGCAGCCAACGTCCCTGAGGACTTGATACAGCACTGGCAAAACAAAGATAGACAGCACATTAGCCTGATTATGAGCTAAGAGAAAGTACATTTGGACAAAACCAGGGTTTTTTAACACCTTTTCCATGTTAAAAATTAATGACCTTTTAAGGACCCAGGTAACAGTGCCACCTGGTAACAATGTGAAAAAGTATTATAAAAATTGCCAAGCCCGGTATACAGGAAATGATGGAATGGCACCTTTCCATCTCTCTAGATTTTTTAAATTTTTAATTTTACTTTATTTCGGCAAAATTCTAAAATTTGAGACTTTCGCATGCACATTTCTGAATGTAACACTGTACAAGGACTCGTTCCTCAAAAAAAATTTTTAAATGTTCAAGGACCCAGGACCATTATTGCAAAAATTCCGCACTTATTAAGGACCATTAAGGAGGTCGGGGAAATTTCTGTTCATTCAAACTAACCAAGTCAAAGAGTATAATTATATTTTCTGCATCTGATAAAAATTCTATAGATGTGGCAGTCCTCTAAAGACCATAACAATTCCTTAATAGAATACAACTGGAAATGTTCTGTGGGCAAATTTTAGTTTCAGACAGTGTGTATGACAAAACTGTTCATTGAATTGGTGCTCTATTCTTATATGACTACAAAGATTAGGGAATAAGAATTTCATGGACATCCCACACGAAGAAAACCTTCAATTTCAATGGGCATTGAGTATGCCCAAACTGTAACTGTTACAAACACTAAACAATCTGATTTTCAAAGCTACCTCGAGCTTCAAATCTAGTGAATGGGGGATAATGCCTTAACTGAAAAGACAGTGGGATTTCAAAGATACCACCACCTAGCATTCAAAATATCTCTAAGTTTTTATAAAGGGTCTAACTGGCTGCATTGCTACATTCCGCTGCAAGGTAAATACAGCATATATTGAACACACACTGATTATAACTTCTGGAAGCCTAAAATTTCAGGGACTGTGGTCTGTGCATTCTGTATGATTTGCTAGCTTAAGTAAACTCTGTTTCTCCTAGTTTGGGATGGAGATAACAACTGACAACAACAAAGTGCTGCAATCACGTACCCCAATTTCATGGCCCTTGTATTGAGCCTTCTGGTTATGGAGACTGAAGAAGCTGTTCAGGGCGGCCACCTCATCCTTGAAGCTGACGTACCACACCGAAAACTTATCCTTGGACATCACAAACTCGATGTGTGTGGGAGGCTGAGCGCCCATGTCCAGCGTGAATTGTCGAACCTCCTACAATCATCAAAGAGATATAGAAATTTATTTGGAATGTCTTATATCATTTGAGCAAGTATGCCACAATGACAGATATTCAAAACTGAAAGACAAAGTGATTCACCATGCTTAACACATTTTTCTGTTATGCTATAATCTTTACCACAGTAAAAACTGTGGTAAGGCTCCACTGAGCACCAAATTACCTGAAGGTCAAATGCTAGTACATCTTAAGTCTTCCCAGTGTCTTGCTATTTGCTCTACACCAATAAGTAAAACATTCCTAGAACACAGCCACACAAATGAGCAAGAATATGCCATAATTTATACAGCCGGCCTACAAAACTGCAACATTTTCCAGATAATAGAAGACTGGACATTTTACTGCTATGATAAAGTTATAAAAGCAGAATTCCAACTGAAATATCAGATTTCAGCCCGTGGAAATTAGTCTTCATATTGTCATGTACAAATACTAAATCACATGAAAGTCGAAATTACATTTCCTTCGACACCCTTTCAGATCCAAATTTATTTCTCTATTAAGTATTTCACATATTCTCCGAAATTCAACAAATTGGAACAAAACCAGGGGTACCAAAAGAACCTGCATAATCTGTGCTCATCTGTTTGCACTAAAATGATACTTGATCTGGCATTCAATCCAACTTTCTCAGATAATGTTCAAATATCCCTCACCTCCTCAGTTGCAGTCAAAGGAAAGCCTCTCAAGGTTAGAGTCTTCCTGCACTGATTGACCCTCACTTTCTTGCGGTTGTCAGAAAGCTCAAGGATACTGCTCGCTATAGAAAAAAGAAAAGGAAAAATGTGTACATGAGAAAAGAATCATTCTTCGCCTCACTGTCACAAAAGCATCAAGGAGACAGGATAGGAGAATTATGACAACCAGATCATAAACTTTGATTCAACATTCTCCATTTCAAGAACAGTGAAAGGAATGTGAAAGAGCAAGCAGGTAGAAAGCTTTACAGAATCACGGCACAAAATTCTATAAAGCTTTCTACCTCCTTGCTCTTTCACATTCCTGTCCTTAGCTTTACGGCAGTTTCTTTACTTTTGTAGAAGAACAGTGAAAGCAGTGATTATTTTCAAACATACTAATTTTCGCTTTTTGAAGAAGGGATGCACTATAACCAAAGGTGCAAACTCAAGATTGTTGTTATATAATGAAATTCAGATAGCACCTTCTCCCTTCCTGGGATACTGCTTGAAGGCGACTTGTCCATTTATGGTTAAGATTACTTATGACCATCACAGACTCCATTGGGATCGCTGTGTCTGGCACACTGTCATGAATAATCAAATACTCGGGTTTAAGGACAAATCAATACTCATACTTCCAAAACTGGCTGTCTGGCCATCACTGCAGTGGTGAGAAAATGTGAGATATAAAAAAAAAGGCAAATCCCTCGAGGCTGCTATATGTTGTTGCGCTTGTAAAGGGCAGAAATGTAATCTGAACAAATGGCATTTTTAACTTCAGAATAGGAAAAGAGATACATGGAGACATATTCTTTGGACTGCAATACATCCCTGCTCTTGCAATGACATAACATTAATCTGAGAAATGGTTGCCATTTCGAATTCTAAAGGAGAAAGGAGATATGTAAAAGCATATTCCTCTTAACTGCTCTGTGCTGCTGCACTAGCAAAATGTTAACTTAAACTGAACAAATGGTATCTATTTCAAATCTTCTTAGGACCATTTTCTGAATTCTCACTGTCATTTTTTTCACAAGGTAATGATTGTAATTTCTATGCAAGTAATTGAAAGATGGAAAAAATCAAGCGTGTGATAAAGAGGCAACTTACTCTCTACGGCCTGGGCCAGCTGTTCAAGGCTGCTACAAATGGGTTTGATGCGGCCAAAGTCCAAGAAGATCTCGAGGGGGATATACTTGTCTGCATCCATATTCGAGTTGAGGAACTTGTCATTGGGCAGGTTTTCACTGTTGGGAGAAATGAAGACGAGAAATGTGAGGCATGAATGACATACCAACAAACCGAAGAGAAAGGAGTCCTCGCATGATTTCCTTTCTTTAAACATAGTATGGAAAGCACCAACATAGGATACACCTGCTTCAATATCTGACTTTATCAAAATTTCAGTTGATTCCCATGATGATACAGAACCTGTTGAAAATGCATTGGATAAAATATTTTGTTCACCTTTTCATCAATGAACTCATCCATAAAACAAGTACAGTGGAACTTGCTTAAGCAGGACACGCATAAGCGGGACGCCCGCTTAAAAGACACGAATGCCTGGGGAACGGAATTTTTGTTATTTAAATATATACATGTGAGTGGGACAGCAACCCGCTTAAGTGAGACGACTTGGAACCAGATCTCTATAATACACACGCTGTTTTTGACAGGAATGCTGCAAATTGTCACTATCGTGCTGTGTCTCATTGCTTGTTTACCTTTGCCCATCAGCTGGAAACCTGAGAGCTACAAAGAAGCTTGTACCAACGGTCTCAATTGCCCCCCCCCCCCTGNCCCCATGTTACTACCTCCCCATAGCCTCCTATCAGGCAGTTGACCCTTTGGTACACGCATGGATGAATCAGAGCGGACATCCTAGCTGCTGGTCATTTAACCCGTGCAAGCATCAATGGATGAAGATTAAGTAAGCCCCGCCCCCTGTCAGCCACACTTTATCCTTTCTTCAGCTTGGGCAATGATTGACACTTACGAGCCTTACCTGCACTATTGCACAACACTCGGCCAGGGTGTCGTTCACATAGGCATGACCATCATTCGTGTTGCATAATGGCTTTTTGACACATGCCGCTGTGACACTTATCTCTGCCGGTGTTTATGATCATATGTAAATTCGATCCCACATTAGCTTTGATCACTTGAATGGGGGGCGGTGAACATCCCTCAGAGATGTTAAATCTCTCATATTCTCTCCAGTTTATTTTAACATGTCTCCTTTCTTTCCCCGTGATGTAGTCATGTCCCAGTCTTGAAAAGCAATCGTTTCTTTCAACCTTAATTTTCAAAGGAGAGCTTCAATCCCATTCCCCGCAAAGAATGACTAATAATATGCTCTGCAAGTCTACTGAAAATGCAGTTAAGACTGCAATAGATGTGTTTTAAACAGTACAGATACAATTTAAATCTGACTCCGTTGTCACACCTCACTAGCAACAAGTAATGATTATCCCTTAAATTGAATGAAATGCACAAACTGTCTGAGAAATCATTTTATAATGGATAGTCCGCCTAAGCAGCACGCCCGCTTAAAGAAGACAATTCGTCGTGAACAGAGCTGTCTTGCTTAAGCGGGTTCCACTGTACCTGCCTACAAGCAGTGAATGGTTTTGTGTACATGCTAGTATAAAATGAAATTGTACTGTAAAGAGCTCAGTGAAGTGGTGAGTGACTTGTTTGACCTTTTACAGGAGTAATACTATAAAGTCACTTAGATTTATAAATTGCACCAAATGACATCACATATTTCTAGTAATGGCATTTCTTTTCTTTATCTGATAATCTGCCTTCAAAGCTACCTGTTCTAATGCTGGATGATCATTCAAATGAAATCAACAATGTTGTCTGAATTCAGATTAAACTGTTACATAAATATGCAAACCAGTAATATATGTACCTACTGAAAGATGGCAACAACTACTCCAATATCACAGCATCAGATATCACACCATTTTAAGTGCTTGGCAAAATATTACTATTCAGTGACAGATAGGCTAAATTTCTGTGCAAGGTTACTTACGTTGAAAAGTAGAACTGCATCTGCTTTCTAATTGGAGCAAGCACCTCATCTGGGTATCTGTATTCTGTAAAATGGAGGGAAAAAAAAAACCAACTGTTGGACTGCTTCCAGAATTCCTAGTGTGTGCATATGTTACACAAAGGCTTTCCCTAAACCTGATGTATTTGCAATATGACTAACCTACCATTTGCATTGTTGTACCCCCCCTCATACTGCTGATGACATAAAGACAGAAACAAAAACTGCGGCTGTGTTAACAAATTGTCTTTGTTGACATAAGGTGACATAACGAATTTCATTCACGGCAAATGGCTCCACTTGCCAAATTAAATCAACTTCACATTTGGCACCACTGTATGGAGCTGAAATTTCTGTCTTGTAATCTGGGTCATTCTCATAGTTTCTCCGGTTTCTGGGACAGCTAACCATATATGATACTGATTAATTGATAAAAACAGACGGCACCGAAGAATTTTATGTCAACTGTAACATTGTGATTCTGGCATACATCCTTTCTCAGCACAACAGGAGTTATGACCTATTTAGCTATTTGAACTTCTATGTCACCATGTATGAAATGTCTGATACCTCTACTGTAATCCATGACACACAAACAAAATCAAATATAAATAGTTACGAGTGTCTACAGTAGGAACGAAGTGAAAGATCAAGTCTGTCAATATGTTATGAATGTGACTCATGTTAAAAAGGCCCCCTCCCCCACCCCTTTTCCCCCAACAAAAGATGATAAAAGAAGTGTGACATATTTATGCTGTCCATGATGTGAACACAGCCGCATCCCATAAAATATTTTGGGAGACATACAAACTTACATCTCAAAACTGGCCTTATGTTATTAATCAACAAACTCAGGCTGGAAAGGGAGTGAAGAAAAAGAGTGAGGAAAGGAGTGTGATGCATCAATCATGATGATGTACAGTATAAGGTTGCGTATATAAAACTATTTTGTGGCCCAACACTGGTGACATGTTATGAATAAAAGACACTGGTTGGAAACACAGCAGAGATGAAGAGTAACAGGAATGTAAATGACAAAGAATGAACACTGCTGAGACTGGGAAAGAGCTACCACCATGAGGAATGAAACACTGACTGCAAGTAACACTGATATCAGAAAACTGAAGTCCTGCGGCCACTGAAACAGCAGAGAATAGCAGAAGATTTACATCCTGATTACAAGTAATCACAATAAGGAGTCTGACATGTTGCCCGTGACAGAACTAACTTTGAAAAGAAGTGAAAAAAAAAGCAAAAGCTGCGAGACCTGCTGAGGAATGTGACAAAGAAGAATGTATCAGAGACAATCATGGATATCTTTACCTTGCCCAGTTCCTGCCCCGCCCACAGCTCCTTCCTGCTCTTCACCATCGCCTGCATTCTCTGTCCCTTCCTCTTCCCCACCCACAGCACCATTTGGCTGATTGTCTCCGGATTCACTTCCATTTCCTGCAGACAAGAGAAAAATCATGATGCTGCCAGTTCTTTTATTTTCTGTACATCCATTCATCTTCTCCACTTCCTCTTGAGCAGAAATGCCAACCCAGAAATTTAAAAATGTGTATTCAGGACCTCAAAAATGTGTATTTTGTACCAAAAATGTGTATTTTTATACGATATGGTCCGTTCACTGGTCATATAAAGGCGGTATCATATTCACAGCATGTAGTATCGCCCACTCCAAAAAAGACAAACATTTTCGGTCAAAAATAAAAATTTCGCTCCCGGAATGAGTATGCGAACCAAAATCCTGTTTTTGCTATTATTCGCAGGTTTTGCCCAATGTTGCATATCTGCATATTCGAGATTGAAAATGCATATAAAATGCGTATTTTGCGCACTAGTTGGCATCTCTGTCTTGAGACTGAGGTTTCCTCTTTCCCCTACACTCATTGCCTCGGCTATTTTTAGACATTCAGGATGTAAAAAGGAAAATTAAATTGCTTGAAAACTGTACCGTGAAAGATCTGTATGTTATTATAAATTGATTTGTCAAGATACAAACAGAAATCAAATGTTTTCATAAATCTTTGACAGGGGATTACCCTGAGGAGATCAAAAAGTACAATATATTGATTTCTCTCAAGATTAATTCTTAACAATAATTGAAGTATTACTTGACTGCTTAAAGAAAAACCAGCACCTATTGAATTGATCTTAGGTTCCCTACCTACTATGGAACTTCAATCCATATTGGTAAAAATAAAACTCTAAGAGTGATGATCAGACTTCTTATGATTCTCACTTGCCTACTTTTAAGTGTGAATGCACCAAATTCATGTGAAACTACATGTGGAACTGGTTCCTGGAGTACTTGACAAATGAGTTCACCATGAAATGTTAACAAATGGCTTTAACAATTCCCTGCGGAAAGGTGTGGGGGATGTCTTTTGTTGTTTCAATTTGTCAAGTCCATCTTTCAAAGAACACATTTTCATTCCATCTCTCTTTTTATATGTTCTGACTTTTAAAAAAATTCAGGTTTCAATTTCTTAGCTATTCAACTAAGCCTCTTTAAATCATGTCTTCATGTCAAGCCTGATGGAGAAACTCATCATCCCAATACCTTGCATTTGTTTAACATCTGAAGTTTTATTTTTTGCTGATCTCTCCAATATTTTCATTTTAATGTGCTGGTGGAAGAAAAGTAATGGAATGGTCTGGTGATGTAAGTACTCACCAACTGGCGGAGACCCTTGGTTGGACACCCTTCCCTGCTGCAGCTGGCCACCAACACCGTCCGATGCAGGCATAGCAAACAGTCCTTGTTGCTGCTGCTGCTGCTGTGGTGGCTGCTGTGGTGCAATTGTGGCGACCACCTGCTGGTGGTTGCTCTGAGAGCTTCCAGCTAACAAAGGATGGGGAGCCAAACTGATACCCATAGAGGCGGTGCTCTGAGGCACCACGCCTGGGATCTGGTGGGCCCCCTGCTGCTGGGATCCTGCTCCTCGGGGCAGGCTTCCGCCCATGGGCACCATGAAATTTCCACCATTAGCGTGGATGTCGCCATTGGGCAACAGGCCTGCAAGGCAATGCAATCAAAAATTTACTTTACATCCTTAATAAATTTAACAAGAATTATTTTCCGCCATTTAATAACAAGGGATGAAGCCAAGTCACAACATTTCAAAGGAAACCAAAGTTGGTATCTTTCAAATGCCAAACCTATGGATCAAGACATACCATGAGCACCAGAATATGTTGTAAAGTGCTGATATCATAGTTCAGTAATAATAAAAATAAAAATTCTAATGCTCCTAATAGAAATGGTCATATATAAGTTTTTTTATAAATTCTATATTTCCTTGTCCAATGCAAGGACACCAAATTTCTGAGTCAAAAAATGGCATTTCAAGTTCTCTGATGAATCCCACCCTGAATGATAATATGATATCAGGTCAGGCCTGTCCATGTCATTAAATCACCGACAAATGTGGACATGATTACATGGCAATGGGTAGAGCAAACCAGAGTTCACTTTTTCAATTATCAGAGATCATTGTTTACATCATAGAGTCAAGGTGCTTTCTTCATGGAGAAACAGCCAGTAAAATAAAAAAGCATGTGAAATATCTTCCGGAGTGAGCAGAGCATATACTGAATCAAAGACACTAGATCAGATTTTCTTTAACAAAGTAAGAACTTCCTTGTAAGAACTTCCTTGCAATCCTACAAGAATGGCATTGTGCCTCATACGGTTTGGTCATGAACTGTTGTATTCAATCAAATCAAGGGAACAAATGGTTCTGCCTACCTTGTGTGCCACCCTCTGTCCCTGAGTAGGTGGTTTCAGTGGGTGACCTGTCTCCTGCCTGGGACTGGCGGAACACCGGCGCAGAAGGGTTGAGGTTCTTGGGGGATGTTGGTGTCTGGAAACAGACAAGAATCTCACATGTCATTATGATAAAATGACATTAGGGCAATTCCAGCAGAATGCCAAATCAGTTACACAAATTCCTGAATAGCTTTTGGTTTTACAATTGTGCCTGTTTTAGTTTTGCCTAAAATAAGTTAAGTTATTCTTTAAATATGAAGCAAAAATGGTTGCTGTTAAGACAAAGCTTTTCAGAAATAAGCATTTCTAATGTGGTATTCTGCTGGAATTTCCCATTATTAGTTTTATGTTAGGTAAATTATCCCTTTCTAGTAGTTAAGGCTTTATAAAAAAAAGGCTATATCAATATACCAACAGTTCCAAATTTCTCTTCAGGTTAGAATAGAGAATGCAGCGCAAGTTCTCAGTACTGACCATAATTTCCGAGACATCCAGAAGTGTATGGTTTTCTTAATCAATTGCATTGTCTCCACAGAAAAACTTCATTCATCAAATTACAAGTTTTAATTCTTCCTGCACAGTGGAAATGCCTGACAATGTCAGCTGTTACGTCTTGTTACTGCCTCACTGGATCTGATGTCCCCTGACTGCTTTGATACAGGCCCAGCTAAACTAGCCAGACGTTCTGTCATGTGGGTGGAAGTGATGACTGAAAATGCCATCTGCATCACCCTTAGATAACAGTTAGAGGCAATACATCTGGCTCTAACATTATAGGGGTGAATACCAGTGGGAAAGAGAGTGCCTACAGTGGATATCCAACTAAGGCAAGTACTTACGCTGACTATCTGTGCCTGGCGGAACGCAGGAGCAGAGGGGTTCAGATTCCTAGGAGAGGTTGGAGTCTGGAATGAAAATGAAAATATAATTACAGAACTCTTTGATACATTTGTTTTGAGTAACATTTCACTTTTGAGACTCTTGGAGCTGCAAATCAAATCATGTGACGTATGGTATAAGGCAAGTACATGAGAAGCACAGTCATATACAAAGCTGAAAATACCCCAGGGGTGCCAGCAAATAATGTAGGCATATCCTAATTTTTTTTCTTCTTTTTTTTTAAAGTGAATACTGCAAATTTTTACTTCAATCCAGACAGCAGAAAGTCTAAACATGAAAAATCTGAATCATTTTCCAATACAATCTTCCAAAGATCTGTCACCCGTGGGTATAATACAACAGCAGCAAATCACAAAATACAACCAAAAATCCACCAGTGAAGAGGGTCACATCAGAACACACCAAAGATACAAATTCTGCAAAAGTTTGAAACTGACAGTTTGACTTTACAAGTGCGCCCAGCAGTGATGCCACAACCTGACAAGTTTTCTTCATTCTTATAAATATAAGAAAACCGTGAGCTCATCCCAAAAAAAAAAAAAAAAGAAGAAGAAAAAAGTTTCTGAACAGCCATGATCCCCTTTTTCACCCAACTGTCAGTGAAAATAATACCGAGCAACATCACTGAGCTGAAGCAGACTTCTGTCAATGGTTAGTAAGGGAACAACATGGATGGGGAGCTAACTACTTACTGCCTGAAGGGATTCAACCTCTGGAGGAGATGGAGTGGAACTCTGCCGACCTGTTGGAACCTGAAATGAAAGGGAAGAAATAGCCAATCTTAAAGGTGGGTTTGTTCCTCAATTCCAAATTTCCACTTGCACGAACAACATTAAACAGGGTAGGAATTTCATTTTGGTGTGTAAGAGCTGTTCAAGGGTCTGGAACAAGAAAAGATACATCTTTATATGAACATGCCTTCCAGATTATCAGGATTGACAAACCAGCAAAATAGGATCATGTTAAAGAAAATTCATACTGTATGAAAAGTCATGCATTTTATATTTGTTCCTGATTGTTCTCCAAGCAAACAAAATGAAAATACACTATAAAACACTATTAGTACTCCGACCTGCTTTCGGTTTTCTAATACCAGTATTCTTAGACATACTAAAATTGTGGCAGAAATTCTGCCATATTCAGATTGATATGCTTACAAACAACACACAAAAAGAAAGGCTGTATAAATATACTATTTGCATGTACAAAAAAAAAAAGATATCAGTAATTCTGTTTGTGAACTGGTCAAAAAGAAGGCCATCAACTTCATGCTTATGAAGGTAGATCATTTTGAACCAACATAGAAAGATGCATTCCACTAATATCAAAATGAAAGCTGGCCTCAGTAAGGATGATAGGGAAGATTTAAGATATTTAGTGCACAAGTCTGTACTGGACCTAAGAGACAGCACGGCCTTAAATGTCATATGTTTTGAAAATGACTGCCGAGCACAGATATTTAGGGTAAAGAAACAAAATCAGCCTGTCTGGGAATAAGATAGGATTCTTAAAAATCAATATTCTTGTAACCATGGGGTTTCTTCTGCAAATCCCAAACCTCTTCATCTCATGGGGGGGAAAAAATCTCTTTTCCAAAGAATATTTGTATCAGCATTACTGGAAAGCTTCAAATTTAATTGGGAGTTCAGCTTAAACATCAGGACTGATCCAACAACTATGCATAATACACAGGCAGTGTCCTAATTATAAAGCAATCTATCTCTGAAAAAAAGATAAAAATAACAATTTAAATGCTGACCTTAAGCTTAGCAGAATAAACACATCTTGAAACATAAAGTTAACAGGTCACAATTACTAACATGTTCTTGGTAAATTTACAAACTTAAACACCATTCTAAAATGGAAAAGGAGGGGGAAAACCTACCCATTCGACAATATAATTACAAATCTGGAACGTTCTGAGTTGCATTTTCAAAAACTTACTTCACTATCACTATGATATACTCATTCACTGGATTTATATCATATCGTATCATACATAACATAAAGGGTCATATTTTCATTCAGTCACATGGTGTATGATTTTATACATCAGTAACATTGTTAGTCAACATTTTAAACAATATCAATGAACAGGTTCTCAGGGCTCTTACAGGTTACACATTTGAAAGCTTCTGAGTAATGCTTGAAGGCCTTACTATAATTTCCCAATGTCTTAATAATTACCCTGTGTAACCTATGACATATCTAAACTGCATGAAGGGCAAAAAAAATTCTGTTCTCAATCTCACTCCAATTAATATAGTAATAGAAAAAGCACACAGGTGTCCCTTGTATCAGCCCTGACACCTTTCAGTTGCTGAAATTGGGTCTTAAAAAACTGTTGAAAGCAGATTATGGTTAGAACATATTACATTCATGTTGATGCTGTTACTGACGGGGAACCTTGAACAACTGGTAACAATTTAGTTCAATACATATCAACATGTTACTCGATTCTTCTGTTGACAGAAGAGCTTGAGGACAGGTTTCCTGTCCATGTACATAAACAGTGTGAGTACATGATAATACTTTGGTTAAAAGTGAGACGGGCAGAGTGTTGGAAAACTACAAAATCTGTTGGTTAGTTATAAATATCAGCAGCTTCAAATAGTTTTCTTGAAACATGCCCTTGCCAGATTTGCTGACTGGCCATAGGGGACTCAACCATATAGCTAAGGTTCACTTTTCAACATGGTTCATGACTGCAAAGATAGTGATCACAAAATCAACTCCAGTCAAATGCCAAAAATATTATTTATCATAACAAAGTGATTTCAAAAGCATTTTTTTTTTTGGCCACATCATCAATATTTTCCAAAGTTTGCTTCACGATGTTTCCAATGTTAGCGTTTTTTAAAACAGATGTATCTTTTTGGAATAATGACATAGATGTTAGAAATAAGACATCAATTGTTCACGAAACCCCTTACAGCAACTTGAGACTGTAAGGAAATAAAAACTGCTGGCCCTCTGACAATGACCAAACAACAATACAAATAACTGATGTCCGGTCAAGTCACTCAAAGGGTGGCCTCTTGTGGTCACTGAAACCTCTTCTTCTGGTCGGGGAGAGCATGAGGAAGCTGATTAGAGACAGGAATCCGAGCCTTTCTAGATTGCTCTCAAACGGAGAGAAGCC
Source organism: Ellobium chinense (assembly GCA_033807755.1). Classification (NCBI taxonomy): domain Eukaryota; kingdom Metazoa; phylum Mollusca; class Gastropoda; order Ellobiida; family Ellobiidae; genus Ellobium; species Ellobium chinense. The sequence goes on along the minus strand of JAWQUT010000075.1, from coordinate 2,152,532 downwards.
TCTCCTCAACAGAGAGACCACTCAGCCTCTCTGAGTCACAGAGGAAGACTACACGTCACTAAAAGAAATCAAAGGAGACGCCTCTCTAGAGCACTAAAAGAGTTTCCCCTGAGTCCCAGAAACAGGAGTCTCTCTTGATCACCACCATCCTCTTGAGGTCACTTAGACATGTCAACAAGTGCTGGACCACTGATTCTGACCAATGAAAACGGACTCAGTTCAGCAGAAAACTATCAAGTGCCCAACCAAATATCTGGCAGACTATTGCTGATGTAAGACTGTCTTGTCCTTTCAGTCAGACAAAATCTGATCTGGTCCAGCAGGACACAGATGCTAGCCAGACAAAGTGTCAGACTTTGCCACTGTTGACAAGTCTGACCACAGTTGGGGAAACTTTTCAAGGCAACAGTTAGACGATCCTCCCAGAATCTATAAAGGAGAAAACTCTCCAAATACTGTATCTGTAGGACATTTCTCACAGGGTCTGGACCCTTGCAAGAGGAGCCCAACATCACAGTTGCTGAAATATTAGTTCGTTAAAATTAACAGACAACATGCAAAAAAATATCAATGTGGGGATCAGGGGTTGTCCTCCACAACTTACGATAAACAACGTTCTCATTCTCAGCAGAGTTGGTGGAGGGGTGGAAGGGTCAAACAGCAGAAAAGCTGGACTCTGAAAGTAAGTCATTAAGATCATTTCCATGCACTAACATCTTTCCATGCTATGAAGAAGGCCTCTGTCCCATGCAAGTGTATCACACCTTTACCCAGACAATTATAACATGTATAAAGATTTACTAAAAATGTATGAAAAGTCCTATTCATAATTTGCCACATCAACCTGTATTTGTCCCTACCTATTTCCTCTTTGCTTTCTAAAAATGCTGTTTGCTCCCTTATCTTGCTTTGTTGGTTTTTTTTCTTCTCAGAAATCAGATTCATTGACTCAACAGAAAATTTACTATATACTAGCTAGATTTAGTCAAAAATAGGTGATGTGTAACCTAAAATCGAAATGTTTCAGACTTAAGACCTTCCTAGAATGGACATACAACTCCTTAGCTGCAGTGGTCAAAGTGATGGAAGTGAAAGACTTATGAAAGCATCCACTGCCAACTGCCCACTATTAATGTGGCTAATGCAAAAGTAATGCCACAATAGGAGCATGAGTTGACAGCCATCAAAGCATGACTTGGAAACTATACGCGGCAACTGCTGGGTTAATAGGGGATAAGTGGCTAACAAGGCAATCCCAAAGCCCAAAGTAATACATGTCATCAAATACAATTATACACAGCTATGCATTACCACCATCCATTCCACAGTGATTAGTGTGAGTAGGTGCCATAACCCAGTAAGTACATCTAAATATATAAAGAAAATTTTCACACATGAATTTTCTCTCCCTCACAGACATAAAAACTCTAAAATTTAGAGGATTTGGCCCACAGAAATATTCAATTATTCCGACATGTTTGAGACCGAGGATGCCAGGGACTTCTAAAAAATGTTTATTTGATATCATGTAGTTCAATAACTGAAACCTAGGTAGACTATTTAAGCTTTTCAAGGAATGCGCTTCTACACAAACGGGACACCTTTTCCTTTGTCATCTGGGACTGTGAAGGAGACTCATTCCTATTGAGTAAAATTGAATGTTGGCATGGAGTGAAGGTGCAGAGCCCCATGGTGCATAACTTTCATTTGCTCATTCTATTATCTATAGGGTGCTTTCATTAGAGACAACATTGTGCATTGCAGGGTTCCTGGACAAGCTTGTAATGGATGACTGGATGTACCATTGTGGCACTAATTATGACACAACAAATACATCAGCCCAAGTTATCCATGATATGTAAGCTTTCACAAAATCTAGAAACAGTCAATTAGCTTTCAAAGTGTCCCTGATACCATGAATTTCATTCAAAGTAGAGATAAGAAATAAATTAAAACCTCGTTTTGTTGACAGCTACAAACTACTGGCTGATGCATGTAACAAGTTTACTTGCAAATGACATCTTATCTAATATTAAAAATGCGACAGTCTATCACCTGTGGATTATCTTTCCAAAGCTGAAATAATCAGAGCCTTCTTTTACCAAGATTCTGCATTCAAACCACATCTCACAAACTCTTATAATGGACGTGGGAATTTATAGACAAAACATAGGCTAGTCCTTCAAATGAACTCTCTGCACTAAATGGTAAAGATAACAAAAACAAACAAGGTAAAACTGCATCCAGCTTGCCTTTTTTCAAACACTGGTCATATTCATTTGCAAAAAAAACGACTGATAACCGAAAATTCACAACAAAATATGTATTCACATCACAGCAGGATAAAGGATTTATTACAGTAAATATCAGAAATTCACATTGTGTTTGGGCATAAAAAAAGTTCACAATCAGGAAATTTCCAGAGAAAAAAAAAAGACGACATCAGATTTAGAAATGTAGCGAGTATGCCAGGTCTCCTGGGAGCGGATTATTTGGGGGATGTCGAGAAGCTTGCCACAAGGGAGGGCAAACTAAGTTATCTGGCATTTTTCCATAAAGGAAAACATGGCGAGGCAATAGATCTCCCTCACTGGTATCAACATTTTGTCTATGCTTATTTAAGACAACATTTCCAGAGCTAGCTGCTTAAGGCCAGTGGACTGATGAAAGCTGAGAGACAGGCACTCGGAGCAGTGTAATACAATATTTCAACTGTTTCACCTTTTTTTTTTTTTTTGGGGGGGGGGGGGGGTGCATTCCTTGATAGACATTTCAAGGAATCCATACTTCGGTGTGAAATGCGCTTTGATGACCGCTGCTGTATTGCTTAGTCTACACTTTTCTTATTCTGACATAGCATTTCAGATAATATGGCTTTCCTCTCATTGCAATAAACCAATTCATGGAAGAGAAATCAGATAGGAGACCAGGGACTCATAAGACATGGAAATCTGAATATGAAAGAAGGATGCTGGCCTATAAAAGGAAATGTAACATAACCAATAGAGTGTATGATCCAATAAAGGGTTACGTGATGTGAGAGGGATATGACTCAGTACTGAGTCGTCTCTCTCTCTCTCGCTCTCTCTCTCTCTATATATAGGAAGATAAGGGAGTGAAGGAAGTTTACACTACTAAGAATCGTAAAAGACTTACAGCAGAGGGTTGGCGGACATCTGGTGGTGATGGGTTGGAGGTCCTGGGTAATAAAGGAGCCTGAAATGACACAGAAAAAAGAAAAAAATGTGGTCAATGCAGTGCTGAGTATAGCCATGATACAAATGTTTGAGAGGAAGGTTTCTTTACATCTCAACAGTACAGTCATAAAGCAACGTTCAAACTGTACAAATACCCGTGACACCAAGGCAATAACAGACGGTTGCATTTAGGAACTGAATTCAAATTGAACCTAGAGCTCTTGCAAATTTTGTGGGCAATGTTCTCTCACCAAGTACTTGACGCAGTGTTGGGGACAGGCTTGTGGGAAGGGTTAAGGAAGAAAGAGCAATCTTGGGACAGTCCCTGGGCATTATCATTGTCTAGGAACCCCCTTATTTGTGCCTTCTCTTTAGCGTTCCTATCCCTAATCCGAAATAAAGAACAAAGTGGGTAAGTCTTGAGATAATGTCATAATGCAGAGGTTTCCCTACATCTTAACAGTAAAATCTTGAAATCAATGACCTAGACTCATGAGTGCCCATGACACTTTAATTCACAATTAGGCCATTTTTGATGACATGATGAGAATTCATGCAAGAGCCAAAAATGAAAAAAATTATGAACATAATAATGATGAAATTAGCCTTTCCAAGATAATAAAGTGAATGTTTATGATAGCATTTTTCTCTAAACTTCACTTGTGTTGGGTATGTAGTTATGTAATACATCAAAAAAGAGGATGTGCTTGAGCACAGAGAATGTGTATGAGGGCAATCATAAACTACATCTTGAGTAGCTGATCCATACACTGTTGATGCATGTGGCTCTACATGTTTGCAGTCTGGGTCACTGGGACCCACAATCAGTTTTGCCATTTATTACAGGACTTTCTTCAGCCCACTTGTTGCTGCTTGGTGATGAGGAGCCATTCAGAGTTTGTATTGATTTTTATTACAGAAGCACTACAAGAAAGACAAACTACTGTGCTCACAAATCTGTGTAACCTCTTGCTTCAACTGGCAGTTTCTAAATTTTGCAATAGAAACAAAAAATGTAACAGCAGTGAAATCAAGCGAAATGTCATTTATTTTAACAGGAATTGTGTACTAATTGAATGTTACTATTAAACAAACACATCTTGTTTTTTCAACACATTATGGAGAAAGAGAGGGTATAATAATGAACATTTCAAGAAGTTTTATATGGTAGACAACGCAGTTAATGCAGTGCAGATGCTGTATACAGAAAAAAAAACACCCAAAACAAATGCTGGGCCCTTTGTCACTGCTGGAAGTGCAGTCCCAGATCTAATGAACCATGGGGAAGAAGACTAAAACGTTTGGAAAACAAGGGGTGGGTGGGT
>JAWQUT010000075.1:2127385-2138352 GCA_033807755.1 Ellobium chinense | reverse complement strand
GGGGGGGGGGGGGGCACGATTTAGGGAAGAGACAGATGGAGACAAGAGAGAGAGGCGGCGCTTAAACATGTGATGTGCGTTTACTTTCAGTTTCTGGCTAGAACCAGTCTTTACCGCTGAATAACTTCAAAACATTTCATTAACCTCCTCCGGACAGGGAAACACTTTTCGCTAAAAGAAAGAAAGAAAGAAAGAAAGCAAGACGGTGGGAGGGAAGGGGGGACAGAGGGAGGAAAGAAAGAAAGAAAGAAAGAAAGAAAGAAAGAAAGAAAGAAAGAAAGAAAGAAAGAATGCAGACTACCTTTCCAACAAATCTGCTGAGGTCGTCTCTCTGCACACANGAAAGAAAGAAAGAAAGAAAGAAAGAAAGAAAGAAAGAAAGAAAGAAAGAAAGAAAGAAAGAAAGAAAGAAAGGAGACTACCTTTCCAACAAATCTGCTGAGGTCGTCTCTCTGCACACACAGAACGCTGGAGTTGGCAGCGTAATAATACACGTCTCCTGGGAGCATGTGCAGACTGCCCACCAACCCTAGCGGCTCCGCGAGCTCGCCATTGGTCGGATAGAACTCCTCCTCATGGGAGGCCGGCTCGTCCAGCTTCGAGAGCCACGTGGTTCCAGGGTCAACGGCCAACAAGGTCGGGTCGGGGAATCGGGGTCAAGGCTGGCGAGGGGTCAGGACGCGTTGGTCACTGGGCTGGACGTGGTGCCAGAGTGCCGTGACCCGTGAATGGTCACTTTGGTCAGTGTAGCTGATCTCTAGGGCAGCTGATGTCATGTGATGTTTATATCTATATCCGTTGGAACAGGATGTTCTATCTTTCAACATAGTCGATTCTTTCCCATGTGGCCAGTAACCTTTGGCTTATCCACGGTCATTGACAGTAAACAGTAATCGACCAGCATCAACGAATGTAAACTACAGTATCCTATTCTTAGCGGGTGAACAAAGCGAGTCCGATGCGGTTTATCCTTTCCTGTGGATGCTGCGACACTTTTGTCTCAGATGCACAGTTCCTGGGATTACTTCAATATTCTTAATGTGTTCGTAATCCTTTCGACTAACTGAAAATATCACAAACAATGCACTGTTCGTAGACACTGGCATATACATGTATTTTCCAGTGATTATGGGGAAAAAAAATCATAGAATAACCTGCACACGTTCATGACGTTAAAGCTCTCATATCTATCTAATAAGTCACGTCGAGCCCTACGTATACACTACAAACTTTCGTATGCATAAAATCGAATCCTTTAGAGTTGCATTTACAAATGTTACACTTGAAACCTCAGCTATAACCCTTAGATTGTGCATAATAATATATGAAACAATTAGCACCCTCGTGTGACCGCAGAATCAAACATTTTCACAGCAAAGGAAACTGATAAAAGTATATAACATTCTCTATCATACAAGCCATTTCAAGAACTTGCAGAACAGAAGCTTAGCGATCAACTGCCACGCGTTCAAAATCACTAACACTTGACAGTGAATATTCCTGAACACCAGAGTTGACATTCACATGAGGAGCGTATATAAAAATGTTTTCAAAGCCGAAGCATTTTTACAACTGCAGCTCGACTGTCATTATTCCAGAAAAACCAGAAAAAAGCACAAAACACTGTTTACTAAAATAAACTTTCCCAAAATCATGTTCGCGAGTTAACTCTTGAAGGTAAACATTGCTTAACACCAGAATATCAAATTATGAGAACTGCACAACAATCTTATCAAACTTAAACCAAATTAAAGCTGTCCAAAATAATGTTCATGAAGTGATGTTTCAATCACTGGTCAACATTGCTGAAAACGCGACCAAATATGAGGACTGTACAATTCTTACCAAACCAAACCTTGAAAAACGGCATGCTTAGGAGGTAAGCCTCGGAAGGCAATTCCTGAGCACCCTGCATGTAAATCCTACTAAAATGAAATCCACCCTTTTTAAAAGACTGTAGTCTACATAGACTTCACGAATATCTAAAATCACGTTTCCCAATTCAACAGCAACTTTATCTGTGTTCGCAAACTGTTGTTAAATACAGCGGAGCGAGCATTTCGTGATAACCCATGGCCTACTACCAGTGCGTATGCAAAAATGATTAATACAATCGGATCAATTTCAGTAGCAACAAAAGCCTGAAATTTGAGATCGTTCATCCATTATTTATATGGTGGACTGCCCAAGTGAATGTTATCTTTGACTATGTCTTTTCAACACCGACACGAACAACCATCAATAATAAATTTCACTGTGTTGAGAAATAAATTATCACCGGAACAATTATTAAATAATAACATGTTAACCTGTCGTCATCAGCATTGTGTTTTCTTTTAGTTGAGGGAGATATTCCCACCTTGTCATAATTTTGAAGGGGGGGAGGGGAGATTTTTTTTTTTAAAGAGATAGTAGATAGGTTTTTCTATAGTAAATCATACTTTGGATGCAGGAAAAAGGGGGAGTTAGGCGCATCTTCANATAGGTTTTTCTATAGTAAATCATACTTTGGATGCAGGAAAAAGGGGGAGTTAGGCGCACCTTCAATGGGATTTGAGAAACTNGGGGGGGGGGGGGAAAGAGAATTTAAGGGGCGAATCGCGCAATTGTGCGGTCTGGAGAGAACACTGGTCATCAGCTCCTGATGATCCCAAAAGAAACTACACGTATACAGGGCCAGGGGTAACATCTATCGATACAGTAGCCCTCAGCTACGATACCGCAAATAAAATAACTCAGCTACGATACCGGAAATAAGAGTAGTTCTGCTGCGATACATCAAACAATGAAAGGGGCTCGACCACGATACCGCAAATAAAAACAGCTCGGGTACGATAAAGGATATAAAAGTGACTCGACCATGTTCCGGAAAATAAAAGAGCGGCTGTGTTACAATACAGCAAATTAGAAATTGCTCAACCATTTGCCTAAATATAATACAGTAATATATCAACAGAATGTTGTATTCAAAGAAACTATAAACTTTATTTCGACTTCACAAGCAACAGGTGTTAACTCAAACTAATACGTTTCAGAACGACGACCAATGTGTGATCTTATTAAATTACACACTTTCGCCCTGCCGCATCAGTTCATTGCTTCAGTTGACGGTTGTATCGTTTAAGCTACTGGTAAATTCAAAACCTGATCCTTGTTGTGAAATCACACATCCCCCTCCNAAACAAAAGGAAAAAAATAGAAGCAAAAGGAATAATTATTACCACTACAACATCTTGCGCTTGAATACCCCCTTCAATGTAAGGTGGCAAAAACCTTGACAAACCAATTTCGCAAAAGGTCGCTCACTGCGTCTAGACCTTTGATGATACGTTTCGCTACGTTTTTTTTCTCTCGCTGGCATCAACAGAGGATTTACCCGCAAAGGCCACAGGTCAATGAAGAGTTACTATTTTAGAACTATTGATGAGGCTGGCTGGTATGTGTTACAGAGAGGAGGTCGTCTGATTGCATAAACTTCAGTTACTGACTTAGCCCATTATTCCAAAATAGCTCAGCCGGTTTGTCACTGGATTGTGGTATTGACTGATGATGTTATTACTCCCTCCCTCCATTCCACCTCTCCCTTCCCCTTTAACTCCCGACTCTTCAGTTACCCTTTGATGTAGTACATATCCATGCGGTTTGGTAACTCCCAGCAAAATGTAGTTAAATAGTAACGGGTTATCTTCATCACAACTACAAAGGAGAGCGGGGAAAAAAACAAACAACAAACTGCAATCAAGGAGGAATTCCATTAGGTTTAACGGGACAGGGGTAGTTACTAGTTTCTCAGCCTATTCATTTTTTTTTCTTTTCTGATAAAAGTTAAACTGTGTTAATTTTTCTTTTCTCCCGACAGTCTCTGAGAAAATATTATGCTCTCTGTAACACGATGCAGAAATACGATTACAGTGATTTGAAGCTGACTATAATGGAAGATGAACTTAACAACAGTCTGTTCGTCCCATTTTGGAATGAAAACAACAAAAGCACAGATTATCACTAAATGTCATCAAAACGTGTGATTTACTCGACAATCTTCAGTTGCCTGATAACAGGGAGAGGCAGTATGGAAGGACTGTACGCTGAACTATTAAAAACTGCTACATTCTGAGTCGAAGCCGGTCACCTTCATCCTTCTCAAAAAGAGACAACAGGGACTCTAACAGTTACAACGACTCAACAACAGTCACTCATTTTTAGTTACGATGTTTCATGCAACGACCTCCGCTGTGAGAAAAAAATAATCTCAAGCTTACGCTAAGGGGCAGAATTTAGAGAACACTAAGATGGTCAATGGGCAACGCAACTAAATATGAGTATGACATCCGAAGAATGGTCCTGTTATCAAATTTTCTGCACTATCATACAAATACCTAAAATTCGAAGTGTAACGAGATACTTAAGTCTATTGCTGCGGTCTCCGGAAGAAACAGAATGACTTCCCGAAACACACGCGTTTCAGTTTGGCTTTGCGAGTTGCTTGCAATACATTATGCCGTTGTTATAAAACTCCTGTCAATTACATGAGTCATACAGTGAATCTATTGCTGGCAGCTGCGATCTTCGGAAGGAATCGGGATGACTTCACTGAACACGTGGACTTCAGGTTCGGCTTTTAAATGTATCATTAGGCTATTGTGTTGCAGCCGCCAGTTATAAAATTATGCTTTACGTCAAGTGTGCAAGTCGTTTTACGAAGGCTCTGTGGCATCAGAAATGTCACTCTAACAGATGATTATCTGACGTCTGATACTACTAAGCCAATTAATTCACTGATGATCTGCAGTCTAGAAAGTCTCACTTTTCTCGACACAAACAAGTTAAGACAGGGAAAAACACCCGACCTAATAATCTTAACAATAATAGCGAGCTGCAATTATCCCTGGCCCAGCTTTCTCATGGTGAAATATTGTTCTTCCCTCCCCTCTCCACAGTTTTAATATAAGATCGCCTGAATATGCATAGAATGAACATTACGAGGTGATAACAGTTCCACTGAATGGATTATTTCTGTTGCTCTAGGAACTCACAAGGAAACTATGTGGTTGTTTTTTTCTTTTTTTACATGGACTGTTTCCAACAGATCTTGCAACTCCTGTGGCTATACGAATAGAAACTGATGTCTCGGAAATGAACAGTGAGCTACCAATGTTCTTGAAAGTGCTCAAGAAAGGTGACATCAAGGGGGAGCTCATTCGGGACCGTGTCTATAATGACTGTAAAGGTGACTGCAAAAAAGCACAAATCGACACAACTGCAGTGTAAGTCCCGCCCCCCTCTCATTTTTCATATTTTTTATCTTTACTTTAGAAAACTCAACGATGACTTTTACTGTATTATTGTACAAACAAAACAGCACTCAATTTAGCTCATTCGTGTAAGCTGGCCTGGCCCCAGCAGGTTTTGCGTTTAAATTTTCTGGCCCCAGGGACTGATATAAACCACACCTGTGGTGCTGACGCGCTGGTGAGGGCAATTATTATGTTGTGGTACACAAATGCTTCTGCTGTGGTCAAAGTCTAAGTCAAATTATGAGACCGCCATGCGGTCACTGACCTTACTTCGATCTGTGATACTGAGAGCAACAAAAGAATGACTATAAAGGGGATGGAGCATACAACGTATTGATTCTGCTTTTCAAGCTAGTTTCAGTTGGTTTATCAGGAAACTGCAGCTTGAAATATATTACAGAGAACTATCTTTGATGTGGACCCCCCCCCTTTTCAAAAAAAAAAAAAGGCATATTTATGAAGCTTCATGGAGCGGATTCAGAGAGAGAGGATGATGGACTGCTGCCTAGAACTATGTAAATCCAGCTACTCTACACAATGATAAGATGTGTTATATTCCTTCTCTCTCTCCCCCCCCCCCCCNNNNTATTTTCCACCCGGAGAAAAAACAACAACCGAACACTTCGCATGTCTTCCACTCTTTTCTCTCGTATAGGGAAGTAAACATTACAGTTTTTGCTTTTCAAAGAATTGTAAGAGACAGAAANAAATGAAAATAAAAACATGCTGATAGCTTTAAGAATAACACCCCAGAGAGAGAGAGAGAGAGAGAGAGAGAGAGAGAGAAATATGACTTTGATTCATTTTTATTTATAGGAGATCCTACGTGAACCGAGCAAGAGACAGCATCAAGACAGAACGATTATTGTGGGCGTGGATTTCAAGAAACTAACCATGAGATTTCCGTGGCTTTAAAGTTCACCGTGCAGAGTTTCAAGATCTTTTGGAACTGTGTGAAATTCAGTGTCTCTCATATCGCCTACACACACACACTATAATTCCCTGCAACCCTCTCCATCTTCCCCTTAATCAAATCAACCGCTCTGACAAGTCATTTAACTGGTCGAAGATTATTACGTATGCATCGCTGAAGAGGACCGTCCCGTGTATAAGCCACCGAGGCAAACCATGGAGTGGCTTGACACTGTGTTTGACAAGCAGCAAAATGCACATCAATCAAGAACGAAAAGAGAGAGAAAGAAAAAAGACCCCAAAGGGCATGCGACAATCGGATGGCATTCTCTGCTCCCACTTACACAACCATTAAGTTAAAGTCATTAAAGCATTTACGGACAATACAACCCAGTTAAAGACATGCGCAAGCTCCCAGATCGATGTTCTGTGTTCAGCACTGCTGAAAGCCTGAACTCTGTAACAAGGACTTCGAGAACAAAAAGAGGGTTGAGTAGAAGAAGAGGGGTGGGAGGGAGGTAAGACATAGACAAAAAGGGGAGAGGGGAGGAGAGAGAGAAAGAAAGACTAGGAACAGAAAGCGAAGTGAAAAGATGTTAAAACTTATTCCCCGCCATGATCGACTGAAAGTTCCGGATGGATGGCGAAAGTCAGACACACAGAAATTTCTATTAAAACCAACAGGACAATTTCTGACATGGACGAAGACAATCAGAAGTAAGACTAACCAGGCGGTAACAGATAAAAGAAGGGAACGTTGGAAGAGGTCAAATTTGTTCTTTTTAGGCTTTCAGTCTTGACCCATGGAAACTCCCAGAAAGAAAGGAAATAGACTATTAGAGAAAAGTGCCTTTAACCGCTTCTCTATGTCATGTATTTTAAGTCAAATTTCAATAAACGTTGGAATGCGTCATTATATAGGAAATATGACGTACGGGAATGCTACAGGTACGTTAAAGATTTGCTTGTAACGAAAGGTAAAGATGTATAATATGTACGTCATATTTATGGAGGGGGTGAAATCTATGCCATAACTCCACAACAAAGACTTAAACAAGAAGTATGAGGGGTGAGACCCATGCCACAACTCCATAACAAAGACTTTAAACAAGAAGTATGAGGGTGGAAATAGAAACAAGAAAGAAGATGTAAGATGTCAAATTCTCCTAAACCTTTCGCTACAATAACATGTTTTCATGTCATTGAGATACGACTTTTTTTTTTTTTGGTCACTGAGATACGACTATTTATCAGCATGTACGAAAGAGCGTTCACAAGCTACGAAACAGGATATATAGGTAAGTATTATTGTACGTTGGAACACTACTTCCGGTTCGTATTGATACGTCTGGAAGCTTTGTGTATGGACTCACAAGTACGTCATACGTAGCCAATGGGTTAAAATTCAGCAATGAACAACTTACACTCCACGATTAAGTGGGAAAGTGACATGAAGAAGTGTCATTAAAACCAGTGATAAAACTTCATAAAAGGACTTAACAAAGAATAACAACAAGGAAATGGGAACAGGAAGAGGAATTGGTGAGGCTGAACATTTTCCTCTTGTCTTAAGCCACGACCGATGTAAAATCCATGATGATGAGGGAAAAATGGACTTGGGAGAAAATTGCCTTTAAAAGCAATGATGCAGCATTTACTTCAGCCTTCCAGAAAGCCATGGTTCAAGTTTTTGAAGATAAAAAACAAAACGTAAAAATCATTACACGCACACGCAAGCGCGTACACACAGACTTATGAAAGAATATCGATTTTCTTCCCCCTTCCCTGGTCGTCCCTGTGACATTTTTACGGTAATTTAATCAAGACGAAAGACGGCGACGGAGACAGCCTGCTGTAACGTTACTTCTCTCTTCCTCCTCCTCCTCTTGAGTTTTCTCTCTCGCTCTCTTCCGTTTTTGGGGTTTTTTTTCGCCTCTTGAGTATGTATTTCTCTTTCTTTCCCCCTGAAGGAAGATTCCTTAAAGAACAGGGGAATTGTTTTCTATTCCCACCCATCTATCCTCCCAGAGAATAAGGGAAAGATAGCAGAATATCGATCAAGCCCCTCAATCAGGAGCTTGTGTGTGAGGGAGAGAGGGAAAATTAAAGGCCATGTTGGAGACATTCTCAAAGGCTCAACAACAGATCACCGGCCCAGCTCTACGGAGGGGGAAGGGAGGGAAGGGCATGCGAACAGCGAAGAGATACAGCTGAGTCCGCTTATTTGCAATTGCTCGGAGCCATGGAAAACATGCGATTGAACAGACCCAGAATGCTCATTCACCATTTCTACAGTTGGATGTTTATATGAATTGAAATACAGTGAGATCCACTGAACAGCAACCTTCTTTTGAACACATTATTTCCAGGTAACAGTACAATTAATGAAAGTCCCTGACACTCGCTATTTTCACTTTGCCTACCGTAAGCTGCGATTAAGCAAGTCAAGGTTCTAAAACTTGCTATTAAGCGAAACCGACTTTATCACTTTAGCAGCTGTAGTGACGGATTTAATTTCAACAGCAGATCTGAGCTCTGGAACCAAAACTATGACTTGTTCGGGTGCAAGAGAGTCGAGACTGATTGAGTCCAATTCGGTTTTAGGAAAGATCCCAGCCACTGAGCTACTTTGCGTCATTCTGAACTGACGGCGAGGCAGTTGGTGCTAACGCACAAGTCCCGGGTTCGAATCCCGCAGCATCACATTCTTTCTACTCTTCCAGCTTATCTCTCAGCACTTCTCCCCTTTACCCTACCATGTGTGAACATCTGTTTGTGTCCGCTCGTCTCTACTTCTGTTACACATGTGAACGTGCACCGCTTCCTACACCACTCCCTAAGACGGTTATTGGCTCTCCTCCCAAGCTCTCCTTCTATAACCACCCGGACATGCCTGCTTGGCACATGAATCATAACAATGTGTTACTGAATAACCCCTCCCTCCCACCTCCACCCCTTGGACGATATATTCCGTTATACTCCATGACCGGTCGCAACGAACTAGAAGTATGATTCAAACAATACTATTTTGTTAAGAAAGTAATTTCCAAACAATTCCCAATGTCTCGCTTGCCATACCTGCTACGTTACATGAACAGATCTAGACTGCCTTAATGAGTTTCAGTATTATGTTCAGCTTATTTGTATCATCTTGCACGAGGCCAAACCGACTTTCAATACCGCACAGACTCGTCGAGTGCACAGTTCTAAACTTCGTACTGACCCCACACGTCGTATTCAATAAATCATGTCAAATTACACACGGAGCAGCTTGGCTGAATGGTTACGGCGTTGGTATCAAGATCTAAAGGTAGTGGGTTCAATTCCCGGTCACAGTCATGCTCAAAGAGTTAGTTAGTGTCTCATATTTTCCGCAGTCCACCTGTCTGGTAAAATGATATCTGACGGTAGGCAGTGGAAGATATTGTCACAGTATGATCAGCGCCTGTAAATGACAACCGCACTGTATGCTCGCCGGAGAGAGAGAAAATCAGTGATCGGGTCTGCTGGGGTGGTATAACAGTATGAATTCGTGTGAAGGGGCAATAGCCTGGATACGAGACATGAAAATCGATTTTCATTTTTATCGTTGCAAATTTTGGTATCAATGACATCCTGAATTTTTTAGACCGGTTCTGACGCCAGAATCAGACTTTATACCAGCTCTAAAACTGAAGCATTTAACAATTTCATGGGGAAATGTAGGTCTTTTCTTGCCAATTACAGGCGGGCGTTGCAAAATTTTCGAACACCATGCTTGACATATGGGTCTCTGTTCAAAACTGAATTGGTTTCATCACTCTCACTCTTTTATCTTTTTATCCGGACGAGCTATTCTCAGACGTAATTTTTCGGTTTTCTGAACATTTTCGGAATTCCGGCTTCCCTGAATTCAATCCCGCTTTTCTCCCCGACCTTCCTTCACGTGGGATACCAAGTTATTTGTCGACACAGCCGATTTCTGTTTTTAATTAAAAAAAAAAATCAAAGCAATATTTTTTTTACAGCAAAGCAGATTAAAAAGCTTCAAAGGATAAAGAATCCCAACGCAAACCGACAAGCTGAACACATTTAATCTCTATTTCTTTTCAAAATCCAATAAGAGAGTGGGCGACATTGACTGTTTTGCTTTCTTATTTGGTTTGTATTCGCCCCCTTTTAAACCAGTGCAAGAAACCAAAAAATGACAGCTAAACTTCCTTGACAGCGTAACCTAGTTTAAAAAAAGAAATGTATGTAAAAGTGCAAGTGCCCTGTATTTATCGCACACCTGTTTCTCTACGCCTCCGTTATCACATGGGCAATTCCAGCAGAATGCCATAGCACTTATACTAATTTCTCAAAAGCTTTGACTTTACACCAATAAGTGTTGGTTGTTTCTAATAGGGGTTTCATTTATTATTCATATATACAGTGTATCATCCTTTATATATAATCCCAAACTGATTGCTCTAAAATAGAGCATTTCAGAAATTAACGCAGCTGTCAATAACAGACATGGGAGTCTGCTGGCACTGCTCAATAACAGCGTTTTCAGCCTCAGTCAAGTGTCTATTAACACAAATCTGCTAAACAATCTCGGCACGTTTCCTGTTTGTAATTTTACTGCTATTCTGAGTCATTTCTGTCGCCTGGCTTTCTGGCCGGGTCTTCTATTCCGGCCCATATTTATGTGTGCAAGCCTCTGATACACCTTTTAGAAGCCCGCTATATTATCAGACCAGCTGGTTACCATTGTAAGAAAAATACCATTGTAAGAAA
>JAWQUT010000075.1:2112537-2126714 GCA_033807755.1 Ellobium chinense | reverse complement strand
AAACGAAAACCAAACCTGTAATGAGTGCGCGCTTTTATGACGTACGAAAATTCTGCTTATGGCTCGAAATAATAAAATGCACTATCTACCAACACAATTTCCACATGAAATCATAACCTCCTTGTCGGAAGTACCTATGAACAGAACTTGTAGGAAAGTGATGAACTAGGCCACATTTAGTCATTAACCAGTACCTGACACTGTCTTACGCTGGTTTAGTAGTCCAACCGAATTCTGATCACTTGCTACACACAGTGGAAGTCCTACTAGCACAAGTATGTTGGTAATCTCTTTGCCCTCTCGATGAGGCACAATACGTGATGTCAAGATGCCTGTCCTGCATAAGGAGTAGTATTTCTGTACTTTTACATGACAAGTTGGGACCATCGTTGCATACCGTAACATAACATTTAATCTCGTTACGCACGCTTTGGTAGGTAATGTTACGACCGACTCTAAACATTAACCCCCGCCCCCTCCCTACTTGATGGCAATGACAAGATGTAAAACTTGCGGGCAATCTCACCTAATATTACGATCATGGACGAACACCGTTCCCTCTCCTTCTCCCTTCGTGGTATTCTCTTCCATGTTTATGTCGAAATTTGCACCCCTCCTACCCCCTTACAAAAAATAAAATGTACAAGTGTAGCCAACCTGCGTTGGTGATAGCTTAAAATTTACAGCAACAGCACAACACATTAGTTATCTGCTAATTTCCATGTTCAATCTGAAGCACGCTAAGAATAAAACAGAAACTGACAGCGTGATGTCGTTCTAAGCATTTCATGATCAACGAATCCAACAATAGTCAACTCTTGCTTAACCGCGACTTCTGCTTAATCAGAACTTTTCTGTTTTCGGATGGCAGACCAATTCATTACACAGAAAGTATACTGCCCTTCGCAACTCCCTTTTCCCATGCTTCTTTGCAGTTGTGATTAGATAGCGTCGACTATATTATTAAACGGTTCATGACCCCTATAGCCCTGGGCAAAGAGACATGCATAACGGAGAACAGTGCGAAATGACCATTTTAATACGCAGGTCGATAATGGCAAGTGCATATTACGGTACAACACAACAACTATAAGCGAAACGCCGATGTCATAAATTTTGTTTGTAACAGAAAGTTCTGTGCTTTCTTAAGACATGCATGGAGAAATAGCGAAGAAGACTAAATGAAATTCAGCAACGGAGAAAGAAAGCTAGTGCAACTGCACCAGCTTCCAAACAAAACAAAACCCGACGAAAAACAACGAACAAGAGCCTTAGGACAAGTGGGTTCTCGTGCAACAAGCAAAATAGCAAGACACCTGGCCTATGAAAATCAATGTCCAAACAGTCTGAAAGATCTTGACAATCAAAGAGGCTTCAATAACCACTGCATTCCCAAAGACGGCTAAGCCCTTTATCTAATCGAAGCTTAGGCTCAACGGGGAGAAAGTATTCAAGCCACGAAGTTTACTTTAAAGTGTCCATGGGCCTTCTTCCGAAGACAACCAAAGATGTCTTAGTAGTGCCAGGCAATTTAGAGAATGTAGAGATACGTTTGAAATGTCAGACATAAACAGATAATTAAAGAAGGATAACACTGACACGGCAATATAATAATATCAACTATATAAAGTGGCCATTACAACTTATATATTGATGTTCACTTTTGGAATATAGCAGAAATTTTCGACATCCTTGCGCATAAAGGACGGCCAAAAAAAAAAAAAAGTTCCTACACTAACATAGTTCATGATGTTAAATTGCAGTGAGAATAGTGCCATACTTACATCATACTATTAATAAAAATAAAATTTGTAAAATCCGCATTCAGGCGATTGCTGCGTAAGCAACCTAACATCACTCTCGAGAAACATAATTATAAATTTTCTTAACATCCTCAGGAAAATAAAAGTATCGCTGTCCTCTCGAGGGCGACGAAAATTAGCATTGAGACCATAGCTTTCAATGCCATTTGCCAAGTGTCCATTATACATAAGAGTGAACCGAGAAAAATTATGAAGGAAACGGGCTTTTCCAAGCATCCGAAAGAAAAAAAAAAAATTACCATGGCAGGTATCGAACTTTTAACTTTCTGATCTCACATCAAATGGCTTTACCATTCAGAGACGCCCATAAAATGGCCAGCTAACATTACTGCGCCAACTGCTGGATAAAACCTCGCAAGCCCTGGCCCCACTAGCTATGCAAAGAGACATTTCAGTTTATGAACACTGTATAATAATAAGTATGTCCTCGGCACACACATCCCACAATAATTCAGTGACAGAGTTCTGACAAATTAAGTCGGATCCTGGTGTCAAGAGAAACGTGCCGACGCACGATTTGTCTGCCGTTTTCATTCAAAGTCAATGCACTGGGGCAACACGTTTCACTTAATCACACGTGGTGCTATTAAATTTTTGCACGCAAGTGCAGAAAAGACATCCATAACATTCACAACAACTAGACTGCTGGTCCTGCGAAAGCGCGCACCACACTACTGTGCATCAATGGCAAACCTCCTAACGGCTTAAGCGGATCATGTCAGTCCAGCAAAGGATTTGAAGGTAACGCCAAATGAGAGTGTGTGTGGTGTCCATCTGAAGGTAAACATACCTCTGCAGATTAAGATCGAGATAAAATGACGTATGGCCCAATCAGGTTGGCCTAAGACAGTGCAGGCGGGGCACACGTATTCACTTTGGCTGTCGCGGGTGGACATGGACACTGCAATTCAAAATGGAGACATCCTGCCAAGCTCGTGCAATATCTCAGCGTCAGTCCAAAGCAACAAAGTGGCGAATTCAACGAACCTCGGGCGAGCCGTGACGTCCGAATTCTCATACTTCTGAGGAGTCTTTGTTCACATCCTCCTGTACCTTAAGCCTCAGACTTCGCCTCCTACTGTGAGAAGATATTCTACAGTCTACGAATTCTTGCTTGAAATACGTACCCAATGTGAAGGACGAGAACTTGACACAATGTGGCACGCCCCTTGAGTGCACAAGGAAGTGCCCGTGGGGAAATTTTGTGCCTTCAAACTGCATGTTTCAAAGATGCTATTTCCGCACAGGTATGCAAGGACCTGAACGCAAAATCCACTCTCTACATACTTTCATGAAATATGTTATGATGTTCTCTCGGGGATCATAAATCTCCACATAGTTGTGTGCTATAAAACTCAGGAGCCGAACACGAACAAGCCAGCCATTGTCACACAGCTGTTTAATGGTCACACATTTCAGAGACAACCCCTCATATATTCATATGGACCCTAGCACTGCGGACAATCTCATAAACTGCAACAAACTATAATAAAGGTCCTGCGATACCTTGCTGTACAAAACGTAGTCTCCCGGATTCAAAACAATTCTTGCACCCTATTAAAAAAAAAAGGTTACAAATCACATGACTGTCACTAAGCTAACACATACGTCGAGGTATCAAAATCACATTCATCTCTGAAAGTTCTCAAATCTTTGCTACTCCTTTCAGAACATCCTGAACAGGATGCCCTTTGAAAATCTTTTGATTTGCGTTTGAAAGGACATGCGCTAAGCTACAGGTTCCACGTCATAATGGGCTGCAAATGTCCACAAAGTAAAGAAAACCGCGAGGGGTACACACTGCCACCACCTTGGATCCCGAAAGAACACGCGTGCAGATATTTTAAGCCCTCTCGTCTAATCACCTTAAACATGACGGGAATTCTCTGGGCAAACAGCGAAGACATCATAAGAGCTTGTGGCGAAAAGGTAAGGAAGACGATGGGGATTATCACTGACCTTTCTCAGGCCTGGTTGTCGACGCCTACCGAACTCTTGCTAGGTATGTGCATGCATAATAGACATGTCCGAGTAGATGACAGCTGGACAAGGGAGGGGACACGGAGAAAGGAAAGGGAGCACGTTCGAGGTGGGGGAAAGAAAGGTGCATGTAGAAACAGGAGTTTAAGATAACCTTTGCTTTTGAACCAGTCTTTCATTTCTTGATCAAACTTGTGTAAAATGCACAAGGCGGTGATCGAGAAGAGACAGGAGCGAGACAGAAGTTTCTGAGAAAGGAAGATAAGAGGAGTCTGGGGAGTCTGGGAAGGGAGTTGGTAACAAAGATACTCATTTGTAGCATGTCTTTGCCACAGATTAGACATGTCATGTCAGAGTATGTCAGTAAGGGGCGTGGAGAGGAAAGACAGAGATTAAGCAGTGATCCAGGAAAGAGATAAGAGATTTGTGAAAACAGATACCGGAGGAGGGAGGTGCAGGTGGAAACAGATTTCAAAGATAATCCCTTCTTTTTTACAAACTTAAGCCACTTCCGAGTATGTCAGAAAGGAGGAGAGCGGGGGACGGAGTGTGATCGAAGAGCGGAGACTGAAACGGAAGATCGCGAGAAGAAAAAAAAAACAAAACCCGGAAACCGGGGCAGGAGAGGAGAAGGGGGAATAGATGAAGGACAGGCATAAAGGGCAGGTTGAAGTCTTCATGATTTGTAGTGCACTTTGTGTCTATTCAGCAGAATCAAGATGCCTTGTTCTCTAATGGTTCAACCCCTAAGTCCATTCAGTGAATCTTCTCAAACAACAAAAATGCATGTAAAAACTTTGCACGAAGATCTGAAAAGGGGGGGGGNGGCCGCGGCGGCGGCAACTAATAAGTGAAAAGATGCTCGACAATGAATTAAGTATGTCTGAAATATTTCTGGTTTCTATGTTCCTTGACAAGCGTGTCGTTCAAAACGTGATGCAAGCGGCACGCTTGATTATGATTCGCATGTGTCACAACAACTGACAGATGTGTCGTGAGAAAACCTAATGCAAGCGACACGTTTTAGTGGTTCACAGACCTTTGAACAACAACAACAACAACAACAACAAAAACAGCAACAAAACAACGTGACCGCAACATGTTTTCCTTGTCAACCCGGCCTCCTGCTCGTCAAGTATGCGAGCCGAAAATAGCAGGAGGTCACCTTTTACTGGTGAAGTCGTGAGACCATTGTCACCTCGATCCTCACGAAGAGAAACACATTAACTTGCGTTGTTGCTGCGGCCGTTTAGTACGATGCTGCTGTTATTGTTATTATTGCTGACACTAATGTGGTAGGCAAGCTCGCCACAAACGATGTGCGAAACATGGTTTTCAGGTGTTTGCAAATACATGTATTCGAATATTCTGGCCCCACTGTCTAATCTCGAAACAGTAACAAGGCTTGACGTAGCGAACGACTATCCTACAGGGCTGCAGGTCACTCGGTATAAGTCGTGCGCTTAGGAGATTTGATAGGCCTGACCTTAGTCTGGCTTCCGTTTTACTTCTGTTGCCTTTGATTCACCAGGTCACTAGTAAGAGGTTTTTAGTCTCCCAACTCGTAAGCAAAGCAAGTCAACATCTGTCTCGTGGTCGAATCAGAACCTAACGATGCAATCCATTTTTGATTAATGAATTTCCGCGTGATATTGGAAAGCCTACTTTTCAAGCCGCAGTCAGCTACTCAAATAAGGCCAACAATTTCTTTCAAAGATGAATTATTCGTGATACCGTCGACTTCGCTTAACTGCAAATCGGTTAATCGCAACTTTCCTTTAACTGCAACATGTTATTCACACAACAGAATGCATAAATGAAACTGGATGGCTAATCGTAATTCTTTTTCATCGCATATCTGGATATGTTCCCACTGAGTTTCATTCTAATAACTGCATCCCTCACACAGCAAATAGTCCCCTCATGGTAATGAATGAATCGTTTCCGCTAGCCAACTCCCAAGGAGACAAGGACGAGGACGAGCTGTCAAGTCGTTTGACAGATCACATTAACACAGTAATAGCAGGTTATTCCAGACCGTCTCACACGCTCCTACTGCACAGTCGATTCATCTTATACCATTTTTTTTTTGTTTTGGTTGTCTCAGCAGAACAATCTGACTTCTGCGTACAAGTCATCGGGAACTCCAATTTTTTATTTTCGATAGCAAAATTTACAAAACTATATTGTTCGTTCCCAACCTCCCTGGTGGAACAGACTATACGGCCCTAAGCTATAGGTTAATTCATCGTTCCCAAAAAGCCAGTCGGGACAAACAACCCCGTAGTTGCCGTACTCTAAAATTTAGGCTCGAAAACGTAAATGACTGATTAATACTTGAAGTTATTGATTACCATGCGTTGTGACTGGAAAATAAAGCAGTGAAGTTAAAAAGTGGGCGTCTGCTGGCCTTATTTGGCCACGAATATTATTTTTTCTTCGAAAAAGTTAGTTAATGATTTGATAGCACTTACAGACTCCACGTAAGGCCTGGGCGAGATGCGCGTCCACCCCCCCCCCNGCCCCCGCTGCCAAACTTCCAAACAACAGATTTAGACCACTCTTGATTAAACGAGATCAGAGGCGACATTGGTTAAACTCCTTAACTTAAAAGACAAGAAGCAACTCCTGTCTCGTGTGGAGCAAAGAGAAATTTCTTCTTACATCCTACTAACTAGGAAGAAACCCGTAAGGTACATACTAAAAGATTTCTTTTCTGCATCCCAAAAAGATCACCATTTTAGAGATTTTCAGCAAGAAAGAGTTTATGTGAATAATTGCAAACTAACGTAAAGGTCTCTTATTAAACATTCCATAAGCCTTGGCAAATGAAGCACTGACGTTTGCATTTGTCATGTTTTTTTTTTGCTAACAGAAGCTTTTTGAAGTGCTTTCGTCACCACTGTACACTGAGATAGAGTGACATGAAACGTATTTAAAACTGCTTCATTAAGACAGATCTTGCATTTAAATTCTGGAAAATTTACAACTTCCAAGGAAAAAAAATCGGAAACTTAACAATAACACCATGTGCGTTGGGTCAGGACAAATACAACGCATGGAAGAGACACCGGTATGTTTTATTTTAATATTATGTGGACATTTACATCAACAAAATGTCTTTACGATTTCAAACATAAATGGTAGGCCGTCCCGACAACACTGTAAGTTTGTTTATGGAATAAATCAGTGTCCTGAAAAAGAGTACATGTATTTCAATGTTCGTTACTTTACCTTTACGAACGCTTACAAAATGCAAGGCGACCCTCTTTAGAACTACCTCACTATTTCCAGCCAAACTGTCTATAAAAAGTCTAGTTAATAACACCTTAAAATACAATGCCTCTTTTGTTATTCTAGGCTAAATCAATACAGGCGCATTTTTTTTTATCTCAACTGAGTCGAAAACGAAACTGTAAGTGGTTTGGAGGACAGGCTGGAGAGAAAAGAGAGATGAATAGATTTTGTTTGTTGATTTGATCAGCAAGAAAAAGAGAAGCTAAACCTACCTGCACAAATACTTCTGTGACGAAATAATCTTCACAATTTTATGCTTCAAACATTTCCGAGATTTAAGATAATAATGCCTGCCTACAGGACGCATCCTCTCGCTCAGATGTTTCGTGCATTCATGCTTATGACGATAGAACCTACAGAGCAGTACTTATGTCTCCCCCCTCCCCCCCCTCCACCGCCCGGCCTTGAAATCCATGTAGCAACACCAAAGGTCACTGCACGCCTGCCCGGGATTTAGTACAATAATGTACTGTCCCATACTTCTGCCCGGGATTTAGTACAATAATGTACTGTCCCATACTTCTGCCCGGGATTTAGTACAATAATGTACTGTCCCATACTTCTGCCCGGGGATTTAGTACAATAATGTACTGTCCCATACTTCTGCCCGGGATTTAGTACAATAATGTACTGTCCCATACTTCTGCCCAGGATTTAGTACAATAATGTACTGTCCCATACTTCTGCCCGGGATTTAGTACAATAATGTACTGTCCCACACTCCTGCCCGGGATTTAGTACAATAGTGTACTGTCCCATACTCCTGCCCGGGATTTAGTACAATAATGTACTGTCCCACACTTCTGCCCGGGATTTAGTNAGAACCTACAGAGCAGTACTTATGTCTCCCCCCTCCCCTCCCCCCCTCCACCGCCCGGTCTTGAAATCCATGCAGCAACACCAAAGGTCACTGCACTCCTGCCCGGGATTTAGTACAATAATGTACTGTCACACCATAGTAGTATACAACGCCGCAATCAGGGGAAATTAATCGGATGTCTCTACGCCTAAATACTAGCCAATCTAAACTGCTGCCTGCAAACCACCGGATGTGTTGCTTTAACAACAAAAAAAAAAACAAAAACCAAAAAACAGATCTTTCGTTAATGTGAAGAAAATTAAATGGCTGCAATTTACAGTGCCTGGACGACAGAAAACAAGAACCACTTAGTCTATTCGAAGAAGTTTATTTTTTTTTCATTTATTTCATTCCGAAATCGAGATCAATCCGGTCCCAGTTTTCCGTCAACGCCCTGCATTAACTGTCTTAAACTACGCAGTGCACGTGTGCCTTTTTGTCATAGGATGGTAGACATTTTGTTATCAGGATCTTCAAAAGTACACAAACTTATCCTGCCAATGAGCAAGTTTTTGTTTTGTTTTTTAAGAATTTTTGTGCAATACCATAAAATGCATTCTGAAAAAACAAACCAAAAAAAAATATAAAAAAGAGATAAATAATGGAAACCTCTTATATCTTTGTTGTGACTAGCACTACACCTTTGTAAAAAAAAAAAAAATCGTTTCTCACTCAATCTCCCCTCTGAAGATAAGTCCTACGTTTCCCATACCACTGCGCAGTTCGACGACATGAAAGTACGATAATATAATCAAGTACGCACTTACCAATTACTAAAATGAGACCGATTTAATAATACCCCTTCACCGTCTGTTCTTCCTCCACAGCTGCAAAACATTAATCACTGACATCTCTTATTCCCTTCTGCATTCAACACGTCGTTTCCCCATAATAATACCTCAACTGTGCACTTTGGTTTTAAATGAAATTTACAATTCGATAAATGACAGTGGAACTCAGGGCTGCGTTTGTTTGGTCCCTGTATGGCGTCGCGAAAGGGGCGGTCCTTGAATTCTGTGGGCGGTCCTTAACAAGGAAGTATCAGAGGTACACTGCTGGTTGGTTCACGCCAGTCACGGTGCGGAAGAGTGCACACCTACTCACACAAACAGTGTCTGTTAGAAATGTTCTTTGTCATCACCGCAAGAGGAAGCTCGGCACAACGGCGGCAACCATCCACGGTTTCAAATTTTGTCAGTGGAACTTTGTTTATCAACGGCCTTGTGTCGAGAAGGATGTGACAAGAATTATCTGTGGTATGTAGGCTAATGAATGAAGCAAAGATATTAAATTCAGCACACACTTCGCAAGTCAGTGCATTATTTTCTGGCTCTTCCCCAATCGTCGTAGCCATCTTGGCTTGCCTAGAGACTGATACTTCCTTTGCTATGGGAGGGGTGTGGCTTGCCCTCTTGCGACACTGCAGGAACAAAACAAATGCAGCTCTGATAACACAGCCACCTTTCGGATCAAGCTTTATGGTGTTATCAGAGGTTTTTATGTTATTCTGGATACTGTTGATAAAGAACAAAGCACTGGGACTGTTGAATGTGAGTGTGTTACAAAGGAACGCAATGGATTAACATGGGTTTCACAGTGTGCAGTAAGAACTAAGACTGATACTCTCCTTCTTTCCTCCCGACATCATTTACTGCAGAAAATCATTCCCGTGTTCTCGTATCCTTTCAAACCGGTATTCTCAATGTAACACAGTGCAATATTCTCTCTTCCTTCTGTCTCTCCCTCTTCCTCTCTCTGCTCTCTGCACCATACCTTTCCTGCCTCCGCCCGTTCATTACCAGTGTGGCCACTGCCACTTGTCCAATAAGAATGATGCTCGCTGCTTACTCATCAATAATTCACGAAAATGTTTCAATCAAGATGGGGACTGAGGCAGGAATGGCAAGACAACGCAGAGCGTCACATGTCCTGGGAGGACAACGCAAAGCGCAGAGAGAGAGAGGATATACTGGACAGAGAGACTGAACCAGAGAGACAGACGATCTTGAAATCTCATATGCGGCAAATAAACCATCGGACATTTTTTTTTTTGGGTCAGAAAAGGAAGAAAGGCAGGAATTCAACATACTTCAGCAAAAAAGTCTACACACTCGCAAGCAGCATGGGGCGCACGACAAACAAAATAGTGTTCTTGAGGTTAACCGGATCTAGATTTATAAACATTTAATTAATCTACGAAACGGAATAAATGAAAAATTTGGACGTAAGGCCGGGCTTGTCAGAATAATTTGATAAATTCTGAGGCGACGTCCAGCTCTGATGCTCTAAACTGTGCATTCTTCAGCATTTAAATAAACACTGTTCGGATCTTAACATATTAAAAACCCACAGCGTGTCAGAACTGAATGTGAATTTTTTTTTTCNGGGGGGGGGGGGAGGGGCATGAATTCCTCTTAAAGCCTGAAATTTTACATCACTGAATAAAGAGATAAATACAGAGAATTCCGCGATCCCAAATTCTGGGGATGGGGGAGAAAGAGAGAATGGGGCGGCGGTTAAACAAGAGTGGAACCCGTGTATAGCGATCACCGCCATTTCTTTATGAAAATGGTCATCTTAAACATGTGATATTTGGGGATGGAGATGTCAAGCTGAATTAACAGTGATCGGAGGTTTTGGACGGCATGCCGTAATGCTTGTCCAAAAAATCATACTACAACTTTTTATCGCAAGAAATGTATTCAGAGTTCGACAAATTGTCGTTCTGGATGACGCACAGGACAGCTACTCCAAGCAAAATTACCAATTCCAAAATCGATACCTTGAATGTTCCATGTTTTTTCTATTAGCGCTGGCCAGTGTAAGTTCTACATCTGGAAACCCCAATAACAATTTTCCACGAGGTTTCCAATTTTTCTGGGTTTGTGGCAACCCTGACACAGGAGAAAAATACAACCAAAGACGTTGGACAGACAAGAAGGGGTAACGTACCACGGAGGGCTTAGCGAAGTACGGAGGAAGATACAACAGTAGAATCTCGACATAAAGTACGCACTGGTGCATGAAAAAAAAAGTATACTAATCACTGATCTATAGTTAATATTGAGGTTCACCCGAATAATGAAATGATACAGTAATAATGAATCTCTGCTTCTGAAATCGATACTAGGTATAGTTATTAAATGAGTGCTTAATATCGAGGTTCCATTGTATTTCGAGAATCGCGCACTTCTCAGTCGAATAAGAAATCATTATTGTGCAAGTCGATCACTGTCTACTGCCACCTTTCTCCCCCGTGCTTGAAAACTCCTTCTTACACGCAAACCTCATAAAAGGTGATGGCAGGTCTAAGAAAATGACAGTTCTAGAAGCCAGGGGATTCCCAGTAACTGCTTCCATTACCATCAAAGGTGCATTTAACCTACACGAATGTCAAAGGTTGAACATTTTGTCGATCTTCGCACATAGTCATCCAGCATAATAACATCTTAAGACAATTTCACGACCGTCAGTCAATAATTAAGTCGCGCGCTGGATTCGTAGTCCGCCTGGGCGGCTGTACTGTCATATTAAACATCTGACTCAACAAGATCTGCGGCTTCTGCCTGCTCATCGATGTGATTCAGTGCCCGAGGAAAAAAAAAAATTAAAAAAAAAAACAAAATCCCCGTATCTTCCTCCATGTTCCTCTTGTCTCTCGGCTTTTATTTTTCTTTCTGTAGGGGATGGGGGTCTCGCCAACCAGTCATGAAATTTGATGTTTATCATTCAGGGAATGAAACGCCATTCAAATACGAAAAAAAAAAAATAAAAATCATAAGCTTTTCGAGTACAGAAAAATTTCTCGGAATTTTACAGTATAAATAGTTAACGATGTAGTCATACTGAAGAAACATGGGAGAACAGTGGGAAAATCAGGAGGAGGAGGCGGGCGGAGAATCGCATCCTCGATTACGGTTTCCAAAGAAACTCGCTGAGCCCCTTCCGCGTTTTAAACATCCTAATATAGAACAGGATGTCATAACTTCCTTATGATGTAAACTTCACGTTTTGGCGGTTCTGTATTGGCTTAACGTCCTGTATCTTTGCAACTGTGTTACTTGAGAGCTTGCGCTTTAACGATATGATCTCTTGCCATCGTAAGAATTACATTAGCGCATGATTGCTGAATACACCCATTGTGGTGTTCAAAATATAGTTAGTGTGATTCTTACGATAGGAAGAGATCCCACTTAAATGTACAAAGTCTCAATTCTCTCGTAGCCATTATAGCTTCCTAGATTGCCGACCATACGTCCCGCTGATCAGTTGACACAGTGAGGCGCAACACTCAACATTTTTTTTTCTTTTGCATCTCCTGTAAATGGCGCATACGGTCTTTTTATGTGAAGCGACAGATAAGGAAGGCGTCATGATTTCGACAAATTTCTATTTTATGACTTGTTTCTCAACACTCTAACACGATCCTCCCCTACCCTAAATAAGAACGCTGGTCCAAAACTGTATACGATTTCATGAAATGGAGAAACCACCTCTTTCGGTTCTCGCAACAACAACAACAACAACAACAACATTAACACGTAGTACACGAGACTTCTCATGAAAACATCATTCTGCAATCACTTCCGGATCCCAGTCAGCCTGGATAATACGTTTGCGCAAGTTCCTGCTTCAGAATAAAAGAACCAAAGTTTCAATGCCATAACGGTGGTACTGCCAGGACCCTTAGAGCAAGTATCTTAACGGAGTCACCAAAATAATGATGATTGTATTGTATTTTAGAAAGGTCAGGCCGACACCGGGCCGGGCTAGAAATACCGGACTCGCCAAGGAAACCTCCATATTATTAAGACGCACAGACAATAACGGATCGATACATTGGGATAAGGCACCCAATCATCCGATCTGATCACGACTCGGGCACGTTTTCGGGGCAACCAGCTAATGTGTCGTGTAGGCCTACAAAACCGCACTGGGCTTTGAGGAGAGATTTTCCGCGGCGTTACTGATCCTGTTGTTGGCTTAACCTTTTCCCGGGCCCAAGGTGCAATGCAACTCCATAATCCCAGACAATCATCCCTGAAGTGAAAACTACCTTTCTGAAGATGTGAGCTTGAACGTGTGAATACTTGGCATTTCTCTTAAACCTTTAATAGCTACTGAAAATAATGTTTGGAAACGTTCTAGTGGTGTATTTGTTCAGAGGGTAGATTACATGTACAAAAATACCAAAATCTA
This sequence comes from Ellobium chinense, assembly GCA_033807755.1. Lineage (NCBI taxonomy): Eukaryota > Metazoa > Mollusca > Gastropoda > Ellobiida > Ellobiidae > Ellobium > Ellobium chinense. Next base: position 2,113,556 of record JAWQUT010000075.1, on the reverse strand, counting down.
CTATTTCAATTGATTGTTTACTCACAAATTACTACCAATACAGTTCACAAGCCCTGTCTAATACTTGAGCGCTGCAAACCGCCCTTCTCTCCCCCCCCCCCCCCCCCCCCNCCCCCCCCCCCCACAAAGGCATCCTTTCTGAAGTTACAGAAGTATTCCATTGCCACCAAAACTAACTGTTAATTGTAAACTGATAATAGCGTATCGTTGCTTGCAAACCATTCTGACCGTCCAACAGGAAGAAAGACAATAGCACCTCATTACTCCGCGTCCAGTATTCATCTTCAACTTCTTTAGTTCAGGGGGGCCGGTTCCCAATCTGTTTGCTTCCCAGTGGATACCACATGCAAATTCCAGCGTGCAAGTCAACAAGAAAAAAAATTAGTTAAAAATTAAAAAGTATACGTTATTGTTGACCATACTATTTGGCAGTCAGGCCAGATTAGATGATTCAAGAGACACACGGAACAGAGGGTTACATACGCACACAGCATGCCAGCCCTTCTGCCTATCGGCATGCGTAACTTCAGGGGAGGGGNGGGGGGGGGGGGGGGGGTGTCATCTTCTCGACATCTGCCTGACTTCCGGGGTTTGATTCCTGCCCCTAACTATCAGCAAAGGCCATTGAGAAAATCCCAAAATAATACCTTTAAATCACGCATAAACATAATCTAAATCTTAACTTAAAGCTAGACACTGGCACCCCAAGGATCTGACCTTCCTTCAGGCACAACATCATAGGCCATCCCCGCATACAGGCTGGTTTAGGTTGGGGGACAGGATTAGAAAAGAGAAAGCAACGTAAGAGAGTTCCTAGACAATGGTAACAATGTTTAGGGACTATCACAAGTTTGCCTTTTTTTTTTCTTTCTTTCTTTTAACATTAACCCTGCGTCTAACCTTAAGCCAAGGATTTGGGTTGCGTTGCGTCTCAGTATTTAGTATTTGCCTACAAAAATTTGCCGGAGCTTCCTGGTTCAACTTGAGTTCAAGATAGTTCTACGTGCGCCCCCCCCCCC
>JAWQUT010000075.1:2102295-2112521 GCA_033807755.1 Ellobium chinense | reverse complement strand
GGCGGTCCTCTTTTCCTTAGTGGCGACAGGGGAATGGAGATGAGCCGGCAAAGAAAAAAAAATGGAAACCTTTGCAGTAGATAAGAAGACACGAATTTAACGTTGGCCTGACTGAATTATTAAAGAGCATTTAAACCAGCAATATGGCAAAGCCCATTTTCCCTGCCTTGCACCGGGGGACAAACTAATTAACTGCGGTAATTACGGATACTTACTGGTGTGTTTTCGCTTAAAACAATGTTAGTTTATCGATCTCTCTTGTTCCGGCCATGAAATCGCACGTTTTGTGTGTTTGGCTGGTTGTGATAACGACAAGCCCACGCCAACAAGTACCATGAAGTTATGACCAGCGTGACATTAAGTTTTAAGTACGAAAACATCATCACGCGTTCTCTCCCTGCCAGTTAAAAGCACTTCAGAACATCAACTTTCTAAAACTACCTCATTAAATACGGAGAGGAGATGATTACTCAAATGATATTTTTTTTCTTAACATTCATATTCAGAGCACGTTTGAGAAAGAGGACTAAGTATTAAACTGGATGAACACAATGGATCACATCCCAAACGATCTTATGTTGGGCGTGACACGGGTGGCAGTGTCAGGTCTAAGGTCTGTGTATTCGGATCTGCTGAGTCGCTCTAGTGCCCTTAAAGAATGACACTTACTTAACCACTGAGCCTGATTCGACTTAGGTGTAAATGAGCACATGGCTTCAGAGCTCTCTGTGTGTGTGTGTGGGGGGTTNGAGAGAGGGAGAAAGAGAGAAAGGAGAGAGAAAAAGAGAGAGAGAGAAGGAGGGAATAACGAACTAGGATGCTAAAATGATGCTCTTATTTCCAGACTGCGCGATTCGCCCCTTACGTTTCACATACCTTCTTTCTTCTTAATTGACCGCACACTGATCTCCCTTCTTTCCTGTACTAGGAAATTTGCATGACGGAGGAAAACCTATAATCCATCACGTATTTACAAATTCCCACCCACTCTCATGAAAATGAGGGAATGTCTTGTTCAACTCGTATGTCCTGAAAAAAAAACCACTGCATGGGGAATACTGTTCTATGCATTATCAATGACAGGACACTCTTGGATACTATGAAACAATTTCCCCACGGAGTAAATGACAATTCTATTTCGATTAAATTTCTAATTTGAGTTAGTTACAGCATGCAGGAAATCCCAGCCTTGAAGAATTTCACTTTGGAAGAGATAGCCTTCCCCTTGGTTCTCAGTTCTGAATTATGTACACCCTTGTGCACACACAAGCAATAATGTGTCTCAGATGCGTGTCTGAAATATGAGGGCGAAGTGACAAGTGTATTTTGAGTTAAGGTTTTCTAAAAATCATCACCCACGTCAGGAAAAAAACCACAACAACAACACTATTTAGAACTTTGGTACGCAGTTTTTGCATTCAAAATGTACGGAGTTAAAAAAGAACGGTGTGCACCACAGTACTGCTCTGTAAAGTATAATGGAAGGGTATTGACCCTCCCCCCTTTGGGTAAGACATCTTCTAAAACATGCACCATACAGCCTACACCATTCTTAAAAATATCCATCACAAGTTGAGCACCACCATCAAAATGTTTAAACACGCCATGATCTGTTGGTGACAGAGACCATCAGCCCTTTGTGTTAACAACCTGTCAGTCTGTCCAAACATGTGTGACGCAGTCGGGCCAAAATGAGTCTCAAGTCGGAACCTATCGATCAAAGCTATACCCCTCCCTCCTCCCACTCCATTTTTTTTCTCTTTCTCCTTAGCATTTTTGTTAGTTCAGCACCACAGTAAGACCTCACCAACTCGAACGGAAAGGGAAAGTGGAGGGGGAAGGAGAGTCCATATATTCTTGTTAGTAGGACGTATGTTCACCATTCCGAATCAGCCAGACAGGACAAACAATGCCATATTTGCCGTGGTCTGAGGGTAAGGCTCGAGAGCGTAAATAACTCNCAGGAAAGTGATTTTGTTCTTTCTTTCACTTACAGACCAGTCTCAGATTTTACGCATGCGCGGTCAGCAGGGCATCGCAAGCCACAATCCCAACAATAATCACTTGCGTGTTCTACTCTACCACTGGCGGGAGGAATACGGTTGGCTAATATGATCTGTTACATGGACTTTTATTGGTTAAAGCATCTGTTTATTTTCATAAGAGAGATGTGATGACGTAATCACACGACTACTTACGTTAACGCTTTGCTTTAACCGGAAGTGAGCTTCGTTGTTGGAGTTGACTTATTAAGAACGGGGTATATAAAATGAGCTAATGATATTAGGCCGAAAGTTTTCCGAGAGCCAAAACACATCTACTGTATAGTGCACAGGTGGCTTTAACTACATCAAGAGACTGATCGTCCATCATGTGGAGTTTGTGAAGCTTTTGGGTGTTTGAGTGACTAAAATGTGATTCAGAAAATAAACAACAACAAAAAACACATAGACCAATGTTTGGGCATCTGAATGCACAAAATTTGTTTCAAGGGGATCCCCCCCAAAAAAAAAAAACCAAAACAATGAATCAATACGATCAACAAAAAAGAAAAATCAGGCCAGTATTTTGGGCCATATAACTGGTGGGTACGACAACGCCTACATCATCCTCAAAGAACAGACACGCATAGGTTACTACCCAAGTACAGAACGGATTACACTATACCACAAGGTATCTTTTATATTCATCTCCATTGAACAGCCGACACACAACGAAACGTGCCATTAAAATAAAAGCGAATCTACCCTGAAAGTGCTTCAGAAGAACCATTCCAAAAAAAACCAACAAAATTGCAAATCTACCTCATATGATTCCATTAAACCCACGACACTACAGCCCATATCCCATTGTTCACCAACGCTGTAAAGGCAACTTTAAAGATATTCATATCGATCTAACAACCAACACAAAAGAAACATGCGTCAATAAAGTACACGTGAAGCCATTATTTCATGCCAGCTATGTCAATATATGTTCTACAGGAACACCACTTTTTATGAAAACACCTGTTATTTGTCTCAACACAATGCACTGTACCTATAGTACAGCACTACAACATAGACTACACTGTACAACAAGACGATTCTTAAGATAATCCTGTGCTGATCGAACAACCAAGATAAAAGAAACATATCAACAAAATAAGAATTTCAGGCCATTAGTTCATATGAGTCAATATATCAGGAGCACCATTTCTTCTTACAACACCTGTAATCTACTTAATCAGACTGGCAGGAATACACTTTACGGCGAGACAATTCTTCGGATATGCCTGTGTCGATCCAACAACCAACACAAAAGGCATATCAATATTAAAATTTAAAAAAAAACCAAAAACTTTTAGGTCGTGTCAGTTGAGTCAACAGATCAAGAGAACCACTTATTATCTAAACAATTGCACTGAAAAAAAAATGCCTCTCCTATGCCTTCAACCAACACAAAAGACACATATCAATATTAAATTAAAAAAAAAAATACTTCTAGGTCGTGTCAGTTGAGTCAACAGATCAAGAGAACCATTTATTATCTAAACAATTGCACTGAAAAAAAAACTGCCTCTCCTATGCCTTCAACCAACACAAAAGACACATATCAATATTAACATATTAAAATTAAAAAAAAAAAAAAAGACTTCTAGGTCGCGCCAGTTGAGTCAACAGATCAAGAGAACTACTTATTATCTAAACAGAACAATTGCACTGAAAGAAAAAAAAATGCCTCTTCATACTGCACTAAACCTTCAATACTACAACACCGATATTAAGCTGTACCAGAAAACGACTCTTTAAGCTACTCATATAGATCTCTCACTCACAGCCAACACAACAAGAAACCTGCCAATAAAATTCCAGGTCACGTAAATGATGAATCTGGAACATTTATGTTTCATAAACACGAAAAGTATCAACAACTATCTGGCTCACCAGCTGGTGCTGTACCTAAACTACTACAGCACGGACTACACTATACTACGAGGCGACACTAAGATACAAAAATATAGATCTAACAGGCTCCGAGCCACCCTGGGCGCGAGGCGCGAGAGCGAGAGACGAGAGAGCGCGGGGGCCAGGACAGAGATTGGGAACGGGTGGAAAATAACACTGATGCTCCGCACCATGTTGTGTCTGGTTAGCTTACGATTTACGACTGCGGGTATCGATATGGGCTGGTATCGAACAATTAACTAACAAACTAAAGATACCTTTTTTCAGGTAACTGCTGACCCTTTTTCAACTATCAAGAAACAGAGAGACTAACCAAAATAGCTTTAATGATGCTATCGAAGAAAATCAAGCAAACATATAAGATTTGTGTTTTACCCTTTTCTACATCGGAAACATAGAAGTAAACAGAAAGAGCCGCCTCGTCACCTCAGTGAAAGCAAGAGACAAACAACGCACTGAAATAACTTAAGCTCACTTTCGCAGACCAGAAATTACGCAATATTTCCAAGAAATCTGGAACATTTTTAGCAACAAAGTCATCAAATATAGTTTGTTTTTACTGGGAGAGGATAACACAGATAAAATATGATCAGGGGCGCTGAAATAAAAAAAAACTGCGGAGCCCCCCGCCCCCTTTCTCCTGAGGGGAAAAATACGCACAAAAACGAAAAATGCCCACACTGATCAATCAGTGCAAGAAGGTTCAGAGCGGAATGAGGAATGCTTCAACAAGCATCAACGACTACACACCAGAAATATCCACCTCTGTTACGTGGTTCCAGTCCTTCTGAAAATAAATATCGCTGGCTGCACTTGTGAGCCTGGTAAGATTCACCGGTGCGCAAAAGTACCGATTTTCTATGACCAAAATCTGACCACTGTAAGGGCTTGTACACATAATAAAAATGTTTGATCACAAACTTCTGCCACTGCCTATTGGTGAAATGAATGCTACCAGACATTTCACAAAATATTTACATCCATGGCAAAAACACTCGTGAGTTAATCCATTTTTTTTCCCCAGGGGTGGCGCCAAGGGACTTAAAAGACAAACATTGTATCTACTGACTCCTGTAACTGACAGATCACCCACATAATGCTCGAATCTGCACCGTGGTAATAAGAAACAGCATTTGAATGAAATATCTCACTGGTCAACAACAAGCTAATCCTTCGCTTTATCATTCTAAGCGCCTTTGGGACAAACCGATTTTGTTTTTGCAACACAAACTAACGTCACAAACAAATCATCGACTGACTGAAAACAATCATATGACTAAAAATCTGTAACTATAACAACAATAATAAATCACATATTAACACCTGAACTTTGAAATATGTCACCAAAGCACTAATCAGCTGTTACCGTTCTTTTCACTGGTTTTTAAAATCTCTTTCGCTTTTTTTCTTCTCCGCTACCTCCATAAAAACGATGACAATGGAAAAGAAAATATTCACAATCAACGACAAATATTTTCATAACGCCGGTGTTTTGTGTACAAGTTAAGGTAAACTACGCCCCCGAAACACTGCGTATTTCCTTAACAAGTCCAGTTTTTTTCTGGCAGCATGATGCTATATTAATCATAAACAAACAAACAAACGTCATGCTTATTAATCATGAAAAAAATGCGATTACTGTACTGTTAATTTGGAAACGGAAAGCCGTCACTGAAGACACAACTGACAACAACACGGGCATTCCACGACGATACCCAAGCGTATCGATCCGAGTAACCGATGAGGGGCGTATTCGGGGAAAAATTGCTCGCGGCGGCAATCAGCTGCCAAGCACGCGCGCGCTAAGGGACAAATAGGCAAACACTATGACGGTCACACAAAAAAGCATTGTCTTCGGAGAGACGGACTCGACTGCGCTGGCGGATTGGACGGGTAGATGTTTGTAGGAGCGAAGTTTTAAACTAAGGGAATGGACTATATGAAGGAGTTTTAGCCAGAAAAAAAAAAACGAGGAAGGAAAGGAAACGAAAACAGAAAGTGAGAGAAATGGAGAGAAATTTGGCACGTCAAAATCAGTTACCGGGGCAAACAGGTCGCACGCAGCACAAACATTTGAAGACACCTTCAAAAGAGGCCGTGGGAGCCCAGTTAAACAGATCGTCCTGACCTGGCCGTTAACTACTGCAGCTACGACAGCAGCTGCTCCTGCACTAACAAATCGGCCGTATCCAAGCATAACGTCGTATTTCACGATTACGAAATTACGAAGTTAGGCGTAAAATATTGATTTATAGACGAAGAGTTTAAACATACAGAAGCCTATATAAAATTGTTACACCTTTTTTTTTGTTTGTTTTCTTATATTTTACAGGCATGCCACGCACTTTTCAAGAGATTCTCTGAATTTTTCTGCGCTGTCATTGTCACAAAGACTGTAACCTTTAATTGCAACGTATATCCTAATAGGTGTATAGTTACAAAAGTATTCAGAGAGAGAAAATCCATGGCAATCCCTTCAGGACTAAGAATGAAACAAATAACAATGAAGAATTCTTTAGTTTATATATTTTAATACTTTACTTTCTCGAACTGATGTCTAATAGATTTTGTTTTGGTTTTGTTTTTTTTCCTGCAAGACAGTATTCTCTAATTTCACAGAATTCTCCAGCATCTCTGCTTTACAGAACAAAAAAAAAAACAAAACAAAACCCACACACACACACACACAAAAACACATGATGTCCTATACTGATTTCAGAATTGGCCTGTAACTTTCGTAAGAAAGTGATACTACTGTAATTTCCAAATGATCGAATTTGTGGAATACGATGTTACAGAACAACAGTCAACATGGGCGAGATCTGGTCCTGCCTTCGGAAAAGACAAATAGCCAAGCCAGGCAGAGCTGGAGCACTGCCGCTTAAGCAGCAAAACAAATACTCGACTCCACTTCATAGCTTAGTTGTCAATTCGACGTAATTACACTTTTTCTTAAGGTAACGGAATACTGTCTTCGTTACGTAAAAGTCAAAGGGACAATCAGTTTCTTTTTATCGCAGTGTCGTTGCCATGCTTCTGCGAAGCTGCGGTTTCATGGAAGCGACTGTATTTGAAGAAAGTCTTAATTTTCAGGAAACAGCTATGCAAACAGACAGACAGGTCTTTTCATCTTCGTTGTTTGACATTCACAAGCCTTGCCTGACTGTCTCTACCACCCACAGGGCAAGACAGTATTAAAAGCTGTCCTCTCGCTATCTGATCCAGCCTAAGGACCAAGCAATCAACTAGAAAACGGAAGTCTCGCGGGTCATCAGCTTAAAACAAAAAGTACCCCGCCCGTCTATAAAAAAAAAAAGCAGTCTAAAGAAAAAAAAATCATTCTCTGACAATCTCTCTGGATGAAGTTTTAGTTTACTCTATCTCAGCGAAAATCTGAATAGGTGTGGTGTCAACTCTGAGATTGATAGTTCACAACAGCAAAATAGCTTTCCGTGCGTTCTCTTGCCTCTAAACTCTTTCTCTCTCAGATCACGAGCTGGGAAAGATAGTCCTTTCTTCTTATACATTTAAGGAGTGGGAATTTGCAATTTTTAGGGGAATTTTAGTTTTTTCTGAAAGACATGCAAACTTTAAAATACAGGAAAGGGTTATCTGATGGACGTTCAAAGTATTTTGAGGATGGTTTTGAAATTTAAGGAACGTATCGCGAAACCTGGAGAAAATCATGCTTTCTCGAAATATTAAAGCTTCCCAAGATCCTGTGCGAATCTGGACACATGTCACCAACGAGACTCACACCAGGTTTTTGTGAGTTTCCCTTGTGACCAAGCTTCTCATCCCCCTCAACATTTCCTAAAAGCTTCCCGTCTAAATCTAGATAAATTCTAGTTTCTGTGATCCCATGAAATCGGGACACATGTCATCAACGGAATTCAGAACAACAAAATGGTTTCGGACTTTCTCTGGAGCACCCCCTATGTCATATTATCAAAAATTTTCCCCTACCTCCCAAATCAAGCCCCACTCTCCGCTCCCCCATCCCCTTCTTCCCTACAGCAGTTGACAATAAAGCTGAGCAACCCCTCGGGAGACAATGATGTATCGCTTGGATCTAAATCCGGGAACGAACTCCCCGCCCGACTCCTTTCTCGGGCTTGTGTAGGTGGTATGAATGGGCGGAACTGGCCAGATTTTTTTCCAGCTTGCCCTACAGGCGATCAGCACAGATCTCGATAAATATCAGTGAGTATTGTTTTCATAAGCCGACACCGTCGCTCTCTGTTGTTCCTGTCTAGTAGTGGCCAAAATTATATGATTTCGCAGCCCCCCCCCNCCCCCCCCAACCCTTAAGATAATCAACCGATCATAACTATCTAGCTATGACGTAACCTAAAAGCCTCCAACCGCACCATCAAGTTCCTTTTCCCCAACTGAAGTAAGGATGTTATGAAAAATCACTGTGGACACCCATAATCTGTCTACGACTGAGTCCATCATATTTCTTGCTTTTTGTGTGTGTTGAGCGAAGACTTGTTAAGGCCATATTCCATGTCACTTTAAAGAATTACAGAACCTCTCAATTCAATACATCCGATGTGCAAAGCGCCTTGGTTTGTCTGTTTCCATCTGAATAAATCTTGAAAAGCAGCTGCTCCACCCACAAGGGACATCTGGTCAATGTCTACCTAACTGGCTGATACGGTTTACAGAGGCAAATGTAAAATAAAACTATGAATATCCCAGCATCGAATATCCTTAGTATTTTTTAAACATGTTTCTTAACTTCGGAAATTCCCATGTAAGAGGCATCCGACCTGATAAGGGCAATTCAATTCCACGCGCAAATAAACAAGTTCGCAAACACGGAATTTGCGTTAAGGCAGCCTGTAAGCATGAGCGCTCGACGTCAAATGCCAAACATAACACAACACAAAAGAAAAAATCTCGCGGCCAAATTAAAACCCCTAAAAACCAGAGCCTTAAAGAACAGTCCAAACCGGCAAGCCAGCCAGTTGCTCCTCGCACATCCACAAATCAATAGCGGCCGGAACGACCGGTTGGTTTTACTTCCTCTACCCTCCTTGTTAATGATATCGATTGCCTGCTTGCGTCAACGGTTGAGGCCTAAGTGGGGTAGCCGGGGTGGACGGGATGGATGTGGTCACGCCCCTGTGGCGCAATGGCCGTTTCTCTCGTTCTCTCATAAAAGATGCCAATCCTCCACCTGACGTGAGGGTGTAAAGCCACTGGACCCGGACACAACACGTCACGTCACATCATCTGAACGTCTCAAGTCCTCTTTTCCTCACTGTAAAGCGAACGACCCTGAATCCACCTGATCCTACACGTCACGATACGACTTTTATTGTCATTTTACAACAGGATAGAAGTTCGCTTTCGTCATGGTTCGCCGTGTCGTGATGTGTCCGGAACCATTGGTTTCGCACCTTTGAAGGTTCTTGTATAAAGACTGAGAGCGGCTATTGTTGTGACTCTGTTTAAAGTTTAAACTGAAGCGGAACGCCATGACCCCAAGCTCCTATGCTGTCATAAAGAACATAATCTTTTATAAGAATATCGGTCCCGTATATAATACAGGAATTTTAAAACTTAGGCTAGCGTTAATTAATATATGTATGCGGTGGGCTCTGTTCAAATCAATCATAATTTTGATTGCATAAAGAAAAAGTGCGATTAAATTTTTTTCGGCTTGTACAAACATGTTTTCTAACAAAATTTAAAAAAAAAAATAATGCCAATTAAACGAAAGAAAGGTGAATCATAATGCGACTAAGGCAAGTCACCTGTTCACAGATCTGGCCCAGAAAAATGATGGTATAATACTTTAAAAGACTTGCGTAACCTTCAGTGATGTGTATTAGTATTGCGCATGGACAGCGAAGACCTTGATAAAAGCACATAATTTAAGAACAGCCTTTTCAACAGATGCCAGCAGTCAATACAAGAGATGCATAACTCCCTCCGTCCACACGAAGACTGNGGGGGGGGGGGGGGGGGGGGGGGGGTGAAGAGACGGGACACAAAAACATCTTAACATCATATAATTATTCAAAACAGTTGCGAACGTCGCCCCGGGGTTCCGCGGAAGCTTTCTGGATTTCCGATGTGCCAAACATCCGGAATTTGCGTGCCATGCATAAGATTCCAGTCCTGGTGCGTATCATTACTTCAAGGGCGATAGGACTCGAGAGCATTAACAGATATAGAATTGATTTTTTATTCTCTACTTTTCAAAAGAATCTCTGCTGCACAGTGCTGTTCTAGAACCAACGAGTTTAGGTAAACTGAAAAGGGGGG
>JAWQUT010000075.1:2091160-2101566 GCA_033807755.1 Ellobium chinense | reverse complement strand
TGGGGGACTGGGGAGGGAAGAGGAAGTAAGGAAAAGAGGTGGAAATGAACGGTGAAAAAGGGGGGGGGGTATGGAGGTGGAAATGGAAAACAAAGAGAACAAATGATCTGGCTACCGAGGTAGGGAGGGGTGATTCAGTATTGCACAATGGGGCTTGGGGTATGAAATATTTCTTCGGGAGATCGAAGAACAGAAATTATCCAATCCCGAGGTGTGCTGTTGGAAGGATTTGCCGAGGAGTCTGTCGCCCGAAAGTCAGTGTTGTTATATCAAGGATTCTCAAACTTTCACGACATGAATACCGTCGTTAACTGCGCAAAGAGTCATGAGCCTACTGCCGTATAACAGACTCGACTCCGCTTCAAAGCACCTTTAATTTTTTGACAACATGCTTGAATCAAAGTACACTGCACAATAATCAAAAATACACATTATAATAATGTCCTAGACAACCTACGAAAACAAACCGCCCCGCATGCCATACCGCTCTCTAATGAATTTCTGGTACAGTTCAGTGCGATTAAACACGGTGCTCTTTCTATCTCTAACACATGAGATCCCTTCGTTCTGAGATGCCTCCAAGGGCAAATGCACCGTGGTGTGAGAACAGAACCCGTTCACTGCTGCCTCTAAATCAGAGATCGTTGTGGCCATGCCATATCTATACGCATACACACTCACAGTACTGTGGTTAAAAGTTACGTCACGCGACTCTGCTCATTCTATGGCACGTCATACATGTCTAAGAAACTGGCTGATACAAGCAAACAGCTGACTGAAGCTCGGGAATGTGGACGAGCATATGCGCCCGCGCGTTACTGAAAGACGGTAGGATTACACGACCCTGCCCCCCCCTCCCAAATTATCCGAAAAAGCCGTATTTCCATGCTCTAAATTCTACGTTCCTTCACTCCAAATTTCAAGTCGAAATTTGTGGATTAGTACCTTCACAATCCAGTATCGCAATGTCCTATGGTATACCCCAGTCACATTTCTAGAGATCCTCTCCGCTTCTTTGTCAGAACTATCACCAAGCACATGAGCTAACAAATGCTGCAAATGAACTTCTATCAGAAACTAGTTTGGACGTGTGACTACACAATCATCCCACGCAAACTCGATGAAGGGTTGTTAAAAAAAAAAATCTAGTGCACAAACATATATGTACCGTATCCAATTAATCACCCTCGCATGAGTAATCCCGTGTCACATGCCACTGCTCACACTGGGAAGCTAGAGGTTTCCTTCAACGCCATATAAAACATTCATAAAACACCCAACACAAGGCAGGCTGTGTATTAGATGAATCATACAACCACTCCAATCTTGGTGGACATGGTAGGCCTGTTCACTTCGAAGCAAAAGGCAACGTACCACTCTTTAAGTCGCATGGCATGGCATGCGACCTTCTGGGGCAATGCAGAAGGTTAAAGAAATATAAAAATCTGGCTTCCGCATTCATGTCTAACTGTCTTGCTTGTCCAGACATTTTGTCACCACCGATGCATAATAAAGCAAGCAAGCTAATCTGAATTTCACCCCCCACCATCGAAAGGACAGAGTCCACTGCAAGCATGGCTGCATCCTTCACTAATCACTAATGACGCCCAGAGTCGACATAATCATTATTGTCCATAAGGCCATTGTACCTGCCACTGATATTTATGGTGTCCTACCGAGGGCCGTGAATGCATGCAAGGAATGTTAAGCGAGGAGTTCAGGAGAGTGGGAGAGAGAGGAAGTAAGAGAATAGAGAAAGAGAGGAAGAGAGAGAAAGAGCAGGATTTTTGAGGCCCAGACAAACTAGTCGCCAGGGATCGATTTTGACTGATTGTCTCACTAAAAGGTGCTACTGAAAGATTGCTACACCAAAGCCTCCACCTCGAATAAAAATTCTAGACACTACGTTTAAAACTGTCAACTGATTACCGTAGAAGCAGTTTTCGTTTCTATTTGCTAAGATCTAATTTTTGCAAAGTTCGTGAGTTTGTGCTTGACTTCCAATAACTACTCCCCGCAAAAAAAAAACAAACAAACAACAAAACAGCCCTTTCGAAATTTCCAAAAAGGCTCCCTACAGGCGATAACTCAGAGGGAAAAAGAGGAATGCGCAAATCTTATTATTTCTAGTAAACACCCTTCACTAATTTTTTTTTCTTAAATCAGGGCTAAGCAGGGATGCAGTGCGTTTTAAATGCCAAATTCCGTCCCTCCAGACTACTATGCACTCATACACACCAGAGAAAAACCATCAAGTGGGGCTCGCGAAAATTAGATCTTCCCGACAGGTCACTTCCGACATTTAACGAAAATGAGATCCTTCTTGACCAAAAAAAAAAAAATGCAACAACCGACCGAATTAAGTCCTATGCGTGAAGACTTACACATTTGCATTCACAAGATACAGCTGGAAATGCGAGAGAATGAACCATGCATCCAATTACTTCCTTATCAACATAAGGCAAATTTACGGGAAATAAAACGAAGGACTGTTAAGACTATGAGGATCATTACATTGCGAATAATTTCGAGTCCAGAATTTCAGTTCACAGTTCTATCAAGTCTTCTTATTCTCTCTTTATGCAGTCATATAAACTGGACCAAACAGATCCACTGGTTTTGCGTTAACCTTCAGTTTAGACCGCGAGAGTTCTTAAGAGAAGGACAACAACCCGGAGGTCAGCATACATCACAACCTTTGACCTACACGTATACAAATAATAATAATAATATACTCGTCACATCACAACATAACACGTTACTCCACTAGAGTCCGTCTATAAATAGCCTCATGAGTCACAGTAGCACAGCGGACACGGCCAAGGTAAAATCTGCGTGCCTGTGTGGGTCACTGCACTCGCAATGATGATAGGATAGACACCCCTTTGTAGTTATGTGTGAGGTGTAAGGGTCAGAAAAGTTCGTTACACACAGGCAACACGCATGTCTTTATGTTGGTTTTTTTTCGACCTGATAAAATGTGTTACTCTGGTATAGACCAGTGGCAAACTCATCTTTGCAGGCACCCTTCGCCCCCCCCNCCCCCCCACCCCACTCCTCCCCAAACTGCTTGAAGCATTTCCAGCTGCTTCATGTTGACGGGTCAGAATCAGATAAGATCGTTAACACACTGGCAAAGTATGTCTGGTTTGTTGTTTTTTTTCCGACCTGCTTCATACAAGATGTTAACATGTGTAACGCTAACTGTAATGCGTACGAAGGGCAGTCTCTTCTTCTCAAGCACTCTTAGTGATAGAGACATCCTTCAGCCGTGCTGAGGTGTCAGGGTCAGGTAAACTAGCTTGCTACACACTGGCGAGGTGTGCATCTTTTCAGGAAGTTAAAATGTGTAACGATAATGTATAATATTATGAATGGCAAACCTTTGTCCTCCTATACTCCTAGTGATAAGACATGCCCCAGTAGTGTTCAGGTGTCTGGGTCAGATAATCATAATATGTCTCACACTGATGAGGTGTATTTCTTTCATTCTTGCAACTTGTTCCACACGGGGAGTTAAAATGTATAACGCTACTATGTACGTAAGAATGCCGAACTCCTTTTCTCACGAAGAACACGCACATGTACAAAAGAACATGAAATTTACCACGCTCTGGATTTCATTTCCACCATGGGGGATTGACAGCACAAAGCAATCAGGGCTTTAATTATGAATTATGTCACAATGAGAAAGCAGGGCATGTTGATATAACCATTGTTACGCCACAATAAAGACTGGGTTATTCAGACATTCAGACTAGCCCATGGCGATGCAAAGCCAAACATACAGGTCACGTCTTGCACCACATTTGCTTCAATACGGGACAGGAAAAAAGGAAGTGAATACAGAAGTGGCTATTACTATCTCACAAAATTTGCATGGTGAAAGGCTATTCAAAAGACAAATTGTCCCATATACAATCAATTTCATTCAATTGCAACTCACGGGAGTATCAAAAGGGGTAACAACTATGGAGTAACTTGAACATACACAAGAAAAAAACAACAAAACAACAGCATTCTATTTTCTGAAAATCAGAAAACAACAACAACCACTGCCATTAAGTGAAAAGTGCCAAAACATGGCCTGCGATTACACCTAGTCAAATGATCTATTTTTGGTTCACCAAGAGCAAAATAAATTGACCGCCGTCAATAACTGACTCATAACACATGTTTATGTCATATCATCAAGTCGCCTGTACATTTCCCAAGCAAGATTATAATAATTACTTATCAACAGGAGTTGACAGTTCTTCTCACTGCTGGTGCTTGTCAAACTGCTATCTAGACTAATAATGCATATTAGTCGGCTCCGACTCCCAACCCACCCATCCTCCGTATATAAGAAAAAGCAAAACGCATTATCTTGTAGGCCTACATTATGATGTGCTGACGTTGGAAGTTCTGTTGTCAACGCAGTAACGATCCAACAGTTACTGTCAGCATAGTAACCATCACTAGGCGCAATCACGCGGGCAAGTTCAAGGGACGTAACGATTAAAAAATTTAGTTGCAGTATAATGCTTGATCAAATAGTCTCCCCTGTATCGCGAGCGCATGTCGGGCATTGGGGCTAGGTGAGACACTGAATGCGCTTGACTTATTGCCATACATATTTTTAACTGCTAAACAAATTACAGGAACACTGGCTGGAGCAAACAAAGAAAGCCTCCTGTCCCTCCCCCACTCGCCAAGAAAACAAATTATTTGCCATGAAGCAAGGATCTTGTGGTCAAAACTTTCAATTTGGAGGTCTGAAATCTAGTTTACTGACAGGCCAATGTACGTGTCTACAATACCTGTGTTTTGCAAGTCCATAACGAGGTTATGGATCATTCGTATTAACTGTAAATGAACTTCCCTCAAACAAGCCTAACACATGAATAGACAATGGATTGAATGTGTGGCAAGCATTCCAGTCTTTACACATCTGTGATGATTTAGTTAAAACTGCAATACTATTTCGTTTTATGACTTAGCACCTGGTTTGCTGAAAACATTATTTTATCTTAATGAGTCTCTGTTTGGAAAAACATGTCTGTAAAAGTAACACTTGAAACCATGTGGGAGGAAAATCCAAGACAAGGCGTTAAGCATGTACTTCCTATTTTTCTTCATGTTTTGAATTTATCAGGCTTTATCTCAACACATGAGAATGTGGAATACAAAGTAAGAGGAAGATGTTTCATTGCAATTCATATAGCCCATGTGCTTTATACATCATAAAGTATACATGTTCCAAAACAGCATAATACAGATGGGGCAGTTGACAGAATTGTAACAGTTGGACTGAAACATTATCATATCCAGAGCAAACTGAAGAAAGTCCTGTCACAAATATACAGAGTCATGCCCACACAGCTGCATACATTGGCCAAACCAACATCAATCCAAAGCATAGTCAGTGATGCATCCCAAATTTGACATTTTGCACTTTTCTGATCATGAGATAATGTTCAGAGACAGCAGCAGCCAATGATAAAAATTTTCAGACACCATGCGATCAGAATAAGGGTCTCTTTTCAAAACTGAAGCTGTGGTATCATTCTTTTTTATTTTCCCCTGTAGTAGAACGTGCCACTTTGAAGGATTTGATTTTTTTTTTTAAATGTTCACCATTTCACCATCCCTGATTATTCAGTAACAAGATTTATCTGTACACACTCACAACATAAAATTAAATGCATTTAAATCTTCACAGAACACATATGTGTCAATGGAAATTTCATTACAGATGAGGCTGCTGAAAGAGTGTGACAGCTGGACCAAGAGAGAATGCATTACAATCAAGAATAATTGAAGAGAATGTAGGGAAAAAGATACAACACAACAAAGATATGTAACCTGCAGATAATAGCTGATCACATTATCACAGATGCTGTTGATTGGAAATTTTCGTGACAATTTGTTGATTCAGCATTGTTAGCTTTGGACAGCAAGCAGTGTATGGCCAGTCAGGAAACTGAAGTAAGGGACTAAAACAGTGAACTATGATTTCCTTGTTATCTCTTTCAGGTATGGGAGAAGGAGGAAGAGAATAATTAAGTAAACACGGTATTGAGCTGAGGTTGAAAGTGAAAGGAAGACAGCAAGTGTGATGGGGATCTAAACACATGGTCATAGAATGAAAATATTAGATCAGAAGAGTTGAAGTTAGACAGAAAGCTATGATTTTATCTGCCCTTGCATCTGCAGGTTGCACAATCAAATAATTATAATCTACAGCACTTACCGCCAGGGGCTGTCCAGATGTCGATCTGTCCTGAGTCATCATCGTCGAGACAGGTATAGGTGGAGGAGGAAAGTCCCAGAATCCCCACAACGGTCTGTGAGGATCACCTGCAACAACATAAGTGAAAGAAAAAAATCACTGAAAGTCTTTTGACATTTGAAAAATTTTTTTTTTGTGCAGGCAATGCTTAACAACACCTTTTTTTTAAGAAAAAAAACTAATTTGTGTCACAGAGAAGCACATGTGATTTCTAACTTTCACCAAATGGAGTACATCTCAAAATAATCTGCTCCTCATGTACAGTAACAAATTAAGCCAATTATGTGTATACAGCACTTCATTCACAGTGCAAATGAAAACCTTTCCTTGTCACTAGCCATTCGCACTTCTCACCCCGTCAACTGCTCCTTTTCACCCATGCCATCATTAACCAATGCATGTTTCCCACTTTCAACCATGTGACATGTGAGATAACGGGGGAATTCGAAGGGGGGAGGCTTGGTGGCCAGAGTTGACAGCATACAGCATGAAAAGAATATTATATTTATGAATGTAGTAAACTTCACACAATACAAATTTGTTACTGTTATGTTATATTGCCTGATCAACCATAGCTATTCATTGACAGCTGGATCTGTCAGGCATATGATGTTGCCTAAAGACAATGTATCTGATGATGGATCTGATCTCAAATTACAAGAAACCAGACTTTAAGTTTCTGAGGTTCTGTACATGGCAAATTATCCCAAAGGTTTTAACTAACCTTGCACAGTGATAAACCATTGAGATCTTCACATTCGAAATTTACATCTCGTGAGTGAGATGATCTACTAAAATTCTCTCACATATTCCTGTCCACCAAGGCAAATAAAAGCAGATACCCAAAGTAGGTCTATTAGTATTAATCAGCCTGGATGTATTTCCCAATGCCTCTCATTATAAATAAAAACTTCATTCATGAGGTATGACCCCAAAGCTTAATGATCGTTGACATAAATGTTCCAGCATGTGAAAATAAATTGGCCAGTAATAGCACTGTCTTAAAACTTTAATAGCTTATCAATCCACAGAGAAGACAAGTGATCAATGTCTCCATGACATTTGTAAGAAGAGCTTTTCATACTGCACAGAAACTTTGAATTTGAACATTTTCTAGGTGAATGAGACACCTGTTTCAAGAGAGCCTGAATGAAAAATTCTTAGTGCAACCAAAATGGGTTGATAACACACAACCAACCCCAGCCTTGAAAAAGAGCAAGCAGTACGCTGTCTGGCCATCCTCGATTTTTTTGCTTCACACAGAAGCTTAAAGGTGGATGCGTGCATGAAAATAATATTTTCATTTCAAGCACCTTTTTCTATGAGAATTATCTAGAGTGCCCACCAACACAATTTCACAAAGAGAGAGCATCTCATTCCTTTCTCACAGGCATTTTCCCACATTTCCCTTGCCCGAGCAGCAGACTTGAGGGAAAATCTGATGATGTCATTTAAGTTCAAACTTCTATCAGACACAATGTATCACTTAGCTTGCTGTTAAGGTTCTGGTTATCCAAACTAAAAAATTAAGTTAAATCATGTAAGCTAGAAAAAAAAAAGTATTTGGTATTTTTGTTGCATCATGACTCTGTTGCTCTACTGAATGGTATCACCTGTCTGCAAAGCAATGGCTTGGCCATGCACCTACACCCGACTTAAAAGCATAGTAAATGTAAGAATCAGAATTTACGACAATAAAACCGTCTGAGTTGTCCAGAGCAGCCAAACATGTTACATTATGCTGACAGAGACCGAAAGACTATTTTATTCTAAAAAAAGGGTTTCATATAGACCAGAGGACGGTTTACTTTCCTTTAACCCATTTAGTTTTGGACCTTTCTGAGGTTTCTACCATGAAATCCAAGGCAGAGAGGAATATACTAAATAATAAATATTTGGGGAGACGTTCTCTACTTCTCACAAATTTGAGGAAATATTTGTATATTTTTAGAGGGACATTAGGTTTTCTCAAATAATGGAAACTTTTGGAGTGCAAGAAAGGAGGGGAGATCAGCATCCTTTCAATGTATTTGTAGGGGGAATTTTTAAACATATGGGGTGAATCTTTCAGTCTGGAGAAAACACTGCATATAAAGACGCAACTGAAAACTATAGACAACCCTATGATGCAGGGACAGTACACGGTAAAATTTATAAGTAACATCTGCTCACTGGATGATGGCTTGTTACCTACCATGTTTCTGATTTTAAAGCAATATTTCCACTGCTATTTACCAATAAGTTATGTTTTGATGAATGGACATTGGTGGGCACTTGGGGATTGAGAGGATTATGTAATTAAAAGCCCCTACTAGTACTAGTACTAAAAATCAAAATTCAGCGGTATTACGGGAGTCCATTTAGACACTAAACAAAGAGTATGATTTTGTTCACTGAACACCTGTCACTAATCACTTTCACCACGACAGCTCAAAAACCATAAGGGACATTATGCACAATACTAGGAAAGCAGAAATGTATGAACATTTAGTTTCTTTACAACACAGAGTTGACAAGCTTGAGACACTAATCTAAAACTGAAGCTGGGCAGTGTTCTAACAGTATTAAATCATCAACAAATATCATCCAACACAGAATTAATCAAATCTTATTCATAAGCAACAAAGATATAACTTTACTGTGATTTCTTGTTATTGGTTAAGTCTTACCGCGAGGACAGATTGAATGGATTTGGGAACTGTGTAGAACTAGAATAGACCCTACGGCACAAACTCAGAAGCATAGGCCCATGTAACATTTATGGTGAATTTGGCATGGTTTCCCTCTTTTTGCCTGACTGCTGACTCCCACTTCTTAACTATTGAATTTATTGGCATTGATTATGTAACTAATTTACAAAAGTTGTGTTTCCAATAAATTTCAGAGTAATGTATCTCACATTGTGACACTGACATGGTAGCAAGTCAGATCCTATACTATAGCCACAGATTACCACAAAAAGAACGGGACAAATGCCAGGTGTTTTCTCTAACAAAATAAAGACATACATGTTGATTTTCTTGTCAAATGATAACACAGACATATACTACTTAATTATCAGAGGTATCATTTTATGCAAACACTCAAGGAATAGCGAATCAATCTTCTGATTCACTTTTGAAATTAGTTTTCCATATCTGAATTCTACATTGTTTCAGCGTGGATTATGATGAATTTGCAAAGCGATGGATGGTACTTGAATGAGCCAATATATGGAACCATAAAAAATTAGATGTTCCCATCTTATTATACTTAAGCTTTGAAAGGCATTATGAGTAGTATTCTATACGCAGGAAGCCTGTGTTTGCTCCGTTTTTATAAATGTGTTCTCAGGGCAGTGGAATCATAAAGAACTAGACCTAGCTTTGATTTAAAAATACAACCAAATGGTACATCTTGGGATTTGGTCTTTAGGATATTTGGGACAAGTTGTATGCACTCCCTTCCCCTCCTATTGCTCTAGTTAGACTTAGACTATACCTGTTCAGGAAAGATTTCCGCATGCAACTCAACATACTAAAGAGGGATTATTTTGATGGGGGTGGTATAAAAAAAGTGGGGCATGGTTTTTTGTGGGGGACATAAAGAAAGAAAGAAAGGAAAATGGCGAGTAAGTTTGCTTCTTCAATATTGCGTGCTTGCGGTTTTTCATGTTATGGCATATGGTCATTATGACATAATGATACACATTTGAAATGGTCTGTGAATATCTGAAAGAGAAAAACACCATACATAATATTAGTAATGCACAATGTGGATTAGAACCTGTGACCGCCAAGTCCTTAGTCTGCGGTATAGCCGATATCACCAAATGACGAGTTGTAGGTTAGTGGAAATTTGTTGCTCATATACTAAAATTGAAAAATAGCGCCATATTAATGAGTGCACATGCTTTGTTTCATGAATATAAATGTAAAGACAGGTAGAAATCTGTGTTAAAGTCAGGATTTTATATCCTAAAGTATTATCAGAGCGCATGTTATTTACATCTCGAATTCCCGTGACCTCTCGCAATAAGCGCGAGATATGCAAATTTTAAGGTCAAAAAATACAAAAGTTGGATCCGGGTATATAAACAAAACAAAATACCATAATATCCAGGATTCCAAGCTATTTTCAAGGGAGCATCAGT
>JAWQUT010000075.1:2063864-2087882 GCA_033807755.1 Ellobium chinense | reverse complement strand
CCCCCCCCCCCGCCCCCTTCCTCAAAATAAATAAATAATGACATAATGTTAATCATCCATGTGTTATGAAGTGCAAACTTTCACTCATTCATCTTTCTCTCTGTTTTTCTCCTCTCTCCTTATCTCTCTTCTCCCTTTTTCCCCCATCCTCCTACTTCTCTTCTTTTTTTACTTCTTTTTTTCCTTTCTCGTTTTTTTTTTTCCAGTTTCCTCCTCCTTTCCACTGCGGTAGTGCTAGTCACGGTACTGTCTAAATCAACAGCTTATTCTGACTACAGATTAGTTTAGATCTAGGCTGGTCAGTTTACAAACACTTTTCCCAGATGGACTCAAGTCTTCATGATTTGTCTATTACAAGCATCACAAGGCAGCTACACGCAGCTCAACAAATATTAAATAAAACTATCCCTGAGGTAGCGTTACCTCGATGGGAAGAAAAATCAGATCTGAAAATTTAACTTCATTTAGTGTTTCCAGTAATTTGCCGTATGCATTCTGCATTCTTTTTTGTTTTCCACTAGTTCTGGTGGTTGTTTGGCCGCACTGAAAAGTGATTTGACAATGACTTTGATGAGGAGGAACCGCAATTAATTTCCATAAGAATCATAAAGTTTACTTTATCTTAATAGACATATTGCACATAATATTTAACAGTCAGTGTGGGCGCCATGATGGACATTTGGCCCTGCACTTTGAAAATGATTTGGCTGGTTGGTGACTGCATCTTGGAAATATAGAGTAAGAGTGTCTTCTTCTTATGAAATAGGTCAATAAATTGTATTTTTGACACCTCTGGAATAGTATTTCAAAGATTTGTTACAAGTTCAAATTAATTTTACTTAGGCCAATGGTCAGTCACAGTAACCGATGTGTATGACATAGGTGTAATAATCGTACAACAGTTTTTTCTTACACTAAATTACATTGCCTAGTCTGTCTCTCCTTCCACCCGTTTGTCTGTCCGTCCGTCAGTCTTAGTCATCTTCGATCAAATAGTAGCAGTCTTCTCTTGATGGAGAGATTGCCGTAGTACCCAAAAGGAAACAAAAAAAAAAAAAACGTGGTCCAAGAACTGTTCCTTCAATTACCCCAGGGAGTACAAACTAAGGTCAGAGGTCTTGCCTTCGACATCAACTTTTCGAATCACACCGACTAGGGCTATAATTATAGAATGATCTGAGGCAAGCAGGCAGTTGCAATGAGCTGCTACAAATTTAGAATTACAGCATTCATAATTCATACTTTAAAGCGCTCGTGATGTATGCACTTGTCGAATGCTTTGCAAAAGTCAAGAAAGTCGCTTTGCAAAAGTCAAGAAATACTGCGTCTTACTCTTTCTTTTGGGACCTACGAGATCTCCATGTCTTGAACTTGTGTTGTAGGCTATATAAAGACATTGAATTGTCCAAATGCTTTCAATAGGCTTTCATTAGATGCTTCTGTGGAGGAATATGTTAGAATTTGCGGTTTATTTATTGCTAATGAGATTGGTCTCAGCAGAGGACTTTGTATCACCTTTTTTTTTTTTAAGGAAATGCCGCAGTTTTCCAATTATGTGCTGCGGTGCTCTGAGATAGAGATCTTCTTCTTCTTCTTCTTCTTCTTCTTCTTCTTCGTTCCCTGGTCATACTAGCAGATCGCTATGAGTCAAATAGAGATCACGACATGTCCTCATGTTGTTTTAGATATTGCACTAACTTTTGTACACAAAGGAGATACCAAATCTTCCATCAGTGGTAATTTTGGTATATTATTACATGAACCTAAAGGAGGGACCCATCCAACCCTAGTTGTTGCCACCAGGTATTATCTTAATAACAACAAAAACAATAACAAACTGTATCTCATATGTTATAAGCATTTTGCTTGCCGTCATGAGCTGGAAGCATAGTTAGACTGGTGTTAGCTCTACTGAGGACTGTTCTGAGGCAACATAGTACTTTAAGTTCACCAAAAGTTCCGAGACCCACTGTCCCATCGGCTGAATTCTAAGACATCACTGTTCTTTGAGCTGAAGCAGATGAACTTTGCTAAGACGTCTAAGTCCTTCTTGGCCTTATTCTAGATTAGATCTTTATCACTATCACTATTGGCATATTAGACATAAGTGTTTAGATCTAGATCTATATGGTTGACCTTATACCGCGTCTTCATTTTGAGATCTTTTAAGTGCTGACCTATGTTACGATCTAAGTACGACGGCATAAGGTTTAACAGGGGCTGCTGTGCTTTACCTTACCGGTGATTGACAAACGAATTCAGTCAACGGTCGGAAGTAAAGTATATTCTATTTTTATCACTGAGCGTTATCTGACAAACACATAGGCTAAACAAATCATTAAAACAAGCAGCATGTTGTGCTGTAGAGTAAAAACAAGCAGCATGTTGTGCCGTCTGGTAAAAACAAGCAGCTTGTTGTGCTGTCTAGTAAAAACAAGCAGCTTGTTGTGCTGTCTTGTAAAAACAAGCAGCATGTTGTGCTGTCTTGTAAAAAACAAGCATGTTGTGCTGTCTAGTAAAAACAAGCAGCATGTTGTGGTATCAGTATTTCAGGTTCTCACCACCATCTGCAGTTTGCATGACTGTTGTGGGTATAGATCTACATCCTTCTTCCTCCAAAGTTAACGATAGTTCTATCACTAAAACCCGCATCATCGCGTTTTTGAGGGGCATTCTCCATTGCTTGATCTAGATTTATTCGCGATCGCTTTCCGGTCCACAAAATGCGTAATCACTTTATTACATTTGCTTATGTCAGCGGACATATAAAATGATTAAAAAAAAAAAAAAAGAGTCCATAGCTGGAAGTACGTTTAGTTATCAGCGTCTGTTATCTTGAGTATCTCAAAAAAAGTTTTGCTAGTATGTGGTGTTGTCACCATCTCCAGTATACATTGCTCTGCTCTGAGAATGCATTTCTGTCACGAAGGTTTGATTATCCTCAAACCCTCATCATCGCGTCCATTTTATTTTTTTGAGAGACATTTTCTTTTGGTAGATCTAGATCTGGCAGCGATTAGCTAAACATTACATTCCATTTTACAAAATAAGCAATCACTTTTGTCTGTAGTAATTACATTTACTTTCGTCAGCTGACATACAGTATGACAAGAACAAAAAAAGCTAGAAGTCCAGTCCTATTTAGTGGACATGTGTTTAGCACGGGATATGGTTAGTCTATCCATATCAACAGTACTCGTATTTTAAAAAGCGGTAATGGGATTAGAGCTGTTGTGGGTTTGTGTGTCTGTGTGTATGAATCATACAAAATTGTATGAGTATTTTGTGTACTCACCAAAACGTGCAATGTCGGTAGGATGCATAATGCTACGTTCCTTCTCTCACGCAAAGACTGTCACCAAGACTTATTATTGCACTACTATAACAAAATTAGTTCCCACTGTCATCGGTTCCCAGAAAAGATAAACGTCATGCCGATGGTTTACAAAACAGCGATAAAACAAAAAGTAGGTCAGTGTAGGTTGCCACATCCTGCTGACAAAAAGGCGATAAACGGGTAAGATCAAAACAGCGTTAGAAAGAGAAAGACTGTTATGTCACTAACCCATCATCGCGTTTTTGAGGGGCTCTCTCTCCATTTACCTAATAGCATGACAAGAAAACAAATTCCAGAACCAAAGATTTTACTACATAGTCCAGTCTAATCTAGTGGAGGCCACAAGATTGTAACACGAAGTTTGACTAGTACAAGCGAGTCAACATTATGATCGTTGTGGATTTTTGTTTTGGTTTCTTAAGCAGAGTGAGCTTCTAAACATAACCAGTCTGACGTTGTGGATATATTGAAAGCTCAGGTTATATTGTACACAGCTAGGTTCTGTCCTTTTGTTTAAAGGTTGATACAAATGGAGCTCCCAAACGATGTTTGTAGGGGGAGGAAAGGGGGGGGGGGGATGAAGTTGTCACGGCCTTGCTTCTGGACATCGTTCTTAATTGTCCTCAGGGTTGGCATATTCGAAATACGTGCAGTAAACTTCAGAGCTAGGTCTGTATCGTTCGACTCTTTTCCGCATTTAATTGTTTTGATCTTTTTATCGATTTACTTTACGGACTAAGTTCACAATATTATGATTTAAAAAGCGATGGCATAAGATTGGCAAGGGAACCGCGGCACTCCCCTTTGATCTTGATTGAGATTGACAGAAATGGATTATGGAACTTATGGACTGGAACCAAGTTACGTTAGATCCACATTTTGTTATCAACGCCTGTGTTATACTGAGACGCCGACAATGAAAATGAATACAAATTCAAAACCTATAATTTCGTATCGAAGCAGACATCATTCTGCGCTGACCACGCAAGTCTTCTAGCAAGTTGGAGCTAGACTATTCTGCATCATCCCATATTTGAAGGGCACACGCCATTGATTTAGATCTATTAGTAGCGATTTGCTACACACTACAAAACACGTCGTAATCGCTCTTTCTACAATCATTACATTTTTGCGATTTGCTACACATTACATTTCATTTTACAAAATTTGTAATCTCTTTATATTCAGTCATTACATTTAGGATTTTAGGCCTGCTGGCGTCAGCTGTCACACGGCATGGCAAGAAAGCAAATTCAGAGCCGCAAGATTTCACTTGTCCAGTCTTTTTAGTGGACATGTGTTTAAGACAAGGTTTGGCTGATACAGCGGAGTCAAATTTACCTGTATTTTAAAAGCGATCATGTCGTGTGTGCTTTTTTCTTTTTTCTAAGCAGAGTGCGAGACCAAATAAAACCATCTATATTGTGAAAATATTGAAAGCTCAGGACTATATTGTACATAGCTAGATTCTGTCATTTTTTAAAGGGTTGATGGTTGATACTTGTGGTAAGAGGAGGGGGAGATCCCAAGCGATGTTTGTGGGGGAACGGAGGAAGTTGTCACGGCCCTACTTCTGGACATCATTCTAAACTATCCTCAGGATTGGCGTATTGGAAATAGGCCTACATTTAATAAACATTAGGGCTTAGTCTGTATCGTTCGACTCTTTCCGCATTTCTTGAATTCTTTCCGCATTTCTTGAGATCCTTTATGTATCTATCTACAAACTAAGCTCGCAGTGTTATTGTGAGCACTCGGGAAGCGTGTTAGTCACCGGTGAGATTGACAGAAAAGGATTGTGTCAATGGCTGGAACTAAATGTCTTGCCACCCGGTTACGCTATGATATAAATGTAAAATGGCGTGAGGTTGGCAAGGGGACCGCCGCACTCTCCCTTGATCTTGACTGAGATTGACAGAAAAGATTGTCACTGGCTGGAACTAAGTTGAAGTTGGATCTACATTTTATCATCAACGCGTGTTATTCTGAGCCAACAACAATAAATAGTCTAAATAAGTTAATAAATACAAATAAAAAAAAAAAATTCGTGTACTCACCATAATTCACAAAAAACATTTTGCGCTGGTGATGCATCCTTGCCACACGTTGCGGGTAGACTGGTCTGTCACCAAGAACAGCATCGCCGCATTTTTGAAGGGTGCTTTCCATTGGTTGAGCTGGCTCTTTTGGCGAGTTTCTACACACTATACAAAATATTTCGTAATCGCTGTATCTGCAGTCAGTACATTTCCTTGTCAGTTTACAAACAGCATAACAAAGAAAGAAACAAACCCGAGGCCACAAGATTTAACACGACTATTAAGTCCAGTATTATTGAGTGGACAGGTGTTTAATATGGGGTATTAGCCAGTACAGCTGGGTCAATACTTATTTTAAATTGTGGTTGTGCTGCTGCGGGTTTGTGTAATAATGAGCTTTGTGAGCTGCTACACATAACGATGGTTATTGTAATGAACGTCAGATCGCTCAGGGCGTTTTTAACCGTGTGAATCGTGAGGAGCTGGTCACTACGAATAGGCTACTACGATTTCAATTTAAATAGGTTGCGTAATTTTAATTTTCCCTCGCCTACCCAATCTCTTCCCTTTGGCTGTATGCATAATCCATACGTTAGTAAACGTATTGCGTTAACTGCGATGAACATTGTTGGTTTAGGAGTTTCCCGTGGTTACCGCCATGAGTTAATTAACGTGAGCATTATGCATACGGCCACTGAACTATTGTCGAGACAGTAATACCCTATTTAGTATTTATACTACTGTTGTAAAATTCTTCCATTGTCATCGGTCTCCAGCGAAGCTGAACTTCATGTCAATGGTTTACAGATTAGCGATAGACAACAGTAGGTCGGTGTTGGCCGCCGCATTCTGCCTAAAATGGCGATAAACGGGTGCGATCAAAAATAATATTGCACTATCATGTTTTCTCCGAATTGAGAGCCTCGACGGGCTGTACAGTAGCAAAAAAAAAAAAAATCAATTTCAATTTATTCTAATGAACCCAGGCCGCACAGTTACATGGGTTGTCAAACATTGATAACGCATGGCAATACAGAGACAGAACAACATAACTGCATATATACTCATAGACAAAACTGCATATATACTCATAGACAAAACAATGTAACTGCATATGTATTAAATTAATGAAAATCAGGAACAAAATAAAATGTTAGTAAGCAAAAAATGGTAATATTTTGGTACGACTGGGGAGGAAAAGTTGCGAAAGTTCAAATGAAGTTGTGTGCACATCCATCGATACAGACTTACAAGCACACAAAACGTTTACAGGTTAATTCTAGATGTGCACATTCATACAGACTTGCAAGCACATAAAACAAGTTACAAGTTAATTTTAGAAACTTGTGGGCGCCGTATCAGCCGATTTTTAGATACTGATTTTTTAACTCTCTCGATTAAAGATTTAGAGAGGACCACCTTTTGCATTTTTTTTTCTTTGTTTAATATAAAATGTCTCCTGCCCTTAACCACAGAATATACCGTGTGCACATCTTCAAGCTGTTATTTATACTTAATATGCAAATATTTTTGTGTATACATGTTTTGAATACGTTTCATACATGTTTGAATTAGTTCTAACAACTTCATTAGATATAAACACAGACCACACCTGTGGTTACAAGGATGGACAATACAGTATTCGGCGGGGCAGCAAGTGAGCAGATAACCATTATCAGTTCTTCATTTCACATTTCCTTAACGGCTTTTCCGTATACGTTTTACATTTTACACGCAACAGTTCACATTTAAGTCACCATCCAATTCTAACAGTCGTTGTTCCTCTAAAGTGAATACCAGAAAGATGCATTTCACATGCTCTTACTCTTACCAACAGTATTAAGGCTGAGAAAACGACATAATGAAAAAGCGAGTCTTTTAAATAAAACTAACGTACTGACTCATAGACAGGGCCGTCTTAAGTATTTCGGGGCCCCTGGGCACTCAGGCCCCACGGGGCCCCTTACCTTCTTGATACAAAGTAAAAGGTTAAGTCTATAGGCCTACCATGTGTCTGAAAAAAATTCACACCCGGGGCCCCCCAGAGCCCGGGGCCCTGTGCTACTGCCCATAGTGCCCTGCGGGTAAGACGGCCCTGCTCATAGACCCCAAATGTTGCCGAGTGTACTTTGGCACGGTGGGCGAGATGTGGAGCGCTTGTGTCTTGATTCAGTTCGGAAGATGATGGTCGTACATCATGTATTTCTCAAGACTGGTCTTTTGTTCACCATAATGTTTACTGCTGTTGGTAATTAATTATTCTAACCAAACGACGTTTGTGCCTGCTCAGCAACGAAAAGGTGGAATTTGAAATGAGGTATTTTCAGACGGGTCAGTTACACCACGTGATCTAGGGATTGCTAGGATATTTTGATAAGTGACGAGTAATCATACATAAGCAGAGCATGTAAACAAACCAACGTGTGAGCAAGATTTCCTAGGTCACGTGATGGAGCTGAAAATACCTAATTTGAGCAGGTGAACACATTAAAGGAGGTTGAGAGCAAACACAAAATCTAAGTATAGAACCGTTTTGTGTGTAACTGTTTATATAATATGTTTATATTGCATCTTGATTCTTAAATATCTAGAAAACATGTACCACTTTCACTAATAATTTAGCTTTTATGACATCTCCCACACTGGTAGCCTACTCTTTTTCAGAGACTCCGTCTGGGGTGGAGGGCAGAGTGGAACTCACACTTGTGCACGAGGAACATGTATGCGTCTTGCTTGCAGTGTGTTGTGTTCATGTGTATTGTATTGTAAACTGATGAGTGTTGACTTATGACCTAATAAACTTTGAACTTTAACTTTAATTACAATATAATATAGAATGAATATGAAACATCCTATCTGGGGCTTCCCACACCGAAGCCCATGTGTCTGTTATGTGGTATTATCCCCCTTGTTCAAGATGAACTCATGAATAAGAAAATATTATTGCATTTAATTAAGGCATAAACCGTTAAATAATAAATCCAACCCATAAAATTAAAACACAACTTTTTTATTTTTGCGTGCGGGCTAAGGGAAGACATCGTCCACCGATATTTTTTTTTTGTTTGCAATGGAAGCTCTACGACAAATGGATGCCTGAGAAGCAGACCAGTCTAATCCAAAAGTCTTGAAAATTCTGAAGTGCACAAAACTTCAAAAGCGATTTTTTTTTTTTTCCAAAATTCGAAAGTGAATCTGTGCGGGCTAGATCGGGTCTGCATCTCAGGTATCCTAAATACAATGTCTTGGAGCCTCTCTGGAGAATGGGAAACTTTAAGTCTGAGATCTTGGGTTTGGGGAGGGACAGAAAGGGTATGTGGAGAGAACGATATGACAGTTATGATCAGTAGCAAATCTGTCGAAGCTAACCAGGCTTTATCTCCAGATGGTGACGTTCAGATTCAGTGTGTTCAGTCTTTGATCGTGTATTTTCTGAGAGTATTCAATGTGAATGTTTAAAAAATGCAGATCATCAAATTTGTTGCTGTATTATAATAAAGTCGCAGGAGTCTAATTGGCTAAAAATATGTCGACTATCAGAGTCGATAATAGCAGAGTATTATGGTAGGAATAATCGTATAACATGAAACTACACCGCAAGAGTTGTGAGATACATCAGTGAATTTGTTAAAGATTTTTTGGCAGGCAGCTCTTTTCAAGGATCTAAGCGGTTTCGGTTTGTGAGAGCAGCTAGTCTGCAAAAGAATGCCAAATTTTGGACCCCCTTTTCATGCAAACTGAAATTGTGAAAAATCTAACTGAAGGACCCCGGCTGAAAACAATAATATATAATTTGAGCACAGTGGTACCTCCAGACCCACAGACTAGTATTGGACTATTCGGAACGTTCATGTAGTCTGAGGAAAATATTTTATCAAATGCTTCAAACAGACATTTCCAATGATGCTCCTACAACCTATATACATTGAAGAGAATGTACTCTTTCACATTCAATATGCCATTTGTCAATGGACCTTTCCGAAAAACTACAACTTTTCATGTTACAGCCGAAGCTTTTAAAACAATGGCTAAAATAGGTCAGCACTGTCTATCTTTCATTTACTTCGTTGCACCGTTTTCCAATAAAAAAAGGCGAGGCTTTTATAACAATGGCTAAAGTAGGTCAGCACTGTCTATATTTCATTTACTTCGTTGCACCGTTTTCCAATAAAAAAAAAAGCCGAGTCTTTTATAATAATGGCTAAAATAGGTCAGCACTCTCTATCTTTCATTTACTTCGTTGCGCCGTTTTCCAATCAAACTGTTTGTTTACTAACTAGACTATAAGCTTTACTCGGTCATTCATCCCTTCGAGACTCAGAAGATGCCAAATACGGCATTGCTTGCCCTGGCTGGCTGATGCGGGAAGATGAATTCTAATTGATAATGGTGGCAACGAATATAACCATCATGACGAGAATAATGATACTGCTGTACCACCACCACCACCACCACCAACAACAACAACAACAACAAACGACGGATGATGACAATAATGTATATGACGTAATTAAAGAACAAACAAAAGTGGTGTGAAAATCTGCATTTTTATTTTATTTTTTTGGAAACGATGTGTATGATATTGGCATATTAACAAACATTGTACATACGTCCACGATCAAACAACAAGCAAGTAACAGAACTGACACTAAGTACCTTATTGCAATCCAGTGGACATGCCCAAACAGACAAATTAAGACACAAACACGCATGAGACAAGATACTCCGACAATGGGACAAGTGGACATTTTAGCTTTACACAGACCGGCTAAATTCATTACGTAGCACACTGCTATTCAGTACATGCGTTAGATTATTCTATATCCTTGTTTTCTGAACAGACTAAACCATGCAGGCATACCAAACAAAGGTGGCAGAACGAAGCTCACTACACTCAAAATATGTAATTATAAGAATCCTTGTCTCTTGGATACAGGACCAAAACATGCATGCTTCTGATTTGAAAAACGGTGTTGTAAAGACTCTTTCCAATACAATAATTTTCATCAAAATTTTATTAAGATCAAGGCTCATCCAAAATATACATGGGTCATAATCATGATCCCCTTGGGCCGTATGCATAAATCATACATTAGAGTTAACGTGTTGCGTTAACCACAGTGAACAATACCACAGTTTTGGGAGCTTCCCGTGGTTATCGCAGTGAGTTTACTAACGTAAGGATTATGCACATGGCAACAGATATTCTTCTGCTGTCTATTTGGAAGTACGATTTAGATACAACTCATGTCTTTCAAAGTCCTGTAATCTGTTTGCTAACTCGAAGTGTTCAGAGCAGCAGACCGTGTCCTTATCAAATCAACATCACAATACAGGTTCAGATACTTAGCCGCCTGCAGCCATGTCTTGGGACAATTTTGGTTGAACGCTTCACTGAAGGCCAAGTCTTTTCATCAGTAATGTCAAACTTTGAGTGACAAAGAAAGGCAAAGACTCTATTATATCACACGCTCACGTGACCTTACCCCTCTGGACATGACT
Organism: Ellobium chinense; assembly: GCA_033807755.1. Classification (NCBI taxonomy): domain Eukaryota; kingdom Metazoa; phylum Mollusca; class Gastropoda; order Ellobiida; family Ellobiidae; genus Ellobium; species Ellobium chinense. Next base: position 2,077,004 of record JAWQUT010000075.1, on the reverse strand, counting down.
TTCCCGTTTCAGTCTTTTCATGTGACCAAAGAAAGAACTATAGTTCAGACGACACATCTGGCTACTGACTGGTAGTAGGTCTACAGCCCTGGCCGCGTACTTTATCTGACAATGGGTTCTATCGAATGATTAGCCGGACCCTTTTCAGTTTAACAAAGTTTGTTTGTATGATCTCAGAAAGACTCAGAACTTAGCCTTGACTCAACTGTCTATAAATTTATGATAACTTCTGATATTAGGGCTGATCGGCAACCTTAGGCCCTTAGCTCCTATTTATTGTGGATAGGGAGATTGGGTAGTTGGACTCTCTTCAGTTTCACAGTTTGCTTACAGCAAAGATTTGGCTCAACTATCCACAGGTCTATATGCTGACTCCTGATAACATGGCTGATATGCAGCCTACAACCTTAGCCCCCTTATGTGATTAGTTGGACCCTTTCCCAATTTCACAAAGTTTGTTTATATGACCTTAGAAAGAAAGACTAAAATCAAAGATTTGGCTCAACAATCTATAACAGATTTATGATGACTTCTGATACCAGGGCTCATCTACAAAAAAAAACAGCCCTTGACTTCCTAGTATGGGCAGGGTGATTACCTGGACTCTTAACACTTTCTCAAAGTTCGTTCACATGACCAAAGAAAGAAAGATAACTAAGAAGATGCACCTCGCTCTATCATTTATTGACACTTCGTCTAAAGCCCTACCTTTTATCTTCTTTCCAACCTTTAAGTCTTACCAGATGACCAAAGAAAGAAAGATAACATACGGCTACACCTCACTCAATCATTTATTGACACTTTGTTTAAAGCGCTACTTTTTATCTAGAAGTTTAAAAAGTCCTGTCCTACACCGAGACCTCATGAGACAGAGGATGGATCATTCTGAATCTTACTATAGTATCACAAAATGTGTTCAGGTGACCAAAGAAAGAAAGACAACTCAGAAGATACACCTTGCTTAATCATTTACTGACACTTAGTCAAAAGCCTTGCCCTTTATCTTCTGTCCAACACTGGGTCCTAATGAGACAAAAGCTGAATGGATCCTTCTGAACCTTAAAGTCCTATAAACTGTGTTCAGGTGATGGAAGAATGAAAGAGGTATTTCAGAAGAAGCTATGGGCTCGACCGTTTACTGATATAAAATCTATCGCTGCTGGCTTTCTATTGGGCAATTCCAGCAGAAGGTCAAATCAGTTACGCTATATTTCTGACAAGTTTTGACTGTACAGCAACCAGACTTTACAGTTTATATTTGAAGAATATACTAACTCCTGTTAGAAACAGTCCCATATGTAATTGCTATAAAGCCAAAGCTTTCTGAAAATTTGCTCAACTGACGTGGTGTTCTGCTAAAACTACCCTAATCTGTCCAACAAAAAATCCTGACGAGGAAAAGGCTAAAGGCATGACAATGCGTAAGGCTCCCATACCAGTCTGTATCCACCAGCAGATGTCCAGTATATTTAAAATTGTGTTTCAGGTTTTGCTAAACGCCAGTAGACTACTGATAAAAATTTCCACAAAATGTCTATCATAAAGCCCTCAAGTAGCCCAATTTCCAATGAGCATTCATGTATCTGTTAAAGCTAAATGACACAAAACAACTTGAATCAGTTAACTTGTTAATTTTGTTTTGGACTTAAAGTGAGTCTTGCCCCACAATATATTATTCTCTACTTTGCACTTCTACACTTTGCACTTCAGCCAACTCCATGAAAGGACACTAGATGACTGATACTGGTTTACAAATCTACATCCTTGCATTCAGGATACGTCAATAGGAGCTCAGTCCTTTGCAGCAATCATCTTTAAGGTGTGAATAACTACATTACAGGAACCAAACATAAAAAAAACAACAACAACAACAAATGAAATTTATGCTAAATCAACCCTTGCGTTTTTACAGAAATCAATGTACAACACAGTTGGATATCTCCTAATGGTAATGTCCTAACAGTATTGCAGTTTTTCCTCATACAAATAAACAGTAAAATACACACGCCAACCCATTTGGATGTCTGTGGCACATTTTGACTCGAAACCTTTCCTACTCAAACTAGGCACAAATGATTTTTCACACACAAGTCATAATGAAATCATGATGACCCAGACAAACAAACACACAGTCTGTCAAACAAACAAACAAACAAACAAAGAACTTGCATTGTTGAAGATCATTACAACAGTGACCAAAAAATTATAATAATGTGTCTGACATCTACTTAACAGTGTATTTCTTAAAGTACAGGACCATTAAAACAAAAAGTACTTCACTATATTACATTACAGGCTGCATAGTAAAAAGCTTACACCTGATATGCTTCATAAGTACAATATATATATAATACCCTATACTTAAGAGCCAAGCCCAGAATTAATAGTACTTGGAGCAGTTTTTACCAAAGACACGAAATTACCACTTAAAAACAACTGAGTGCTCCCATAAGTGGTAAGAGATTTCCCCGTTTCAGTCAAAGGAACAGGTGATGTCACGCAATCAGATACTTCTTCACACCTCAGTTTTACAAAACTATTCATCCCTTTCTCTTTATTCACTTTATGTCTCCCAGCAAATCAAAACCAGGCTTAAACTGCTTTGACTCTTTTGTTTTAAATGCCTTTTCATCAGATGGAAGAAAACTCAGCTGGCATAATCATGGCACAAGATACCCCTGTTTGAAGTCGCACGGAATCACTTTGCTGCAGTGACAAAAAATTTTGAGAGAATCGTGACTGAAGAACATTTTTTCATTTTATCAGTCACATAATTTTGCTCATGAAAACAAGAAAATGTAATCATAAATACATCCTCAATTAGCCAAATTTCTTGAGCAAAAATTATTCATGTTCCAAAATTGAGCTGCAGTTCTTTGTCTACTGACATAAACTTCACTTTGACTGGCTGCAAGATATAGGTGTAAATGCTGAACTTTTGGTGCCATCTGTAGCAGTTTGTAACAGTTGCAAAGCCAACTGGAAATGACCAGAAAAGCCTGGACTTTCAAAGTATCCTTTTAAGTCATTGTCAAGATCTTGTAACAGTGTCTGAACTAAAATTTCTAAACAAAACTCTGTATATTTCTTACGGACTTTCCAATCCAAGACATTCGTATGAAAAGAACTGGAATCTCTACAATCAATGATGAATTTCATTTAGAAAGTTATCTTTCGTATCAGCCCAGTGGGACTAACCAAGTCAAGCTTGTGTGGCATATAACTGTCTTATGAACAAAGATGATTCTGCTGCTAAATAAGTATCATCACTTCTGTAGTGCATCCATCTCATGGGAAAGTAGCACAAAAATTCTCATGCCATCATCATGATTTGTGACCCTGACAAATAAAGAAAGCTTCATTTCTAACACTTTTCCTTGTGCGCTCAGAAATGCTTGTTCTGAATCTTGCAGAATGGTTCTAATTCCTTCATAACAGGTAAGACTACATTTCATGGGCTGAGAATTAACTGGTTCTATGTCCAGTTTTGCATTATTTAAAGGCAGAAATTGGACAAGAAACCTTGAGTCGCAAAGTTCTATGTCCGATAAATTTGAATCTGTAAGTAATAATATGAATGAATGAAAAGGCAATCTCCTATAGAACTTTGTGCTCTTTTGAAAAGAAAATCAAAACTTTGACCTAAATTTTCTCAGTTCACCAAAAAGTGGACATAGAACCAGTTAATTCTCAGCCCACGATTTCACAATATTTAAAGAACTATAGCTCAAGTTGTATTTTTGAAACTTCAAATGTATTTCAGAGTGGTGCTTAGTGTGAAAGTTTTCTCATAGTGCAAGATTCCAAATAAAGTGATTTCAAGTCTTCTTTGCTCCAGTGCAATCAGTGCCAAGCTGGGGTGTGCCAGAATCAATTATCATAACAAAGAAACAAAGATGAGCAAATGTGTTGCACCCTGACTGTTTAAAAATCCATAGCATACACCCTGGCCGAAAAATAAAACATGGGAATCACATGATGAAAAGAATACATCATTCATTTTTCTACTGGCTGAAACAGCCAATATTTCAGGCAAAATAACGGGACACTCCCAAGGTGTGCTTGGATTAAGTTATGGGGAGGAAACAGTGTTGGGCTGAGATTAGGGAAGGCAAGGCACCCTTGGCAAACTCCTCAGGCATATCTTGAGACTCTCATATTAGTGTTTTCTTTCCCTGATCCTATCCCTAATCCAAAGAGCACACCTTGCAAGACTTTCATATTACCGCCATTTTTCAAGTCAAGCAATGAAATCTCTTAAAAATTCATTTTATATGAAGACCCAGAAAACTGAACATATAAAACTGTTGTAAAGGCAAAGCATGTAAACTGCATATATACTGACCTCCAGGATGATACAGTTTTGTAAAAATTGTACCCACAACCAGTTTGGACAAAGAAACAAAACAAATCAAAACGGCTTCCATTTAGGCAAAACAATCTATCGATGAGCCAAGCAATACGGACAGTTTCAAGTTGAATGCATAGTGTAGGGGAAGTAACAAGGGGAGCAACAAATGATGATCCATATTATTGCGTACAGCAAACAAAAGGACCACAACTCAGGCTTGCATTTAAACTCAAATGCTATCCCTTCTGTGATTCTGCATGTGTATATTTGGAGGCGTGTCAGCTTCTCAATCTCTTTACAAAATCTGCCTGACATATGGGATTTGACTTCTGTCCCTAACATAGACCTTCAGAAAAGTCCTTATGATACTGCCCTTAAATCAAGCACAAACCTAAATTTTTAACTTCAATATTTTTAAACTTAAATCATACTTAGGCTGTCTAAAACTGGTGGCATGCACATCTAACTTCCTTCATAAGCAAGATTCCGGACACTCTCACCTGGAACTTCATCTAGATTTAGGCGCAAGATTAGAAAGAAAAAAAAAGCACATATGAGAGGTTTCTAGACAATGATTATGTTAGCAACTGTCCTTAGGTTGCTTTTTCTTCCTTAACCCGGCCTCTAACCTAAACAAAATTCTAAGTGGGAGAGTGTCCTGGAATATTTATTGCTTAAGAAATTTTCTGGCATTCTGTATTGAACAAGATCAATGCAGTACAATGGGCAAAAACGGAACCCTCTTTTTACTGTAGAAACCCAGTGCCTTGTATTCCAGGGGCCCAAATCATGATTTCGAGGTTGTTAGGTTCACATAACAATAGTTTTGTCTTTAATTTCAGTCACACATTCATTAATACCCTTTGACCTAAACAGGTAGGAGTGTTTGTTAAGAGCATTTGTAAAATGATGAAAAGTTTTGACTTTCTTAACCCTCAAATCTATATTTGCATGCCCTGTGTTTACTCACGTAAAAATCTTTACTAAAACCCTGTCAGTTCCGATGCCAGAAAATTGCCCAAAGAAACATGAAATCGACCAATCTTCATCTCATCCGGGGAATTGCCAACAATTACTGTATGAGAAATAGTAGTCTATATCTGTAATGATGTATTACACAGACTAAAAACCAAATGATGTGCTATGAAAGAAGAAGAAAGCAGGAACACCATATGATGAGGCATTCATTATATATTTTATACCTTTTTTTTTTCTACATGGCCATGGAAAAGACAACAGAGAAACCATGTCCTTGCCCTGATATTAAACTCGTGTCTAGACTAAAGTCCAGCCAAAAAATGAAAGCATCATAGAATAAGTACTGAACTCATGATGTAAAGTGCACCTGTTCCTTCCAGCAACACATTTGTACTAAGTCTGAAAATAGCACATTTGTATTCAAAACCTTGCACTTACATTACAACTGGTCCTGAGATATAAAGAAATAATACATGTATAGGGGTAGTAGTTGCTTTTGACAAGTATATGTATACTTTTACATTAAATTTCAAATTGTCACAACTTTTGATCAAACCTGGTTTTCAGGTCTTCTTTGTGCACTTTTTTTTTTTGTCTTGTCACTTCTGGGTAATGGACATGATAAGCCCAGTTAAGTATCACGTGTGAATTACATTATGCCTAGGACTGAACTCTGTAAAATGATTTTCATCTTCTGGCTTGGTCCATAAGCTCTACACCCTTAAAAACTTCTTGAAAATTATTTTCTTCATACTGATGGGGAAAAAAAACAAACAATCGCAGAGCAAACTCCAAAGGTCTTGTGGTACTGTGCACGTTCCCAGCATGGGACACCACAACAGGCACATATTACAGCATAGACATTTGTGACACATTAAGAAACAACATAATATTTGCTATTGAGACCAACACTGGGTTAAGGGGTGNNNGGGGGGTTTGACAGTCCTTCTATTGTTGATAATACAGCATTACTGTGGTGTGCACTGCCCTTTTCCCATTCAGTGCCTTTTTGCATACAAAATTGCATACCAGTTCATGTTTTTTCTACTGTGGGTGATGATCTTATGAAGACTTTATCTAAATCTGAACTTGTTAATTTACCACCAGATTTCACGTATGTGTTTATACAAATACTTATAGAGCATTTTATTGTTCTTCGTTCAATTCTCATTATATCTCTTTGAGGCACAGTCCTTTCTTAATTCTATGTAATTTCTTCTTAAGAAAAAAATATTCAAAACATCTCGGCAATTAAGTGCATCAGTGTACCTTAGATACATGTGTGAAATATGGTGATGAAGTAACAGCTGCATTTTGAGACAAATCTATCATAAGATTAATATCCACATTTTAAAAAAAATGTGCACTTTTTAGGACGTTGGTGTGCAATCTTGCATGCAAAATGTGCTGAAATAGAAAAGGCCAGTGCGCACCACAGTAAAACTCAACATTCTACAACAGAAAGATAATCTGCTCCTTAAGAATGCTTATGAAAACTATGAGAGAAAAGAAAATGCTCAAGGCATCCATTACCATGAAAATGAACATATCGTCAGTCTTCGCATAGGACTGGCCACGTTCATATATGATGTATAGTCAGCCTGGCTGGTCCTATGCAAAGATGGGAGATATGACAAACATTTTATCTGACACACAAATTATATATGAGATTACCCATTTGCCCTGAAAAAAAAAATGCAAAAAACCAACAGAATTCCTGCTTATACAGGTAGAGCACAATTCATACTCCAAAGAAAACAAAAACCATTGAAATAAAGACAAAGAGAGTCATGTGATTGAAAATTGAGACCCTGTTCAATACAAAGTATAGATCCAAAAACTATTATTAAACAACTTACGCAGTCACAAAGTTAGCTACATCCCGCCTACAACACCAGTACTTTACAACAAAAGAAACGCAAATTATTATTTATTTCTTATTTTCATGGGTGATGATGAATGGATTTATTACAAATCTGTTACACTGTTATGAGACAACCCATTACCTGACATCAACTATTTTTTTTTTTTTCGTCAATTGAATGACTGCTGGCAATAGTGGCAACCAAACAAAATTTGCAAGAAAGATGAACCTGATAGCAAATAACGACAAAGAAACAAAATTCAATGTAATCAATGAAAGTATTGATGATTATCAACCAAATATAATGAAAAACATGAAGCAATTTCAGTTCGTAATGAGCATGCACAGTCTATCAATAAATCTTTCAGTATGTGACCCTTGCAGCAAAAAACAAAAGTCAACTTTGTACTGTAAGGACAATAGGATGCTAGTCCTTATTATACACTTAGTGAAATCTAAGTTTTCTCTACAATGTTATGTAAGTATTTTATCAAACGCATGCACAAACTAAATATATGACTAAATATGATATTTCATGAAATCAAAACAACTGTACAACATAACTGTCAATCATAAGAACTTGTATAAGTCGCCACATTTTTCACCAAAAAAAAACCCCATGATTGTATCTGAATATAGTAAGACCTCAAAAACTCAAAATTCCTGGTTGAGTTTGTGAATAAAATCTGACATGATGGCTTCCACTTAAACCTGATCACTTTGTGAGCTATGATTCTTCTCCTTCTTCCTCTTCTAAGACTATGCTGACAGGAACAGCCAATCATGGGATTCCATTTCTGTCTGTCTGCTGTCTGCCTTGGCATTTCACCACTACTTTGTTCAATCATCCAGTATGCCACTTCATCCAGAATATTCTCCCTCCGTCATTCCCTGCTTTATCGCTCAGTTATCCAATTGTCACCAAAGGCCGAAGCTCTTACCTTAAGAATTTCGACTGTCTTCTCCTTACTGAGTAATTTCTTTTCATAACTTGCCTGAATTTGTAGTTTTTTTTGCTTAAGAATGACATTTTCATGGCTTCCAGCAGTTTGTGTATTTGTTGTGATTATCCAGCAACTTTTATGGAGAAAATATATCATTCTATTATTAACAAAATACTGCAGTTAAGAAGAGATCACACTTGAGACTTTATTGCAATATCCATCCCTAATCCTCTTCAACATGGGAAATTATTTTTGGCTTTTCGGAAGTCTCCAAATGGGGTAACTGCTTTCGGGTGCTATATAATACTGCCTTAACAAAAAACCCCACAGTCCACTATTCTAGAGAGACCTATGACAAATTCAAACAGCGCCACCTGACTGCATCCTTTTCGTAATAAAAAAACGATGGAGCTGTGATTAAGTGGAATCGACTGCATCTTTTTGTTTTCTACAGACCAAACACCCTTTAAGACAAGACAACCTGCATTATGTTAAGTATATGCTTGGTGCTTATATTTTGTACACATTACATGTAAATGTAAACATAATGAATTGTTAACTCAGATACGACAGCTGCAGGTATTTGCAAATACCACTCACAGTGAAAAAAAAAAAAAAAAAAACGACATAAAGGAGAAACGCAAAGTAATGCATAATAAAATTATTAATGAACATGCACTGTATAATAACTCAAAAAAAAAAATGCAAAAAAAAAACATATGTTCATTTAACATGATGTAATGCTCCTTACAAATGCTTTAGTCAATACACACACACAGAAGATTGAAAAAAAACAAAACAAACCAAAACAGTGGCAAATGTGAAGAATATACATTTCTCATCTTTTTTTTCCTTTATTTTTAAATATATATTTGTGTATATATTATATATATAACTATTTTTTTTAAATTTTCATTTATGTACAACAAGATAAGTTAATTGCATATAACTGCAGTAGTTGCAAGTACAAGATGAAAGATTTCATGATGTGAATTTCAATACTACATAAGGGAGACCGTTGCAGTGATGATGATGATGATGATGATGATGATGATGATGATGATGATGATATCAAACTGATTAAAACATTAGACAGACTTCAACAGATAAACCAATGCCCATCCTGGGGGATAAGGGAAAAGCAGAATAAAACATACAATATCGGTAAATGGGGGAAAATAGAAAATAAATTAATAATTTATCCAACTCTGAGGAAAGAGCAGACTGGCAAGATCTAAGTACAGTACAGCAATGGACCCTGAACAAGGGCACCTTGCCCTAGGAGATGTTAAATAAAGGCAAAGTACAGCAATGGACAATAGATTTCAACACTTACAGAAGAAAACCTAAGGTCACCAAATAAAACTGACCTTTCGAAGAGAGACAAAGATGTAATCAATGCATTGTAACATCATAGTTTGTGTGAAATTTTGTCTCGTTTCCGGGGAAATTTAGCCCGAGGATTAACAACCTCATAAGAAAGGGAATCACTTCTGTAGACAGATCATTCGTAGTTCAGTAATAAGTCTCATGATTTGATCAACTTCAGAGCGCAAAATGGCAAAAAAAAATTTCTTCTATTGGTAAGCTCTCTGGCAGTTAATTTCATATTTTCCAAAACTTTTTCTCTGTTTAGAGAGTTAGAATTCACAATTTGTTAACATTCCAGATGTCACATTTTTGCAGGTGCTTGCTGAGTAGAAGAGTGTTAACCAATAAAACTGAAAAACCTTTCTGGAATTTATCACAAAGTTAAACTGTGATTCTGCTGTGCAAAATTAAAAATGTCATGCTCAAAAGCTCAGGCCTGCCTTCAAAATATATGTGTGAGAAGCAATTCCTCCTACACTATCTCCCTTGAGTTAAAAAAAAACAAAACAATTCAAAGTGCAGATACTGAGTTTCTGACGACACTCTTCCATTTTGTTTTCTAAAAGATTTCCGGTATAACCCACAGAAATTATACTGCTCATAAACAAGAAAAAAAATTCCACTGGTTAAAAAACAATCAGTGATTGATCTGGCTACTCACAAACAGACAGCAGAGAAGTAGGCCAATGTGAAATGTATTACACAAATCTGAGACAAGTTAAACAGGTCAGAAAGACTGAGGGGGGGGAAAAAATGACATCTCCATCTTTGGTAACAGAGTCGATGAGGCAGGTACAGGCACATGCTTTGCAGATAAAAACTGACAACTAACCAAAACAAAGCTTCAGGGACAAAAAGGGACTGGCAAAACATGACACAAGAAATTTTGTAAAAATCACTAGGACACTGTGGTATGAGTCTGTAAATAAACTAAAAAAAAAATCTAAAATCACATCTACACCAGGGGGGACAAACAAACAAACCTTGACAGCGTATCTGTAAATATCAGATTCAGTAAACTATCTCGCAGTCAGTCAAAATGAGGCCAAAGTTGGCCTTTGACAATATTAGGTTATTGACATCATACAAGAGATAACTTTAACTCTCATCAGTTCACACAATGGGATTTCGTATTTATAAATATGATTGCAAGCTAGATCATTTCAACTAATTTTTTTACACTTATAGAATGTATGGTGTACTTTATGATGAATTACATGTAATTTTACCATTCAGAGTAAAATAAAATAGTTTTTGTTTAGGTTTTTTGGAAGCACTTTTCAGAAAAAAACATGTTTATTCACTTTTCAAAGAAGAAAAAAATCTGAGAATGGACATACTTTGTCAAGAAAATAAAGTTAGGACAATATCTATAATCAGTGTTTTTTTCCCCTTCTTTGTGATTGTTACGTATTGTGACTTTTTGCCATTCTGTTTTTATAAATAGTAATAGAAACTACGTCAATATTCAACTATGCCAACTCAAAGAAAACTAAAACATTAATTTTCAGAAAGCCCATTTAATTTCCTTTCCACAAATGTATAATAATGTGTGTTTTAGTCGTGCAGTCTCAGAGAAATTGTTGAAATATTGGAAGATCCTAAAAATTCTATCGAAAATCCTGAAAGCCCATGAACTGGTAAGAGTTAAGTATCTTCATGAGGAGGGAAACATATTAAAGCCAGAAATATTCTGGCCTCAGATAATGTTAGTAAAAATGGTAGGGGGTAATTTATGATAAAATTCAGAGAAAATTGCATTTTATAGAATGGTTTTACAATATAGAAATCATATGATCTACCACACAAAGCCTACAGTCTGTCCACAAATATTTATTTTTCACTCAGAAAATCAATATCTGCTTGTTCAGAAATTATTACAGTTTTTATTTCTGCAACCTGCGAGCGATTCGATAATGGAGGGCTATGATCATCTTACTAAGTCGGATAGATCTCAGTTCCTTGAGTAGCGACGTAGTCCTCGCTCTGACTGAATGTGGGATGAGTTATTATCAAATGAAGTTAATTAAAGTATTCACTGAAATGCTGAACACAATACGATCTGACCACAACACTGGGTGTCAAGAAACACAAAACATGTGAGTTCAAATCATGGTTTCAACAACAGTTACACTATTTGCAGTCTGTATAAAGAATTCTGCAAAACACCACTGAAATATTTTGACAACACGGAGTAAACACGGCAAAAACTATGAATCAGCTTCAGTTTATTTGAGGCTTCGTTTATTTCCAGTTAGTAGCTGTAAAAAATTCAGCAAGAAATGTTAAATGAGTGAAGTTTTAACCACAGGTGCAAATTTTCATATCTACTTTAAACTACTCTTGTTTCTGAGGCCTGGTAAAGATAATCATTTCACAACTCCATTTTTTTATTCTTTTTTTTTATTATTATGAGACTACCAGTCACATATTGTCCTTGTTGATGAATATGGTTGAAATTCCAAAAACTAGGTGAAATGCAAATATTAGGAAACACTCTGACCAGGATTTTAAGATAGCTCTGAAGATAGTATCATGATTCATGTATGAGATCAAAAAAACATAAAAAGCTGCCTGGTGCTTAAAGGAGAAGGTAGGCGTAATGAGACATTTCACTCTTTTGAATTCAGTCGCATGCTTCACACTGTAGCACTTTTTTTTTCCAATTTTTCAGAAAATAGAGAATTTCATACTGCATAGAAACTTGGCACATCGCGAAGTTATGTCTTTCTGAATGCTATGGCAAAGGGGGTGATGTAATCATAACAAATCATAATCATAACTGTTATCATAACAGTGTCTAGTATTTAAAATATGAAAGCAAACCCATCTGCGTCAAGGCAGATTCCACAGCCACTTGTAGGCAGGGCATGTCTTCTGATGGTAAAGACTACATAACACATCTTTTAAAGTGGAACAATTTTATAAAGCCATAGGTCTCTTCAAGCTAATAAAAAAACTTGGCATGCACATTTTATTTCTTTAAACTTCATTTATGTCAAGGTCAATATGGATAATAATCACTGACGTATGACCTAAATTAGTCATACAGCTGACGAGTTACACTCATGGGTTCAACCAGCTGTGTTCACTTCTAAGAGGGTTTTTACATAGCAGAGCTATTTAGTGAACGAAGCATTGTAAGATCAGTTTAAGTACAATATCCTTGTGCAACTTGCTCTACAGCAATGCTTACCTAATATGACCCCAGTTCGGCAATGCTCTGGGGTATGCATCATTTGAACTTCAAGGGACCAGAGATATCTGTTCATTTTAAAAGAGGTTCACTTTAATCATTACTGAAGAAAAAGAAGGAATAAATCAGCATTGGAGTATGCGTTTATATTAACTGAATATTCAATCTGAGTGTGTTTAGTTTGATGCTGGTATGATGTGGACTGGTTCAATTAAGGAAGGAGGGGGTAACAATTTTACAGTTTTTCCAACATTTGCCATATGAGTCAAAATGAAGCAATTTTTTTATGATTCTAGAACAAACTTCAATTTTATATGACTGGCTACCCTGTGTTCCTGTTTTGCACGACTGTATACATTTTGGAATAACTCTTTCTCACACATTGCAGTCAATTTACACTGAGTGCATCATGATTTTTTTTTGGGGGGGGAGAGGG
>JAWQUT010000075.1:2040287-2063671 GCA_033807755.1 Ellobium chinense | reverse complement strand
GAGGGTGTTGCATTTATATGCAATTATCTCCCATGTTGTGCATGAGAAAGGGTTAAACGTAAAGTACATCCAATAAAATCACCTTAGCTAGGCATCAACTTATCTAAGGCCAAACACACCTAACATTACTGCTTCGGAACATTGACCACAAAAGGAACTAAACAGAAGAGATAGGTAATAAAAACATGAAGCATGTAATCCAATGTGACAACTATGCAATTTCATGGGTTGGAAGTTTTGGAAACAGTTGTTTAGACAGTCTTCAAATAAATTACTAAATATCTGCAATTTCGATGACTTAACTCTACAGTGTTTTTGGAGAAATAAAAAATTCCTTGAAAATGTGAATTTCTGCCACATAAATGTAACAGTCAGGGATTACATGTTCAACACATGCCTACATCACTGGTATGGCATAGGGGCATAAGCAATATCCCCTTCTATTCTTCACCATGTATGTGATTCTGGCCTCAAGTGTGGATGGTTACCTTATCTTACATGATGGCATGGATAAGTGATGATCTGCATCTGAGAGGTGAGCGTCGCATCTGTTGTAAGGCACAGGGCCTGATAGCGCATACACCTAGCTATACCAGCAATGCCATGTGTGCAGAATCATACTCCCACCAGAATCCCAATGAAATACCTTCGTTCGTAGCAGTTCAACAGAAACAAACTGAGAAGACATTTGTAATCCAAGAACTCAGCACAGGGTGTTGCACAGAGGAATTTACAAACATACAAACAACAGGGTTAGGTGATCTCAAAGGCTGCTTTGAAAAACTGCTTTGGGAAGGTGTGATGATTTTCATTATTAAATTGAAACCGGGCTTCACAGCACAAATAATCGTCAAATAGTAATGAAAAGACAAAAAGGACATTAATGATAACAAAAGATAAACCAAAGTATAACAGCAGACAATTGTGGTCAGTGAAACTCCCTTAAGGATAATTCAGTCTCTCGTCTTTGTATACATTCCATTATGAGCTAGGGGTCGCACTAACCGTATTACTACTACTACTGTGGTTACTGGTTGCCGACTGAGGTCTATATGATCCCCCACCCTGACTAGACTGTGGCCGAGACCTGTCACCCCCATACCCTTGACCCCCTCTCCCTCGACCTCCTCCTCTGCCCCCACGCCCTCTACCCCTGCCCCCTCCCCTTGGCCCCTGTCCACTGCCTCCTCCTCGTCCTCCTCCCCTGCCTGGGCTGCCTGAGTTGCTGTTGCCATATGGTGATTGCCCTCTGTTGTTGCTGTTACTGCTGCGGGTGTTGCTGCTGTTGCCGGATGGTGTGGATGAAGGTGATGAGGATGATGGTATCGTTGCTTTGTTGGAATTGACATCTGAAAACAAACAATTTTCGGACATTAGATTTCATCCACGTCACTTAGACATCTCTCTGTCAGTTCATCTTTGACAGAAACGATCTCAGCTTTGGCTCACTAAGCAACATGCAGACAGTAAGCGAAAACCAGTTCTTAAAAATTTGGTAAATCACACCTTAAAGAGGTGAAGAAATCCATAGCTCTCAATAAAAAATTTGGTAATCGTACATTAAAAAATGAAGAAATCCACAACTCTTGGTAAAAAATTGGTGATCACACCTCAAAATAACGTTGAAGAAGTCATAACTCTCAGTAAAAAATTGGTAATCACACTTACAAAGAAGTTGAGGAATTCAGAACACTTAGTAAAGAAATTTGGAAATCACACCTACAAAGCAGCTGAGACATTCAGAACTGTTAGTAAAAACTTGGTAATCACTCCTCAAAAAAAAGTTGAAAAATTCAGAATTCTCAGTAAAAAATTTGGTAATCACACCTACCTAAAAGTTGAGAAATCCAGAACTCTCAGTAAAAAATTTGGTAAGCACACCTTTAAAAGTTAAAAAATTCATAACTCTCGGTGAAAACTTTGGTAATGAGACTTTAAAATAGTTGAGAAAGTCGTAACTCTCAGTAAAAATTTGGTAATCATACTTACAAAGAATTTAAGACATTCAGATCTCTCCATAAAAACATTTGGTAATCATACCTTGGAAAAGTTACAAAACTCATAACTCTCAGTAAACACTTTAGTAATCACGCCTTGGAAAAACTGAGAAATTTAGAACTCTCAGAAGACCAAGCCTATAAAATTCTTGACTCACAATGTGCAAGAAAGATAACCTTGCTGAGTTACACACCACACACACATGCAAACATTTATACCATACAGATTTTCTTGCCAAGTAAACAAAACATAGCTACTCTTACCTAAAGAAGCTGCGACAGAATTACTTTGCCTAGGGCTGTCCGATTGAGCTTTTTGCCTATTGTTCTGCTGCCGTCTGCGGCTGTTTTTGCTGCGTATAAAATCTGAGGAAAATGATCAAGCTAACTGTAAGTGATGGCCCTCGTAAAGCCCTTCCTAATATAAGACATAACTCATCAGTCTAACTTATCAGCGAAATGTCAAATGCAATTGCCTCTGAAAGTAACTCTTGCCTCTTCAAATGACTGTATCTCGGATCAGAATAATACTAGTTACGAACTTTTTTTCACCTGACAAAAGTGCGTACATTAAGCTTTGTATGATAGTAACAACTACATAAAGTCAGTGTGCAGTTTCAGCCTCACTTGACTGGTGGGAAAAACATAACAACACTTCATACCAATGAATGAAGCACAAACAAAAACAAAACTTACCTGCATCACTAGTGTCGTTATTAGACGAGGAGGCCCTGGTTGGAGAATTCTAGGAAGATAAAGGTTTCAGGAATTTTATTTATTTATCTATATTTTCTTATGATTAACAGTCACCACTCGGCCCCCTTGTGATTTTTGGGAATTGTTTGTAAAACGGTGACATCACTAATACATTAACAAGGTGGCTCCCTGTTTGGAGCTGGGTAAGCGGGATGAGCTCCGCCCTTGATTCTAGAAATAGGTCGAGGGTTAGTAGAACTACTAAAAAGCATGATTAAATATTTAGATCTTTGTAACAATTAACTAACCTTTATGTAAAGAAAAGGAAAAAAAACACCTTAAAATGGAAGTTCTAACAACGCTAACAAAGGTACCACAAAATTAAGGAGCTCGGACCAAAACATAAAAAAAAAAAAAGGTTTCAGGAATTTCATTGGTTAATCCCTTCCCTACATCACATTAATTTCTCAAGTGCTCATGACATCAAATTACTATCAGCTCTTTAGCCTGTGTATAGGTTTGTTTGAGTTTGGGTTTTATGGAGCCTCAGCATGACTACTGCTGTTCTGCTGGTTCTTAACATAGAAAATAAGACATAGGAGTAAGCGGGATACAACAAAAGAATAAACTTCTAGGAGTGGTCTGACTGTGATGTGGCATTGGTTGAATTTAACCAACTGAAGCCCACAACACAAGCTACTGATTCAATCCCACAGACCCCCCCACAAATGCCCGTTCATGATACTGTTTACTTTTTGTTATATATAGCAATGTAATTATAATATTTAAACTGGAAACATGGACAGTGACTAACTGTTAGACAATTAGGAAAGGCCCTTTCAAATTCAGTAAAAAATTCCATTTATATGATTTAATCTGTGGCTTTCAATTCTCACCAAAGTCTGATTATTCCCTTTGACCACTGATTTCAGGGTAATGAAATTTCTGAAGGTCCGGGATTGAATGAGTTGTCCTAGGATTTCAGAGCACAAAACTCTTTAAGGTCTGAGTTTGAATGGGTGAAACTATCTACACATTTGCTTTCTTACACCTACCTGAAGCTTAAGTGAGTTCTTAAGTCTGTCTTGTAACTCATTAACTTCCTGAGACTGAGACTGGTCTTCTTCGTGGTTGCCTGCAGATGGAAAGAAAAATACAATTATTGATTTTCCTGGAGCCTTCAAAACAATAACTTTAACCATGGTTTTGCAATGGCTCAGAAGATTTGCAGCAAAAGAATTAAAAACTGGAGGTTGAAGTTTTGAGTCCATTTCCCGGCAAAGAGAAGCAACAGAAAGATATATGGGAGTCATGACTCAAATGTGACCCAGGCCCTTTGGAAAGTCAGGAAGTCAAAGGGCTGACACACTTGCTTCATGCGGGTGTCTTTCTCGGAAAATTTTCTGTTACCTCCCTCTCTGGAAAAGAAAGTTTCTATTTATTTATGTTGCCTCTCTCCAAAGAGAAGAGTTTTGTATCCATCAATCTTTTCCTGTTGCTTTCAACACAGCACACACAACCAAAAAAAAAATAATTTAGCTCTGAGGTTTGCAGCCAAAAGATGACACTTGATACAGTAAGTTACTACAGCTGATTTGGGAACACAACTAGAGTTGTCTTTCCGTAATTTTGATACAGCGAAAATCCAGGATATTTACCATGAAAAAAATTCTGAATAAAAAGTTATGATTGAGTGGGACCAGTCAATCTTAGAGACCTAAGTCACATTAATTGTAAGCCCTTGCAGCCAAACTTATTAGACTGCCTTTATACTCACCATCATGGCTAATGCTACTGCTGGCTACAGATGATACAGAGGCTCTGCGAGCTGTGTACATGGATTTCACATGAACCACTGGGGATTGCAAAGTCAAAATTTACATGCATTAGGCAGTCAATCTACAACCAGAATTTGCAAAGTGAAAGATAGAGAAAATACAATGCTTTCTGGTTTTATGCATAAGAAAGTTAGAACCCATTTAAATACGATGAAACCTTAGTGTGAAGTACTAATTTAAACTCACAGTGAGAATGGCCAGAAGTGGTGGGGGAGGGAGGATGGGGTATGAGACTAACAGGTGAAGTGAACGAGTGATTATTGTTGTGATTAGTTTGTAACCTGATTTATGAATGGTATGGCAGTATGCATGAATGTGAGTTAGTCTACTGTATTGTATTGTAATGAGTTATGTACTACTATGTTTAGATTATTTGATTATTTATTATTTACTCTCATGTACCACAGCCAAGGCAATTTTCCTTTCTAAGGATAATAAAGCCATTCTTATCTTATCTTAATTTGGACATCTTTTTATTAGATATGAATGCCCCATACACGGATTCACTTTCAATCTATCATTTAATTATTTACGTGGACCTTGATAAAAGTCCTATTCTTTTTACTGCACCATGGGCAAAATGGTATAAGGGTTTGTCGCCCATATAATGTGGTTAATGAAAAGGCCATCTTTTATAAGCACTTTGCAGAAAACCTATCAGAATATTTCAAAGACATGCTAAAACTGTTCTTAATTAGTCCACTCCAACAAAGCTCCCTTCAAGTCTAGGCAAAATGTAAATGTAAGCGGTAGTGTGATAGCACCATCAAATCTCTCTTCCGAAAAATAGTACATGTATTTGCCTATAACAGCCACTGTAACAGACCATATCAGGTTCCACACACGCAATAATTTTGAGGTCACTGCGATTGGACTTACAGGGAAGGGTGATCTATTTATCACATCATTTTTTTCTCCCTCTCAGGGGCCCAGTGACCTTAGCTGTGGCCTGTTCTAATGCATTTGTCACTTCCCTCACCAGTTTAGATTACATTAAAGCAGGAATATTTCAGGCCAGAGGTTTGAAAAGATAAGGGTTGCCTATGAGCTAACCCCCTATTCTCTTGACACAGCCTGAGGTCTAAAGTGGCTTTTCATGAGGGTGGGTCAAATGAGGAGATAGAGCAAAAAACTTTACTTGTCATGGGCTATTAAAAATAATGTATTGTTTTAGATCAGATGCTTATCTCCATTACTGGTGAGTGGGAATAGCCGACGAAAATTAGGGTTGGAGTGACGCCAATGGACAGTACATAGGAAAAATATAGCAAAAAGATTTGGGTGTGTGTAATCTGTATGCATAATAACTGAAAGTGAAAGGTGTTCACAAAATCTGGTTTATCTAATCGGGAGCGGTAACAGCAATGCCAAACATGTAATCACATACCTTCTCCAAACTTCTTCATCTCATCTAGCATGTGATCAGAGTCAAATAAAAACCGTGTTGTGCGGCCGAGGTCTTCATCATGACGTCGCTCACTCACAAAATGCTGTAAACATATTACAAAAAAATGATAACAACAGCACAGGTTGAAGCAAGTCAGAATTTCTGTATATAGAGACCAGTCACTATGAAACAACTATTGTTTGATTCATACTGCCCAACAACAACTGGACATAATTTCAGTAATAATTTTTTTAGAAAGACATTAAAGAACGACAAGAAGAAAAGTCCCATTGAAATTGTGACCAGTTATGCACTGGTATTTTGAGACTATAAAATATAACAAAGCAGCTGTGTCAAAAAAACCCAAAACAACCAAGGAAAGGACAAGGCTCCTTCATACAATGATTCTGTAGGTTCTTTTGAAAAAATATGAGGGGGTCTAAGTCCTACTGTGTACATTTTCTCTCCTCTAAGCCAAATATGCCAATTGTGAAGATGAGATGTAGGATAATAATGTTGATGATGATGAGGATGATCTAACTACCTTTATCTCAGCTCTCAAGTCTGATACTTCGTTGTCTTTCAGTCTGTCTGCCCTCTCCACCTGTCTCTTGAGATCAGCAGCTCTGCCCTGTCTCATCTGCAACATCTCAGCTATAGAAAGGGAAGGGAAAGAAGATATTCATTACCACCACCAATTTTTTGTACAGTGAAGACGAACATTCTAGATAGTGACATTGAGATGCATATCTTTATCTGACTTTAGTAACAAATACAATAATAACCTGTTCACTCAATCACTTCTTAAGAAGATCCCCTTCTTAGCAAACTCCCATTCAATAGTCTGAACTTCTTTGTTTCTTAAAGAACCCCGGAAAACACATCCTTTTGAAAGCATCTTTTTAGAAACTTGGACACCTGTGACAACACATACACAGGACCATATGTGACTGCAAAGATAACAGACATAGCCAGTTCTATGTCATTGCCATCCACCTACTCAAATCATTTACCAGTAATACTAGTGAAAAAGCCAAAGGTTGCTCAAACCATCTACATTTTATGTGAAGCAATAGATATTTTAAAATTCAACACATTTACATAATATTAGCAAAAATTTCATCAGCTGTCCCCTCTATAAAAAAAACAGACGAAAAAACCCTTTCTAGATTTGACTAAATTTTCAGACAGCTCATTCACTCACTTGATTAGGCAGGTTTTGGATGCTTCCTGACATCTGGTAACACATACCTATCTAAATATTCTACAAACTCACATGCTTCCTGCTTCAGCACATCCATCTCTGCCATCAGTAGAGCCTCTCTGTCGTTCAGCCTGAAAAAAATTCACAACATAATCTGATGAGATGCACATCACATAAAATTTTCCTATGAGTGACCAGGGGTTCTGCACCACACTGGACATTTTTTTCCAGGACTTTTCAAGGACTAAATGGTCATTTTCCAGGTCATGTCGAGGAAGTCAAAAAGAAAAAGAAAAAGCAGACAACAAATTTACCGCAAGTAAACGGAAAGTCGAAAACATGTCGGCGTGACCTCGAATGCGTCCTGCTTCATCCGCAAACGAAATTTTTCAGCATAATCCTTGCCGGAAGCACAAATTTCAGGACTTTCAAGTATATTTTTGCAATTTCCAGGACTTTTCCAGGATTTTAAGCCCCGAAATCAAATTTCAGGACTTTTCCAGGACTACCTGGAATTTCAGGACTGCGCAGAAGCCCTGTATGACATGATCCAGCAACAAGTACCTTTATCCTATTGTCATGCTCATCCAAGATTTACCGACATCGCTTCTTGAGCTTGAGAAATGGAACGCTCTTAACCTGTTGCAAAAAATGAGGCCAATGTGATTTAGGGATTTAGTAACAAGTCAAAACTCAATATTGTCTCCATAAGATAAAAAAAAAATAAATGGAAGATCACAGTAATATGAACAACTCAAATCATTAAAAAATGACTTTGGTAAAAGTGGAATGAGCGTGACAAGATGTACACACAAATGAAACAATTCAAACATTCACCAGTAGGTATTATTTAACATCTCTGCTGCAAAGTCTTCTCTTGAAAAAGGAAGACATTGTACTTTACATCACAAGGCAGCTTTGCTCAAGACAATGTTCTAAACCAATTTTCAGTAATAGCATGCATTGTTTTCAGGTTTGAAAGAGAGATTTGTTTAGTTTTCTTCTTTTCAGACAAATCTGGCTTTTTCAAAATACAACAGTTTGAGAATTTTAGGTGTCTCATGATTAAAGTAATTAATTTTCATCCCCTGCCACACTCCAGATTTCTCCATCCTGAGTAAAATCTCTGTATTGTGATGGGAAATGGAACCTTCTTGAAAAAAGACAAGGAATTTTTGAGTATAGTGAAATGTTACAAGGTACTGTTGCTTCTTTGCACAAATGCAGCCACACACTTCCTCCCAGATTTGCTTGAAATGTGGCATATATCAGGTTGGGCAAGTTCACCAAAAAAGTCAGTTCAGATCAAAATCAGTTCACTAAGGAAAATAGCCCTACTATCAAGTTTCTTCAGTTTCATAAAAAGTGAGCAGTTTTCAGATCAGATCAGATACTCTTGGTTTTTGAAATAAGTATTTCTGGTTTTCGAGATAGATGTAAACTAACTGAAACAGGTAGAAAATGAAAGTTCAGATCAATTACCCAAAATGGCTAGAGTTAAGGATCAGTATGTTCAAAATAGCTTTTAAACTCGGATCAAGCTCACGTGAACTGAACTTATGTTCATGGACTGCATTCATATGATCTGTTTCGCTCAACCCTGGCACAAGCCACAGAGAACAGTGAAATTCTCAACCTATGATATGACCTTTGAAAATGGTACTAACTGAAAAGTTTTGACAAAAATAAGGCTATCCAAATTTGGGTCTACTCTAAGTGGCATTATTGGTATAATGCCCCACCACATACAACACATGACAAGGGACATTCACAAAAATATTGACATCTACCCACTTTACACCATACAATCTACTCTCACATAATTTTTACAAGTCTATTAGAGAAAACCTACCCCTGCCGCAGCTCCTCAAAAACACTTTTCATACTCTTGTAAGACCTGTCAATCTCATGATCCAGTAAATGTCTCAAGCGCTCCAGAGATGTTGTCTGTCGGTGGAGATCTTTGATGGCCTTCTCAAGACCTGGGATAACAACAATATAAATACAGCCCACAAATGTATGTTTTTGTTGTTACCCATTCAGCTGTTCTTGAGCTTTTGCTCTTCGGCTCCATGACATGTAATGATACAGAAACGTTCTTAGCTGCTGCTTCCAGATACTGTTCACAGTGTGTCCTGAATGCACAATGTACTGAACCTGGAATGTCAGAATTTTCAGCCTGCCTACACTGCTACTCTTGCTGTCTGCAATAAAAGCTAGCAGATGACTGGTGCAGACGTTTGTGCAAATCATCTGTACCAAACACATAATAGCCTATCTTACTTTTTTATCTTATGCAGCATGAGTAAAGGCATGATGCTTAGGGTGACAATCTTTGCATTCTGGCGAAAGGAAGTATATAAACACAAACTAAATTTTATAAACTATAATGTGAACTTACTAGGCTGTGAGGCAAATAATTACCGATGTCTGTTTAACGATTCTCTGAGGACTAATTACAAATACTAACCTTGATGTGGCTTTCTGTAATGTCCATCCCCAATACCTGATCCAGTGCTCACTTCGCTGACAGTTCTCTCCCTTGGGCCATGCTGCTGTTTCTGCTGCTGCTGGTGGTGATGATGTTGTTGTTGTTGTTGTTGATGGTGACCCTGACCATGGTGGGCATCTGAGGAATGTATGCAGCTATGATACTAATTCAATGTGAAATCATGAGATGCCATTAGACCTGGCCACAATGCCCGGCCATAAATTACTCATTTACTCAGGTATTCATGAGTATTGCTCATTTTCCTGTCATCATGAGGATTTCTGACAGACACCAAGAGTTACTAATAATTTAATCTGATAAACTAAACCAGAGGAGACACAACTGAAGTAATTGTGTCTTATCGGGCTTGAAACAACAGGGTGCCTTTCCATAGCAATTAATGCAAAACTCCACGTGGGACTGTCTTTTAACGACACAGTGTCACGAGCACTTCATGCACTTCTCCCTGTCATCTCTTCTCCCCCCCCCCCNCCCACATAATAATACAAAACATATTAAAAAACACGTCCACACAATGTCAGCTGTTGAATATACGCTGCACATACCCCCATGGCCCCACCTGCGTAATACAAACATGACTGCCCTCTCTCATGTTGCAAACGTCACAAAACATATTTAAAAAACACACCCACACAATGTCAGCTGTTGAATAAACGCTGCACATACCCCCATGGCCCCATCTGTGTAATACAAACATGTTGCCAACGTCACAAAACATATTAAAAAAAACACCCACACAATGTCAGCTGTTGAATATATGCTGCATATACCCCGATGGCCCCATCTATGTAATACAAACATGACTGCCCTTTCTCATGTTGCAAACGTCACAAAACATATTAAAAAACACACCCACACAATGTCAGCTGTTGAATATATGCTGCACATACCCCCATCTGTGTAATACAAACATGACTGCCCTTTCTCATGTTGCAAACGTCACAAAACATATTAAAAAAACATGTCCACACAATGTCAGCTGTTGAATATATGCTGCATATACCCCCATGGCCCCATCTGTGTAATACAAACATGACTGCCCTTTCTCATGTTGCAAACGTCACAAAACATATTGAAAAAACACACCCACACAATGTCAGCTGTTGAATATATGCTGCACATACCCCCATGGCCCCGTCCTTTGTGAGGCTGTCGCTGTGGTAATGGTTCTGCTGCAGTTCCTGAAACCTTGTTGGCAGAGGAGTCTCGTGTAGCTTGGGTGGATGACGCTGCTGCTTCTTTGGCGGCATCTTGGATGGTGGTGGCAGGCTGGGTGGTTGGAGAATCCAGAGGAGAGTCTGTCTCTGACTGGTCTATACCTGAAAGAAAACATGTACTGTGAAACACCTATATCAACATGTTCCCTGAATAAGCTGACAACCTAGTTAGTCCCAGATAAATTGGCAACCTGGTTAGCACTGGATAAGGTGACCATCTGGATTGCCCTGGATAAGTTGACAACTAGGTTGTTTTAAGTACTGTCACTGGCTCTATCCTGTTAAGAATACTGGTCAAAATGGTCCATGAATGTTGTGATCTCACATCATTGGCAAGTAACAACAATTTTTCTCATCTCAGCAAGCTATACTTAGTGCCAGATGTTTGGCTTAACTAAGACATGAGACACTCACAAGGAATTTCACATTTGTGGCACCTAAACTATAACATTCCATTCATGTCTAGAAATTTAGTCACCAAAGAGTTGAATACAAAACTAATCGGTGAGGCAACATCTGACATCCACTTACTGTAGGTAATGTCGCCATTGGGCAGACCTGTCTTCCCATTGACTGCTGGCTCTCCTTTCCCATTGGCTGCAGCAGCAGGAGGGGCAGAGCCTGGCTTGTCACCAGCCTTGTCCCCTGTGGCTTTCTTTTTATTCTTGCGCTTTTTGTTGGGCTGCTGGGGACGAAAAAGGAAATAGAACCAAAATGAGGTGCAATATCAATTACAAGAAACATCATCACCTGAAAAATGGAAGGGACTTCTGAACTGAAACAAAATCACAGGGTTTTTTTTGTCGTTGCGTGCCATGTGTTTATTCCTCCACCTATTTCACTTAAATTTGCTGCAAGAGTCACAAATTCACTACACATGGTCCTTTTTTGGTCAGCAACATTATACCTCCTGTCTTCAAATTTATAGAAAATAAATTTTCCAACATTCAAATGACCCACTCCATTATCTTGATTTGGTATCCATGTGTATGATGTGGCATCTGCTGCCATGAAAGTGTTATGAGGCCAAACTCCTCATGTTTTGCGGGTTTTAAAGGAGCATCACAAAATATCATTTGATTTACTTTTTCTCAGATTATAAGCCATGATGTTTCCAAGCACAATAATTACTAAAAGAGGAGCAGTTTCAGTGCATGTTAATGTGATTTTGATTTTTTTTTTTCACTCAAAAAGCCCCACAAATTTATGGGTGCTTTGCAAAATTCGGAAACAATGGACTGCATTCCTGGGTACCAGTATTTCAGCCAGTGGCCCTCCTCACAGGTTTAATTTCATACTGACAACCTATAGACACTGTTTTAAATATACAACTCAACAATGGTTCACCACTCAGATCCCCACTTTGAATCAGTAACAGCTTTTATGTATCTGTCTTTATCTGTTTACTACATACACACACCCAGTTCAGCATAACACAACGGGTGAAGCCTTACTAGAGAACTACATACCTTTGTGCCTGTAAAATTCCATTCTTGTAAAGCTTCCTTTGCCCCATCTGTTGAGAAAAGCCAGCAAAGTCTTCTTATTTATAACAGTCTTTGTACCAGAAACACTAATTCTATTTGCCTATACGTGGTGACATCAATTCTGGATCAGCACATTTTGGAAACAGATGTGAAAAAAAACGACCGAAAAAAAAAGATTATGCTGCCCAAACATGATGGCCTTAATAGGGAATTAAACAGAGCGGGGGTAGGGTAAAAAGACGAGGCCAATAAAAAATGGATGTGAATTTCAAAATTCAAATAATTTGTTAATTTTCATCTTATGAAGCTGAAACTTAGTGCATATAAGCAGATAGATACGGTCTGCTAAAACTGAAAATATTAAAACAGCTAGATGTTAAAGTTATGTCACAGCTGAAAACTTTATGACTACTAATAAAAAATTAGCATGCAAAACGAATGTCTAACAAATTTGCCCCAGCACGTTAATTTTTTATGCATTTTCTTTTGTGCTGTGACTAATTCATAGCACCTAGTTCAATGAAACCTGAAACAATAACAGATAATATCTGCCTCTGTCTGTTAATGTGATTAAAATTTTAGCCATGGTTTGTTTTTCATTCTTATTAAGTAAACTGTTTCTAGCCATCTGGTGTGTCTCATAAGAAGACATTAACTTCACATGAATCATGTGTAATACATAAGAAGACATTAACTTTACATGAATCATGTGTAATACACTACTATACTAAGCTGTCCACAACCCTCAAACTCTCTTAGCTCCACCATAAAAAAAAAACCAGCAACACACAACACACGCACTAACTTACCTTCTAGATACGCTTGTATTGCTCTCTCCACATTGTAGTCATAATACTGCAAAACCAGGACAACTTCATTGTTGCTCTTTCCAGGGACCACTTCTCTCACTGCTTGCACCTGGGGAGGCACACACAGCCCACAAATCAATATATAGGATTTCATACATAACACAACAGCCAATTTTAATCCCGACCAGAAGGATTACTACAGAAGAGAGGGAGGCAAACAACCAGTGTTTTCTCCAGACCAAACGATGCACACCTAAAAGTTTCAAAATCCCCTTCGAAAATTCACTGACTGCAGATTGATCTCCCCTTCATTTTCTATACAGAAACCGAAAAATAGCATGAGGAAAAAAAAAATCTAAAAACCTCCTAAAAATTTACAAATCTGCTATCCAAATTTTGATGAGGGTGAAATGTCGCCCCATATCACATGATCGGGAGAAAACACGATACAAAGGATGCGTCCTGCTAAATCTCTTCTGTCACAAACTCCTTAAGCACATGGAAAAAAAAAGAAAAGTTGTGCTTAGAAGAAAAAAATGGTAATTACCAAGTTCATTACAATCCCTAAAAGTCTTTATTTTTCATGCAGATCTAAATTTTGTGAGCCCTGCATGATGATAATTATTTGCATGTGTATGAGAGCAGAAATCTAGAGTACTCCAGAGTGACATCAAAGGATTGCCAAACTGGCAACCTTGCTTCATACTGACAGAAACACAGAAAATGCCCAAACTCAAAACAGGATTGAAGGGAATTTTTTTTTGCTGGCAGTGATTTTTATGAATCAAACTCAACATGCTAAATTCACACACACAAGAAAAAACCCTTCTACAAGATTCTGTTGAATGAAAATTTGCAATTACACAGATGGTATATAAGAGGAGTTGCTAATACCGGAGGAAGCAAGGGAAAAGCAAGAATGGAGGGAATCCAATACACACCACTGGTGACGGGGGCAACTTAATCAATGAAGGACCAGGTGTGAAATTGAATGGCTTAAAACCAGAACAACAAATAACAACAGCTGGAGGCATGTAAAAGACCAAGGGGACAGAGTGAAAACAGAGAATGAGAGATGAAAGAAGGAAAGGGAGACGAGGGCAGGAATGAGAACAAGATGGAAAGAAAATGCCTGTGTTCTCTGAGGCTTAAAATATCTAGGAACTTTAAGACTGACATTTCACAAAAATTTTTGTAACATAAAAACCTTGGAGGAAGACATACGCTCTGGATATCTACAAATCGTCACCATCGTTTTCAAGTTTCATTTGTACAATACGCATGTAAGAAGAATATCTAAGGACATTCTTTCTCCTTAACCTCATTCCCTCTCGATCTCTCAACTGCTGTTTCTGCGATGCTTCAAAATTCAGGTATTGGCCCAACACTTTCATGCCCACTGGACTAAGCTACCTGATTTGCAGCAGCAACAAGAGCTGACTCACATCAAACATTTGTAATGTCAGCAGTATAAAACACCAGGGTCAGGAATGGCGTCATTGTGCCATGTTTTCAGTTTCAGTTTCACGGGTTTATTTTCCAAGGTAACAATGACTGTTACAAAATATGGACTATCATTGGACAGTACATAAGCAGACAAATAAACAGACAACCAGATTAACAATCGGCTGACCTAACCAAGTGATCAAAGCCACCAGAGACAGCTATAGTAAATGTTTAGCTGTTGCATAATAAAGGGAACTAAAAATTTTCTGGTATTCATCTCTTCCACTCTCCTTTAACTTCCAGTCTATCTTCCTTCTCTCACATTTTGCCCTATATCTGTCTCATTTTAGTATCCAATCTATTCAAGGATGCCATTCACTAAGGCTTCTCGAAATAGATTCTCTGAACATGAAACGTTTTATATCCATTGTATTATTTAATAGAAAAATATCTATGTTACTGAAAAATAGTGACTGCCTGCCATAATGCAAAGGTAATTAAATTGAGAAATATATCTGTGAGTGCATAAATTCATATTTAAATACGACAGACTGACAGTTTCAAATATAAACATAAATGAAACGAGAGACCATGAACAAGTATGCATTTTTAAAAAAAAAATTTCCTATTCTATCTTAGATTTATCCTTCTTCTTCTCCTTTTTGATCTTCTTCTTCCTCAACAGCAGCAGTGGTCAATGATTAACCATGACATTTGTCCAAACAGTTTCTTTGAGAGTGAAAACTGAAAAGCAATACTATTTCATTTCTTAGAATATTCTGAAGAGGCCTTTCCCTGTTTATTGCGTATCAGTAGGTTAAAAAAAAAAAAAAGCTCACGTAAATTCTACACCTGGCCTCGATTCAAGCCACTGCGCAACATCTAGAAATGAATCCAGAGGAATTTCAAATCAATAACCTGAACAGCATGAAGTAAATAATGATTCCTATAGACATAAAAAAAAACCCAACCTGCTGAATCCACAGTATTTAGCACACATATACACCCACTAAACAAAAAACAGATAACATTCCATGCTACGGAAGTCATGAAATTTTGACTGTGGCTAGTAATAAAAACTTACGAGAACTGATAAGGCAAATGACTTTCAAATTTGATTCTGTGATCGGTAAGCATGCATTTGTTTGTTGCTTTTTTCCACTCAATTATCTCTGGTATGCCTGCATAATTTTTTCTTTGTTCTTTGTCAGAATGCTTAATCCAAATTATCTAGTGTGCACAGTCATCAATTTTCTGTAAAGATGTAACAGCTTGTTCAGAGAGAGCTTGCACAGGCACATGTAACTCACTGTTTGCACAATGTGACAGCCGCTTCTAATAACAATAATGGTGAGATTTATAAGTCTTGTACCCGGGCCATGTCAGCTCCTGCGACTTCATGTCATTTTTACTCCAGCAGGCAAGACCAATCAATACCTTCCTCAACTCCCCAGAAAGAAAACGGTGCTGCTGCCATTTTAATGATGCTGATCACTAGCATTCTGACAATATGTCTCACTGTATATGGCCAGGGACACATTTTAGATACAGGTAGGCTGGGGAAAATGTGAACAAAGTGCTTTCCTAAAACACTGATCGCATGACTCTTGATGGGGATTGAATCTATGATCTTTTAACCTAGAGTCCAGTGTGTGACCATTCTGCAATACTGATTCGCACAGTTTAGAATTATGTTTCATATGAGACATTATCGCTGTCAAGGGACAAGCTTCACATCTACCACTTTCATTCTATAATTTGCTCAGATTTTAATTTAGGCATTGTCATAAACAACAGGGAGGGAATGCATCTACTCTTGAAATCACTGCTGCCTTAAATCATAATCAACTCTGATGGATGCTCGTAAATGTCATTGTAATCATCATAATCATCAGTGACATAAAGATGGGCATTTTGATAGGGCTCCTGCTCTTAATTCTACATAATAATTATGTGCCTGCAGTGAGCATAACACAGGTAGTTTCCCTGTTTCACAGCCCCTCAGAAGCATGATAAAACTTATGCCGCGTCTACTGTATTGTCTATCTCTTTTCCCTTGTGCAAGTTACAAAACATAAATTCAGGACATCATGATTTGCAAGTTACAAAACACAAACTCAGGACATTACAATTTCCAAGATACAAAACACAAACTCATCACATTCAATCCTCCCCTTTTCCTCTCTCCATAAAACCACTCTCTGTCTTAAAAATCCCTCGGCCTTTACAAAACTCACATTTCAAACAGTCTTCATCTTCCCGTCTCACCATTTAATACAATGCAATATACATATAGATTTTTTTCCTGAAGGTCTCCGGTGTGGGTGTGACGCACAAGCAATACAGGACAGTATGAGAGAAATATGAGAGGATTATACAAGTTTCATTATTTTGTTTTGCCTTTTTGTGGTTTCTCTTTTCAGACTGGGAAATCAATTACTCAGCAATCTTACAAAAGACAAAATGATCCTTACTAGAAATACAGATGAACTGATTTTTTTCTGAAATACTATGAACTTTCCATAGTTTCAAGTAGACATATGTGTATATATAGCTTTTGCAAGTACATAAATACGAGATTATATACTATTTATACAGAGAATGTCCAAGGAAAGCAATTAAAAAAAACAACAAACAACACAGAGACAAAATGATGAATCAAACAGAAATCGAGTTTTCTGGCCAAACAGATTTCTCAGACTGGGATCAAATGGTTTTCCCTATGAGACACATTCTGATTTCTGAGAATTCGCTGTGGCGTGACATGGCATCCTTATAGAATACAGCATGACCTCTGGCTTTCAATCTCATGTATTCAAAATTTTCACATACACCCTGCAAACTCAAACACCCCCATAACTCATCAGGAATGCCACTTATTTTTCACAATCTTCTCTGAACTTTCTGCGATTTCACATCGACTTACATAAAACAAAGAAAATAATAAACTTGCATGTATGTGTATAACCACATACAAACAACTATATCTCATTATGTGAAGTATCTATGACACCAGAATAGAATTCCTAGAGCAAACAGAAAACAAAAAGCAATCCAAAAAAGAATTAGCATGGTTTTTGTATTTTGTTTGTTTGCAATTCCGATTTTATCAGCAAACTGATTCTCAGACTGATGTCAAACAAATATTTATTAGGGACATCAACGATCTCTGGTTTCAGAGGATTCTCTGAAGAGTGACATCCCTAGACTCAAATTTATGAACTGGTCCTTTAACGATTTGATGAGAAGCTGCTATGCCTACAGCCACGGATCAACACGGGGGCGGGGGGNGGGGGGCGCGCAATGTCTTCCCCTGCTCACGTGCCCTGGAGAAAACACTGCTTCACAGTCTGTGTTATCAAAGAGTTCTTTCGCTTTAAAGAAATATGGACGGTTGAAGTAGTTCTACAAAGCAATCGTCTTCCTTGTCAAGGTGCTCCCCAACCCTCGTCTACATCATATTTCCTTTGGGCATACAGATCTTGCAACACAATAAATATACAGCTGCTACAATAGCAACAGCAGGAGTTCTCAATCCTCAACCAAATCTCCCCCCTTAATTCCCCCCCCTCTCAAAATCAATGCAAAGACAAACAATTCTAAGATGCGTAGCATAGATTTAAGCAAACTTATAGAGGAATAGTTTTTGAAAAAAACAATATTTCAGTGAATGTTAGTGTTGTTATAACAACAAATGAACACAACGAAAAGGCGCTGGGATGACTATTAAGTGAAGTTATGTTGTTTTGTCTGCCTATGTATTTGCCTTGCTTGTCGATAGTTGATTACCCATATGTTACCATGTCTGTAACCTGGGTTCAAATAAATAAACTGAAACTGAAATTACACCTGAAACTGAAATAAGTCTCAACTGGTGACCAATGTCAAAATCATGAAATGAAGTTATTTTTGCTATATGAAGAGATATATCAAAAGCTAGAAAAATGTCATAGTGGAGGGGGAGGTGTATAGAAAGAGGGGAAGAGTAAGACCAAGACACAAATGGGAACAGTAACTTACTGAAGTGCGACCTAGTTACATCCAAAAGACTAGCAAATGACAGAATAATCTGCAATTATGTTGTTTTGTCCGCCTATGTATTTGCCTTGCTCATCAATATTTGATTACCCATATGTTACCATGTCTGTAACCTGGGTTCAAATAAATAAAGTGAAACTGAAATTACACCTGAAATTGAAATAACACCTATGTCCCAACTGGTGACCAATGTCAAAGTCATGAAATTAAGTTTTTTTCTGCTATATGAAGAGATCTATCAAACACCAGAAAAATGTCATAGTGGACGGAGAAATGTATGGAAAGAGAGGAAAGGCAAGACCACGACACGGAAGGAAACAGTAACTCCCCGAAGTGCGATCTAGTTACAGCCGGGAGAATAGCGAATGACAGAATAATCTATATATAATGTATATATATTACGGCTAACAACGAAATGCTGTATAGCTGTATTTGCCACACAGGTCTTAGACATCCTTTCAACCGCAACTCTTTACCACATCTCTGATAAGTACCAGCACGCCTCAGGCTGAACAAGCTGGTCCAGATTTCCAGGTCACTGTGGCACAAATTTATAACTGGATCACTGGAGTGGTCAAGTGGGCACTACAGTATGTACTTAGTTTGTCACTGTAGTTGTACTTTACACAGAAAATGATGAAGCAATTTTCCTCACTTTATTTGGTGTGGGCAGATCAGATCTGCCTTACCAATTCTTTGGTTGTTTTTTTTTTTTTACTTTTCTTTCTCTGCTGCCTTATCCCCCACTCTTTCAACCCCCACTCTGACTGTCCATAGCTCTTTATCTTCCTATTATATTTCTGTCTTGCTCTCTCTTCCCCCTTCCCTCCCTTCCATACCCAATTCTCGACCATTTCTCCCCATTGCCCATTGATTCTCTTTCCCCATATATCACTTTCTCAATTATCCTCTTGTTATCCGGTATTTTGCAGTTCTTCCATTCAATGCCACAGCACAACTGGCCTCGCAACTCACAAAGAATCTAACTGCCGATTCTCTTTCCCCATATATCACTTTCTCAATTATCCTCTTGTTCTCCTGTTTTTTTTGCAGTTGTTCCATTCTGTGCCACAGCACAACTGGCCTCGCAACTCACAAGTAATCTAACTCTGAGCCTCTCTTAACTCTCCTGTTGCTGTTGTAACTGCCTGCCACCACCTTGCCAGCCTCTCATATTCAAGATAAGATAAGATGAGATAAACTTATTAATCCTTACGGAAATTTGCTTTGAACAAGTGCAGCACAGCTAATATAATTTGAAACAGGGAATTTACATTCATAAGATGAACGTGATTACGTACAGATATGGCACACGCGCCCGCGCGCACGCACGCACATTCAATGCCATCATGTTTTTTGTTGTTTTTTTTAAATCTGAAATCACTCCTCAGCCTTATACCATATAACACTATCATATTCCTTCAACTTCTGCGATCGCATTCATTTCCAACCTGCTACCATACCACTGAAAACTGCGATATAACGTAATAGTCGGCTAATCGCTAGATTTTTGCTTAAGGCCACGAGAAACTCGATTCTATAATCGAATCTGATACTCAGTGGAAGGCAGGCATTTCAATCACTATCCAAACGGCTCAAGAACAAACAACTGTCACCGTTTACGAATCTAAATCGAAATGGAATCAGAACGCCACTGCTTAACCCTTTGACGCCGACTTCCGGTAAACCGGAAATTTTCACGTTGACATTCTGCCTGATTTGTCAAGCTTGCATAACTCAAGGAGTCAGGGCTCAAAGGGTTAAGTTTTGAGACTGACATCGCAACTGCCAAGATTGGAAAGTATCGATACTCACAAACAATATTTCCCGCCACTAACAAAAAGGGCGGGAGAAGATCCGTGTTATCACTTGTAGAGATTTTTTCCCTAGGTTAGGGTTAACTGGCTTTGCGAAAAGCAATTTTCCTCTACGTAGGGTAAAATTGCTTTTCGTAAGTTGTTGGGGAAAAATCGTGAAATGCAGGGTAAAACACTAGATTTTCCGCTTTTTAACAGTAATATCGAAAACTTTTTTATTATTATTATTATTATTATTATTATTCTCATGGCCTTAACATTGTCATCAGGGACAAAAAAAACATCACTCTTGCTGTGGGGAAAAGCACATGACCACAGTGGCAACACAGGACAAGTTCGAGTAGATGCTACATCTGGAGGCCAGTACGTCACACGCCCACAGATCCAGCACAATCGAACTTGGTCTGGCAACCATCTGCCCAGACGACCGACGGGGTTACAGGGACAACCATCCACTTCACCCACGTAGTATTTGACTTAATGACTTCCATATCGTACCCGCCTGTACAACGAGACCGTCCTTTCTCATATCCCTGAAATAACAAAACTTAAAAACCCGCCCGTGATACAAAGGAGAGGAGAGGCATTATAGGACACTTCATTACTTTGAATTCAATCGCACGCTTCACACTGGAGCGCTGTTTTTCCCGAATTCCACGAGTCGGCCTACAGCATTTCATACCGCATAAGAACTCTGCAGCCAACTTAATGATGATAATGCGGTTTATACATCTCATAACCAGGACAACGCCCGCTCACGCACCTTCACACAGTCCCTTCCGAGCGTTACTGTAAAGAAAGCTGACATACAATCGTCTAATATTTCAAACATACCTATTGTCCCTTCCGAACGTTACGGTAAAGAGAAGTGACAGACAATCGTATAGTATTTCAAATATACCTACTGTCCCTTCCGAACGTTACGGTAAAGAAAACTGACATACAATCGTATAGTATTTCAAGTATACCTACTGTCCCTTTCGAACGTTACTGTAAAGAAAACTGACATACAATCGTACAATAAGTATTTCAAATCTACCTACTGTCCCTTCCGAACGTTACAGTAAAGAAAACTGACATACAATCGTATAGTATTTCAAATATGAGAGCAAATCCATCTGAATCGAGGCTGTCCAAGGCCATTTGTGGGTGGGATTTGCCTTGCCACGGTAACGATGGGTTGGCAAAGCTTGACGGGAAAACACTCTCAACAGTCCCAAGCTTGCCGCCATCTTGCAGGAGAGACTTTTCATGAATTCTGCTCTTAGAAACCTCGATTTTGTAGTCTTTGAGGAGAACCCTGTCTAACCCGACCAATCTTATAAGGAACGAAGTATTCACCTCTCCGAATCAGCTAGCCAGGACAAACAGTTCAGTATCTGCCATAACCTGAGAGTGAGGCTCGAAAGCATGAATGACTGAGTAATGCTTAGTGTTACTGATAACCAAACGTTATGATTGCAAAACAGAGCTGCGAAGCAAGTTTAGTGAGGTCGGCTGGCCTGGTTTAACTATGTGGGAAGCTCTTTTTAGCTTTTCGGAAAAGTGAATGATAAGGAGTCCTAAGCAAGTCTTAAGTGACGTCAGCTAGCCTGGTTTAACTACGTGGGAAGCTCTTTTTAGCTTATCGGAAAAGTGAATGAAAAGGATGACGCAACTTTGTTCTTCCACAAACAGAAATTTGTCTCTTGCTATAGTTTAAAAAAATACAAAATCAAACAATGACACCCGTGCTTATGTGCACTCGAAGTGCAGGAGTCTCAGGTCGAGGGGAAGCATGGGTTCCAGCCTCTGATACTAAATACACTTGTTTACAGAGGCTGTGCTCCCAAGCCCCGCGCGGAGACGCCAACTCACAGAGATGGACGCGGACGCACGCACGCACACACACACACACACACACACACACACACACACACACACACACACACACACACACACACACACACACATAGTCACATAGAGAGAAAGAGAGAGAGAGAGAAAGAGAGAGAGAGGTCGCCGTACAGGTCTCGTCTTCATCTTAGTACGGTCGTCCGAATGTAACATCAAGCCAACATCTTTTTTCCCATTCTCCGAGTTGGTCTACCACGAACACCCAGTACTCTCAATCTATTTTTTTTTTTTTACTTCTTGTAGTTTTCACTCCATCCGCTTAATTCGTAAAACAAATATGTGATGTGCGCCGTATTGATTCTGTTGGGGTCATGAGGACATCTGGATGAAAATTTAATGTCTGACTTGGAACAGCCTTCCTGGTATAGAACTGTTTACCAAGCTCAGGCATGCCCGTGGTGCGTGAACACAAGCCAAATCACTGACTGGATACTCCACTGCTTTCCAACCAGTGCCACCGGCCTCTACCAATCAGCGTGCCGCGCTGACTCGCGCTGCCAACCATGACCGTGACCCGTAAACAGCCCTATTCACCATAATATTATACAATCCGAGTCATTAAAAAAAAAACAACCTTATAATAATCATTCTGCGGTTGTTAAGTCTCGTATCCAGGCTAATGCCTGCTTACACGACTTCTCACTATTATTACCCCCAGCAAGGCCATGTCACTCTAGGACTTTCTCAATTACCTGGGCAGTATATAGTGCCGCTGCTACTTGGAGGTGCTGATCACTGGCATTCTGACAATGCCTTCAACTGCCTACAGCCATGTACCCATTTTACAGACGGATGGACTGAGGAAAATGTGGATGAAATGCTGTCCCACGGCACTTACAACACGACCGTGGTCGGAAATCGAACCCACGACCTTTAGATCTTGAGTCCAACACCGCCACCATTCAGCCACGCTGCTCCACCTCAAGAAACCAGGCGTCGCGCCGGTACAGTAATCTAATTCAGTTCCGTGATTTCTCATGGTGGCAATTAAATATATATGTGTGTGTGTGTGTGTGTGTGTGTGTGTGTGTGTGTGTGTG
>JAWQUT010000075.1:2032787-2037787 GCA_033807755.1 Ellobium chinense | reverse complement strand
AATGTCCAAGGGACCGGGCCTATCTTAACACATTCTTAGTTATTGACAACATGTATTACATACTAGCAATACGAACTTTCAGACATAATGGACAGGCATCAATAATGTATCATGCTCGTTTTCTTTATGTATAGACTACTCGACATTAGTGGCAGGCAATATCGATTATGAGAATGGACACTTTCGACATTCAGCTATTTCGATGTGGATGTCAAAACTCGACTTCTGGTGTTGCAATACTACTTCGATACTTTCGAAGGAGACCTATATTACAAATTGTCTGATCTAGACTGCCAAAGGTATCAACATTTCTGAAAGACATGCAATGGATCAAAATTCCTACCTTCTAATAAATACCATAATCGACATAGAATCGATATGCAGAGCACCAAGTTCGAATATGGAGGCAGCTGAAATTTCATGTATCGGCCAACTCATACACGATATTCTGCAGTAATGGTCCAAACAGCAGCTAAGTCGCACCGGAAATTCCACGTCACTGAAAAGCATGACAAAAGGCGCTAATGGACGCTGTCCCACAGTACAGTCGACATCTGGAAACAGATCACCCATGTCTACGTAAACAGAGGACAGACATTTACATCACAGTGGAGAGGAGGAATCAATATTATAATTAAAGTGCTTTTTCTCTGGACACACCTAAAATTCTGCCTTTGCACTCATCGAGAGAGCTAAAGCAACGAAGTGCAGCTGATGGATTCTATGTTATGGAAAACACGACAAAACCTTGTATCCATCTGCGTCCCGCAACGTGGACAATTTCCAGTGAAACATAACCAGCCATGTCCATGTGAACGAAAACAGGAAATGAAGTCACAATGGAGAGAGATCAATAATGTACAATCATTGTTTTGGGCATTGACTCTAAGTCTACATGCATTTGTATGTGATTCATCCACTACGTTCCATAGCGTGGATAATTCCCACTGAAACACAGCAAACAAGAACAGGAAATGAAGCCACTCTGGAGCGTGATCAACAATGTACAATCATTGTTTTGGGCACAGACTGGTCTTCATGAAAATCTATGTGATCTATCAACTACGTCCCACAACGTGGACAATTTCAACTGAAACACAGCAAACAAGAACAGGAAATGAAGCCACTCAGGAGTGAGATAATCATTGTTTTGGGCACAGACTGGTCTTCATGAAATTCTATGTGGTCTATCCACTACGTCCCTCAGCGTGGAAAATTTCCACTGAACCACAGCCATGTCTATGCAAACGCGAACAGGGAACGAAGTCACTATGGTGAGAGATTAATATTGTACAATCATTGTTTTGGGCAATGACTGGTCTACATGAAATTCTATGTGATCTATCCACTTCTTCTCACAGCGTGGACACATTCCACTGAAACTCTGCCATGTCCATGCAAACACGGCTGAGGGACAGAGGGTATATTAAATTTTGCGGTATCATCTTAACAAAAAAGTGTTTAATTTGCACCACCAAGTATCGAGACAAAGAAGATACCGAAATACTTTGGAATATGGTATGCATTTCTGCTTCAAATCGTCATAGTTATCATCTGGGTTCGCAAACAGCATTACCACTTCGCGACAGAAAGAATGTGAAAACATTGCAAGGATGATCTATACCCGTTTAGATAGGAAAAAGAAAAGAAAGAAAGAAAAGATGACTTCATTTACCGCGTAGGGAAATAATTTTACAATGTCACACAAAGTTATACATCTCATTCATAAAACAAACACACAGAACAATACAAACCATACATATAAATACTTAATATTACAAATGAAATACATAACAAAGTCATTGCTGGTCGCCAGCAGGGCAGCGCCCTGGTCCCCCAAGCTGTAAAGCCAGGTATCCATTTACACCTGAATCGCGTGAGAAAATGAAAGTGAAGTGTCTTTCCCAAGGACACTGCAACGTAAAATGCCTAGCTCGCGACCCAAACACACAAACCTCAGACGTGAAAGTCTTCAGTTTCTGAGCACGACTCACAAATCACACAGCCACGCTGCGAGTCAATGTTGAACACTACCTTATCTCAATGTCGTTTCCCGGTAAGGCTTATCTCAATGTCGTTTCCCGGTAAGGAACCTCTTATAATGCTGTAACTACATGCAGGTTAATGATGTTGTACCAAGAACGAATGGCATTTCAACATCGATATTTTTATGAACGACATGATTTCAACATCAGAATTTGTCCGATGAAGATTGACGTTTACCAGACTGCTTGGAATACAACTTTTCAGAAAAAAAAAGCACATTATTATTCAGTGTCGAACATGAAATCGGTATGTAATCAATAACGACTTAGTGCTGCAATGAAATCAGTATGTAATCAATAACGACTTAGTTAGTATTGCAAATGAAAGATGCCGCAAATTACATAGTTTTCATGATGCCGCAAATTATATGAGCACGGCACAGGAACTGAAGTCACAGCGAAGTGACATTTGAGAATTAGCTCATTAACGAGTTGTATTTCAGTAACTCTGCGTATTGAAGATTGCAAAGGGTGCAGTCAGCACCGGTGCACAACACAACGTAATTCTTACGATGATAAGAGATCCCATCGATAAAGCGTAAGCTCTCCATTAATAATGTACAATGATTGTCTTGGATTCAGACTACGCGGCTTGCAGCCAGGGTGACGAAGTAGTCCATAAAATTTCATGTTGTCGGAAACATGACAAAACGCGTTATCCAAACAACGTCCCACAATGTGAACAATTTCCAATAAAACATCGCCACGTCTCTGGAAACATGGCTGAAGTGACAATGAAGAGATACTAACAGTGTACAATGATTGTTTTCGTTACAGACTATAATGCACAACATTCATCCGAAGTGACATCCATGAGATGATTCAATATTATCGGAAATATGACAAAACGCGCTATCCACCAAACATCACACAACCCGGACGTTTTCCACTGAAACACTGCATGTCTACGAAAACAAAGCGCAGGAACAGCTGAGGTCATAATGAACAGACATGAATAATGTACAACGACTTTTTTTCGGTGCAGCCTTTACAACATTCAGCTATGGCCACAGAGTCGCCCATGAGAGTTGGTGTTATCGGAAACACGACAAAAGGCTTTATCCACCAACGTTCGACAATGTGGACAATTTCCACTGAAACATCGCCACGTCTATAGAAACATGACCCAGAGACTGCTGAAGTGACAATGGACAGGCATGAATAAATGTACAATGGCTGGTTTGGGTGCAGACCTCACAACATTCAGCCATAGTCACAGAGTCGTCCACGAGATTTCATGTTATCTGAAACACGACAAAACATTTTA
Source organism: Ellobium chinense (assembly GCA_033807755.1). Taxonomy (NCBI): domain Eukaryota; kingdom Metazoa; phylum Mollusca; class Gastropoda; order Ellobiida; family Ellobiidae; genus Ellobium; species Ellobium chinense. Next base: position 2,034,475 of record JAWQUT010000075.1, on the reverse strand, counting down.
TCTACAGAATGATGTTCCACCGAGTGACAATTTCGAATAATAATAATAATGCGGTTTATAAGTCTCGTATGTATCCAGGCTAATGCCCGCTCATGCGACTTCACACTATTATTACCCCGGCAGGCTGGATCACTCTAGGACTTATTCAATTCTCTGGGGAGTCTACAATGCCGCTGCCATTTGGAGGCGATGATCACTAGCTTTTTGACAATATCTTTCACTGCCTATAGCCAGGTACCCATTTTACAGAGGGGTGGAAAATATGGATGAAATGCTTTCCCACGGCACTTACAATACAGCCGTGATCGGGAATCGAACCCACGACTTCTAGATTTTGAATACAAACGCCGCAACAATTCGGCCAATTTCAATTGAAACATCACCATAACTATGCAAACACGGTGCGCTGGGCTTGACATGACAATGCTGAGATATTAAGTATGTAAAATGATTGTTTTCGATATAGACCACAGGAAATTCTCACTATATGAGATTCCACGTTATTGGAAACATAACAAAACGCAGTATCCGCCGTCTTATGGCAAAAAGGCCCTTATACAATACAATTTCTATTGCACATGCGCCTTTCTGTCATGAGACGGCAGCTGTGTTCCCCAATACGGTCAGCTCCCTCCTCCGCCCCCTCCCCAACCCGCTTGAAAAATCGCAAATGTAAACAAAGCGCAAAGACTCAATCCCAACAGAGAGGCATCAATACTGCACAGATTTTCTTTGGATATACACATACATGTAGACGACGCGACATCCCTCCTGTTAAACAGATCGGGTATGCGGAAAAGCCAACGTGCGCTTTAAAAGAAAAAAAAATCCGAGTTATCCGAAAACACGACAAATTAAAGGAGTCATATCCTTATGTGCAACATTAGAGCTTGTCTCCAATAAACACACAACCCTGTGTCAATCTGTCCCTGCGGATGGAAAGAACAGAAGGAAAGGAGAAAGAGGAAGAGAGGAGGAGGAGAGGGAAGGAGGGAGGGAGAGGGAGGGAGGGAGGGAGAGAGAGAGAGAAAGGGAGGGAGAGAGAAGGAGAGAGGGGAACGAAGGGAGAAAGAGAGGGAAGGAGAGAGAGAGGGGAAAGGAGGGAGGGGGCGGAGAGAGAGAAGGAGGGAGAAAGGGAGGGAGAGAGGAAGGGAGAGTGAGGGAGAGGAAGGGACAAGAGAGAGAGAGAGAGAGAGAGAGAGAGGGAGGAGGGATGGAGTGAGGAAGGGAGACAGAGGGGGAAGAAGGGAGGAGAGAGAGAGAGAGAGAGAGCGAGAGCGAGAGAGAGAGAAAATTCTATACTTGAAGTCAAAGCAATGTTGTTATTCTCTACTCAAAAAGAATCCATAATGTCGCTGTTTGCTGAAATGGCAAAGCTCGCAGCTAAGAATATGAAAGCGTATCACATTTCAATGGTGGAGGGTGGGAAAGCAGAGGAAAGGGGAGAATAGATNAGAGAGAGAGAGAGAGAGAGAGAGAGAGAGAGAGAGAGAGAATCATGTACTCGAAGTCAAAGAACACAGTACATTTCTCTACTGAAACAGGATCCTCAAGACCAATGTTTTGCTGAAATGGTATCTACTTGTGGTTACTAATGTAAGGGCATATCACATTTGAATCGCTGAGGAGAGGAGTGGAGGTGGGTGAGTGAGAGAGAGAGAGAGAGAGAGAGAGAGAGAGAGAGAGAG
>JAWQUT010000075.1:2017027-2031027 GCA_033807755.1 Ellobium chinense | reverse complement strand
AGGCAGCGAAAGAGAGAAGGAAGGGAGCATAAATAAACCTAAAATGGATGGAAAATGAAGTTAAGACTCAGACTGTGAGGAACACCCTAAATCTAGCGTCCCATTTTGCTAACTTGTTTGTTTGTTTGTTTGCTTGTTTGTGGTGTTTTGTGTCCAACTAGCCCCTCGTGCGAGTTCAATAGAACTAGAAAGTTGGCTGTCTTTATCCACTTCAGACTTCGTAAACAATTTTTATCTAAGGCCGGTGCAGGCGGTTGTGTGTGTTTCTCAAGTCTACATCGTATGATGACTAAGAACTGGAGAGAGAGCAAAGACAGGGAATGAAGAGGGAAAGAAAATGAAGAAAGAACGAAAAATGTGATGGAAGACGGGGAGGGAGAGAGACAGACACACACAGAGGGAGAGGGAGAGAGAGGGAGAGAGAGAGAGAGAGAGAGAGAGAGAGAGAGAGAGGGTGCAAAAGAAAAGAAGAAGGAAAGTTTGAAGAGAGATATCCAAAGACATACAGATAGTGCGCAAAAGAAGGAAAGAAAGCAAGTATAGGAAAAGAAAGAAAATTTGAAGTTGGACAGAAGCATAAGAAAGAGCAAAAAAAAAAAAGAAAGAGCGAAAGAAAGAGTGAAAGAAAGAAAGAAAGAAAGAAAGAAAGGAGGAAGGAAGGAAGGTAAGAAGGAAGGAAGGAAGGAAAGTTAGAACGGAAGAAAGAAAGAAAGAAAAAAAGAAAGAAAGAAACAGGTGCGTGGACACACAAATCAATCTGTCTTGCCTTCAAGTTCAGATTGCTGCAAAGACCGAGAGCAAAGGGAAAACATGGTTGCAAAATGACACAGCCACCTACTTCCGAATCATCGGTTACATGCATGTGTATTCACTCAAGGCGAAAGTCACCACGACAGAACACTGTTACCTGAGAAATGTCCTGATCACACGAAAACTTGCGATTAAGCAGTCTGCCAGAAAGTAGTGGACTATGCTGGAATGGAGGACTCCCCTAGGTTATACAAACGGTGATGGAAAGTTTAATAAACTTTTAAATTTAGAAACTATACAAACAAACAAAAAATTAGAGAGAGCGGGCAGAGAGGAGGCGACAGAAAGTTTATTAACTTGTTACTATCTTAGACGTTAGCCAGGGATCTACTGGCCTAAAAATATCCTTAACCAGACACAATAAATACCTATCATTTATTACCTCTTGAAGACAGGCGTGGCACAGCTGGGGTTTATGTAACACAACTTCTTATGGTCTCGCACAAGATTCATGATCCTCATACCTGATAAGATTCATTTTTAAGCGCGCAGTTTCAATTTCAGTGTTGCTAGGTCACAATGTATAAAGTAGCCAGAGGACCCTTAAAAGCAACCAAAAAAATCGCCATCGAAACCCTCAAAGATAACCACAAGACTCTGATATATAAATTGATACAAGAAACGATGCAAAATATGTCTATATAAGACATACATCATACAACTTTTCGTGAAAAGAAAGTTACGGAGTTGCAGGTTATGGCAAACAACAACAACAACAACAACAACAACAACAACAACAACAACAACAACAACAACAAAACAACCCCAAACCATAAAATATTATGTAATGTGTTGTACTTCTGATGATAGGACAGAATTAAAGACATTTTATTCCAATTTCCCCACTCAACTCAGGTGTGAATGAGTACCTGGCATTAGAGCTGGGGGCAGGGCGCTGCACCGCTGGTGACCATCAATGACTTTGCTTTGTATTTAATTTGTAATATTATGTGTTTACATGTATGATGTGTATTGTTCTATGCATTTGTACCTTGTATTATTATGAATGAGAAATGTAATATTGTATGACATTGTAAATCAATTTCCCTGCCGGGTAAATAAGTCATGTATCATGTAATATGTGTGAGAGTGTGTGAGTCTCTGTCTGTTAATGTATGTATGCATCATTGTAACAAAGAAAAATTTCCCCACGGGGATAAATAAAGTATCTTATCTTATCTTATTTTATTTTCATTTTTTTTTCCCCAATGATATGATGACAGGACAAAATCAACGACTTTTTGGCATAGTTCAGAAGAATGACAAGCGGGAAATGGCTTTCAAACGAATGACACAAGTATTTTGTATCAAGGGAGTGATAATATCACAAGATCTTAACCCTCTAGTGCCCAGGCATAGAAATACTCGTAGGAAAATTCTGAAAATTCACATACACACTTCAAATGTCACCCAAAATACTTATAAAACATTGATTTTGAACAATGTCAATATTTAATAGGTGAACAATTTTGGGTCAAATTTGGATATCCGGGCACTGAAACATCCGTGCCATATTTGGACCACTCCACTTGAAGGTGGGTTGCCAAATATGGACCAGTGGGCACTAGAGGGTTAACACAGTATTCGTGCCAACGTTTTGAACTACCACGCTTTTGAATTGTCACTTATTTGAAAGGCTTCCGTTTGATAGCATAATTTCGTTTCTCTTTGAGAAGAAATAAATAAAAACTGATACAGAAAAAAAAACAAAAACCCTGCCTCAAGCAAACCTGATAGTGACAGGGCCTTGCACATTACAGAATATATAACGACTCTGTGTTACTCATTTCTAAAAACAGTCAATGCGTTCCCTCATGCTGAATAAGCAAGATCTGTACAAAAGCTGATTAACCGAAGTGCATGTATTCAAACAAATATTCTGCTTCTTTGCTTAAGCCTCAAGCAAATATCTGTGCAGCTCAATACTCACACATATGGCAACAGCACGGTCAAAACTAGCTAAAATAAAGAAAAGGGAGGGAGGGGTTTAGACAAGACTGCGCAAGCATTGAAAAGATTAGAAAATCATATCAGATATGGCATACTCAAAATTTTTTGACGTGGAAAATACCATTGCATTCCCGCAGGACAAACGCATATTATAGATGTACTATACTGTCTACCTGATTTTACGGGATTGTTTGTTTGTTTGTCGGAGGTAGGGTTTCAGGGAGCGCGCGGAATGATTAAGGCTATATTGCGCCTTCAGGGTTGTAAGACGTCAGGCGCTTTGTGCGAGCACTGTTAAAAAATCTGTGAGAATAAATGCAACACATTTTAAGATGTCAAAAGGTCACTGTTGAGTACCATGACTGGAAAGGAGGTGATATGTACATATGTCCATATTCAGGAGAAGTTTTTCCATTGATATTGTACGGACAGACATGGGATGGGCCTCGGACCCATTACTGTCCAATGAACTGAGGCCAATATGAAAAAAAAAAATAAAAGGAATAACTTTCTCATGTCTTGTAATGCAGATTTTCAGGCTTCTGTTGCTCACATGTAGTTCCAACCCAAGCTGTGATACAGAAAGTTACAACACTCTAAATTGTGGATCTATTGAACAATTATTTCAAGATGTTGTCTGCCCCCAAAAACAAACAAACCAAAAACATGCTACCTGCAACAATATTTCGGCATGGTATCTTACCATTTTATCCTCATCAGTAAGCCATATGCCTCTGACAACGAGAGAGTGGAAAACCGGAAGTAATGATTGTTGAGGTTATGGCTTGTAATGCCCGGATGACCATGCATGAGTAATAGTTAAGATTGGTCCATGCTTAATCCAAGACTCTAAAGTCCCCTATGCAAAAATTTTATCCATGAACTCCGCGCGGCTCGAAATTAAACATCATCGCCTGGTGCATAACCTCTAGGTTGTTGTTTTTTTTTCGGTGTGTGCAGGATTTCATGTAGATTTAGCTTTAACATGTTAACAGTATGTTAAATTTTAAAGTCTTGCGACAAACAGTTCAACCGACTGCACAAATTCGAAGTCTAGTACGTGTGTAGCCATGCGTTGAGAAATAAAAAAAACCTGTTTTATACCCTCCGGCAAAATCTGACACCTGCTAAGTTGTAAAAATATTGCACCCATACGACGAAATATGGACTGGTTCTACAGATATGAAGATGCCAATACACCTGGCATAAAAATATGCAACTTAAAATATGCAACTTTAAATAGGCCCTATAAGATCAGAAAACTGGCCGTGAGGAGGAAGGAAAGGGGTAGGATTTTAATTTCAAAGGCTGAAAATTCAACAATCCCTGGACATTGCTGACTCCTTCTTATTCCTGTAGTTAATTACCGTTTACGTTTCTTGCTATATTTGGTGAATGCACTTATAATCAGTGTCTGTATTTGGAGTAGGAATAGTAAAACTAATGAAGGTCAAAGTCATCAATAGGGTTTCCGGACGAACTAAGATTAGACTAACTGGTGAACAGGAGATAACAGAGGTTTATTGTTTTAATTTTGTCTCATACAGTCTTTTTAAAATTTATACTTTGAAAAAAAAAACTCTGAATAACGGAAGAGATAAGACTACGCATGAATGTATTTAAACAATGCGCTGTTTCTAGTATGCGCTTTTGAGGTATAAAAATTCCAATAGCATCTAGCATAAACATAATATGCAATTTTAAGTAGTCCCTATAAAATCACCATGGGGAGGGGCAGAAAGGGTTGGATTTTAATTTCAAAGGCTTAGATAGGTGCAAATACATGTGTAGACTCAGAATAGGCGAGGTTTAACCACTGAAGTATAAAATTTGTGGTTGTTGCTAGGTGGGTAAAGTTACCCTGTTTACTGAGTGAAAAGGCCTAAAATATTAGGTAGCCTGCTTCACTGCCTACGTTCTCAAAAGCTAACTGGTTTATGGGCATTTTTCTTTGTGTCAAACTTTGGAAGAAGAGCTAAACAACATGTTTGGAAAGTATTTTGGCCTGGGACGCCTGGATAAGTAAATGAGATCTGTAAAACCTAATATAGCCAACAATGAAAAAAAACCATTGGTATTTTCATACCTTGAGACTACGCTTGAATGCATTTAAACAATATGCTGTTTCTAGCATGACTTTCGGACTTACAAGGCGCTGTTACGGTAGGTGTTTTTGCACTAATTCAACACTATATAGATATGCGCTGTTTTTGGCACCTAACCGCAGGCTCAATTACTGGGTCAATCAATCAATCAATCAATCAATCAATCAATCAATCAATCAATCAATCAATCAATCAAATCGAAAGATCAATCTATCACACAAATAAAATTATATGAATAATGGACCATGGAACAAAACGTCGGAATTTAAGGTGAAAAAAAAAAAGGGGTAGGTACCTATGCTCAATGAGTCGATATTTAGAACAGTTCGCACGTAAAAATCACCTTTGGTAAGAATTTATGTAGACCTCCTACGTCAGCATTCCCTTAAAAGCAATTACCAAAACAAACATGACTCGGAGAACAAATTCAATAAGAAAAAGTGANGGGGGGGGGGGGATCATATAAATTATCGTAACAATAGACCTTGCCTGGCCTGAAATCTCCAGCTGAAGTACTATGACATAACAGTACACTGGAGACAAGCGTAGCAGTCATGAGTCTAGTATTATAAATACCGACAGCAGTGATCTCTTCAACATGCAACCTGAACTAACAAGAAAAGCCACTTCAAGCGGACATGACGCCCAGAGACGATTTTCTTCACAGATGGCAGTAAATAGATTATGAACGGCATGTGAAATATTATGAACGGCATGTGAAATATTATCTGCCAACGACTTTAAGAAGGGATCCAATTACACTTTGGAATCCTCCGCCCAAATTTTTCACAAGAATGCGTTTATGTGAAAAATAGGCCCGGGAAGAGCAGAGCAGCAGTGCCTGTGCAAGTGTGGAAGGACGATGAGGAACTCTGATGGGGAGAATGTGTATTTAAAGAATGACAAGTTTTAAGTTTCCTTATTCTTAGTCTTAACGTCATACATCGAAAATACAAAAAAAATGAACAATCACTCCCAACAATATGCCAATAAATGTAACGCTAGTACAGCAGCCGAATCAACGCTAAATCTTGTTCACTTGCCATTTAACCTAATGCTTCCCNCACACACACACACACACACACACACACACACACACACACACACACACACACACACACACACACACACACACACACACACACAAAACCCGAGACAACAATACATGAGAAATATTTTAAGAGATGGATGAGGGGCATAAAGTGATGAGGCCACAACCCTGTAGTTATTTCTATGCAACAATTAGAAACACTGCAAAAAAGTTCCCAACCTACTATCCTCCTATATTCTCTTAATACATGGAAACATATTAACACTGACAGAACTGGGAATAAGGAGGGAGGAAGGAAGGAAAAGCACTTTCATCACAGCAAAAGTGCAAGAGGCCCACATTCAATGCTTAGCTGGAACAACCAGCAGAAGACCTCTTGACTGGCCGTTGAAACAGGACATGAGCAGATATAGGAAAGTATTCAATGCAATACTGCCTCCTCCTGATGCATGAAATAGTCAAACTCCGATGACGGGAACATGGAGAAAGTTGCGAATGAAAGGGGTTGCGATTATCCACTGACTTTTATATACAGAAATACAGCATGTTGTAATGCTGATAATGGTGATTAAACGAAAGTTGCGATTATCCGGATCACTATGAAGCGGAGTCGACTATACTGACTCAAAGACCAGGACACAATGTTTGAGTAAGGCTGAATTTAAAGGGTGGGAGGGGAGGCTCAATAAAGCTGGTGGCAACTCATTTACCTCCCTTCTTGCCAGTCTTGAGACTCATATCACCGCCACAGGCTTGTAAATGTTTTCAATGCTATGAACAAATCGGACATCTTAGTCTTCTATGTAAGACAAATAATTGAGAAGCTGACACTGGCTAGGGAAACCAACAAAGACTCTTCTTAATTAGTCAACGCCAAAGAAGCTCACTTCCGGTTTATATAAAGCAGCAGCAGCAGTGTGACTGTGTCAATTCAAAGTTACCAACGCGATCAGCCAATAAAAGCCAATGTAACAAGCCGCATCGGCCAGTCATATTCCTCTGACAAAGGCAAAATGGAAAGAGAAAGTACTGATAACTAGAACTGTGGATGACCGTACATTCATAATGACTGAGAGTGGTCTATTTCCCAGGCCTGTAAGTCATTACTGTCAAACGGCAAAACCCTATATTTTCTCCATGAGAGTCACTGATTAACAGGAAGTCATTTTAATGGCAACAACTTTCAAGCTCCCGAAGAGCTGCGATATAGCAGAAATGGCGGCTATCTCGAAGGACAGCACCGTAATGATAATGATACAGTTCATTTAGTCATGGACTAGATCGATATTTCGACTAAATCGGTGCTGTTGTTAGAGAAAGCCGAAATGGCTCTATGTGAATAGTCACTTCAAAGAGAGGCCAGAAAGACATGTGTTGCAAGAAACAGAGTAGACTCTGCGAAATCAAAGAAGAAATTACAGTGTCATGTCAGCAAAAATTTGTCAGGTCTTCAATCTGGACCAAACTGCTGATCATATCTGGAAGCAAAGGAAGAATGTCACTATGACATAACCCGGTTTTCTTTCAAACAAGAGATAAGCATTGTTCTAGCTGCATTGTGCTATTGTTTGAGATGGTATTGTTACAATGTTCCATCCGCACCCTCTCCATAAATCTGGGCTTGACTCTCATTGAGTTCTGACAACTCTTATCTAGACTACCGGCCCCTCCTTTAAGGTTACATACTGGGATGACATAACTGTCATCTAAATTCTCATCATATATAATCAAAAGAAGCCTCATGGCTGAAACACTTTTTAGCCGTTGCAGAGCAAAAAGGTACCTACTGGCTAATCAATGGTTAACAGAATACGACAAAAGGTTTTGAGTTTAAATTGGCATCACAATTACTCGGTGACAAAGTACTAACGAGTGGGATGTAATTTTCACAGTAAGGTGCTGAAAAGTGATTAAAGAAGATTTTTTTTTTTCATAGAAGGTGTCTCACAGACTGGGTTTCCTAGTGTGAGTGTAGGGCCTTACAGGCATCTTATCAAGTCTGTGATTAATCAGTGGGGATGAAAACAACCTGCAGGGCCTTTTTCCGGCAACAGGAACCATCCACAGCCAGTGGGGCAACACTGTGAAAACTGGTTGTCAAGGGAAAATAAAAAAATACAGGAGATGACACTTGCGGACAGATCACGAGTGCTGCCTACGGAAGAGGGCAGGGGCAGAGATGCAGATGAGCACACAAGCAAGCAAACAGAGAAGCAGATAGTGCGCCAAACGTGTGCACCAAGTTTAGCAGGATCAAAGAACCTAGGACATTTGCAGTGTCACTCTCTAAACAAACAATGGGACAGGGTTCACCGTGACCGCTGTTTTCATTGCCCCTCTTTCTTTTCCTTCCTACCTCTAAACTCTACTGGATTCCTCACTCATTCAAAGTTGAAGGAATCCCTCTCCTTTCTCGCTCTCTCTCCCTCCCTCCCTCTCTCAACTCTGCTAAGTCACAATTCAAGGGACTACATGAACCCAAAATCAATCTTCGAGCTCACTCAGCAAAACATGCATATATACGCACTTTCATTTTGTTTAAACGCATTTTACATTTTACGAACAGCTGTGCGTCGATGTAGGCAGATCTAGTCGACAGACAACAATTCTGTTCTCGCTGATCTGTGTGAAAACCGACGTTCTTATCTGTTCTTATCTTTTAGCACAGGCTGTGAGTATGAAAATCACTACTTCCGTGATCATAAGTTTGATTTATGTCTGGTACATCCAGTAGCACTAAAGCAATATTACGGATCAGTTCTTAACGTTTCTACAGTTTTAAAGCTCTGTTTGAGCCATCTCTAGTTACTTGGTAACATACTTCTACGGTTTAAGTAATTCAAATGTGGTTAGGTAAATATGCATTTTAAAACGTCATCGCATAAGTACACACGCAGCATGAGTATTTTCAGTGCTAAGTTTGCAAAATATCACTGCCCACACCCATCCAATAATGTTACCATATAACCATTCTCCATAATGCAAAACTCCAGGTATGACATTGGACTATTTAAAGAAATTCCAGCGGAGTTACCAATCAATCCAGTGCAGTGGCCGTATGCATAATCCTTACGTTAGTCAACGCATTGCGGTATCCACGGAAAACACCCAAAACATTAGTAGTGTTCACAGTGGTTAACGCATTACGTTAATTAACGTATGGATTATGCAAACGACCACCGATCACATTGATTGGGTAGACATAGCCATTTCCTCACTGAAAAGTGATGTTATGTACTGATCACGCAAAAGGCATTTCCTCAAAATCAGATCAAGAAGTGCCAGATTTTAAGAAACATCTCAAAAACGATTATACAACATAAACTTTACTATGTATGTTGGTCAAAATATAAAGAATCTAACAAAAAAACTAATAACATCATTTTTCGACATTCATAGATGGAAGTGATGGCAGCTGTGTGTGAAGGCCAAGAAAAGGGTGAGGCTAAATCAAGAGTATGAGCAAGGTAGAGAGATATTATTTCTCATCTGAGAGTGAAAAGTTTACCCTGAAAGTAAAGTGTTAGTAAACACTGCCTCTTAGTGTGAGTGACAGAGGTGGACTGGATGATTATTTTAAACTGACATGGAAGTCCTCAAATCATATTACATCCAGATTACAGCTCCCGCAGATGGGTCATTCCATGGAAATTGTTCAGTAAGCTATTAAGAGAGAGTGCAAATTTTATTCTGAGGAGAGTTAGTTAGTTTTCATTCACTCGACTATGTGAAGGCAAACATTCCATAAGAAAATGCATCAATTTGGCACAACTCCAGTGCAGCTAGCTGTTGTAGTAAGTGACACGACAATCCCAGCTGGCTGTTGGAGGAAATGATAGGACAATCTCCAAGGAATGACCCCAAAGAGACGGAAAATCAACACCTACTGTATGGTGTCCATAAAATAATACAGCCACACTCTCTCTTTGCAAAACAATTACTAGTTCCCCGGAATCATTTAAAACCCTCTACTGTAACACATGTAATCATTAACTCAAATGAAACATTTACATTCACTGGTGACCGTGACAAGACTTCATTCATTCTTCTATTTTTTTCAAGCTGATTCTAAACAGCATGACTGAAAGAGTCAGATAAAACACTGGTATTGGGATCTGCAGGACATCCAGTGCCACACATATGATTAGAAACAGACAAGTTATACCACTATACAATTGCATGATCAGCACAAATCTTCGCAGCAGCAAAGGTAATTCAAAATTATACTGTGAAAAGAACTTGGTTTCTCTCATATACTCAAAAGATGTCAGGCTAATTTATTTAGGTCTGGGGTGCCTCACCTTTTCTGCTCAGGGTTTAATTTTGTATTTGAGTTACCCTGTCAGGGTCCCATCCAAAAAAAGATGGGTGTATGCTCCATCATAACGCATGACACTGAATAATATAAACAGGGATAGCAACGACAGATAGCAAAGTTTTTGGAAACTAAGAGCAACAAAAGGGTCTTTGTTCAATATAAAGTTGCTCTTCAAGGTTCTCATTCATGCAGAAAAAATATGTGTATATACACATTTTTAGTTATGAATGCCTATGAGTAGCCTTGTGTTCTGCTTTCCAAAAGTTTAGGCTTTCATCGTATCAGTGGACCCAGGGCAAATGTTGTGAGGCTAATAATCATCTGCCACCAAGCAATGAACTAGAGCCATGTTCATTTGTCAATTCAAATGACATTATGTCTCTCTTCTTATCCATAGGCTGTTTAAGTCTTTCCTTTGTTTTTCTGCCTGTGTTTTACTTTTATTTTTTGTTTTCCAAAATGTATTAATACAAAAATGGTTTTACACTGCAAGGTTTAAAAGCATCACTGCATACGCTTATGTAGAATGAGAAAATCCTGTGTGATTTCTGGCTTTGTCATTATTCTATCTTTGTCTCTTGTTACAATGCTTAGTTCCTCTGTTCTGAATTTTGGTTTCTGAAAATTTCTGGCATTCTGTGATCTCTGCAAAAAGATTCTGTATTCTTCAGCAACCTGCTGCGTTAGTGGGCCATATTTTTGCCTATGGTCAATGGTGGAGCACCCCCTGATTTAGTACACTGAACTCACCTTTTCTTTGATGTTGTCATGTGTTGCCTCTGCCATCACTGTTTTTGTCCTGGCGTCAAAATGAATGGAACTAGAGGCCTCTGGATGAAAAAAAGAAAAGGATTTTAGGTTGGTACAACACCATCACCAGCTAAATTTAGGAGATCTTGATCAGCTTAATCCAGACACGTCAACAAGTGCAAGGCTACCTGTACAGATCGATTAAAACTAATCTCGTCCAGCAGAGCTTTTGAAAGTGCCAGCCCAAATTCCAGCCAAATTAACATCTACATGTCATTGATGTCAGACTGTCTTGTCTTTACAGCCAGTCACAATCTGATTCCGTCCACCAGAACACAGATGCTTGTCGGACCAAATATAAGACAACACACTGGCCATTGGTGACATATCTGTTAATCCTCCAAAACAAAACTTAAATAAACATAGTAGAAACTCACACAGCGCCACTACTCTACTCCTTTCTGTCATAAGAACCTCACAACCTCTAATTTCTCACCTATCCGTTACAAAGCTCCTGTTCCTTGCTCTGTATTTCTATATCAGTTTCACATCTTGAGCATGAAAATTTCACAAATTTTGTCTTTCAGTTTCAGTCTTTGCAAATGGCTAGCAACTTACCATTCTGAAAAAATATGACATGGCTAAACTAGGGCAGACCAGGCTTTCATTTGGCTATAATAGGCCAGTGTTGCCCATTTTGCGTTTACTCCACAACTGTTTTCTAATAATATCATTTGTTTACCAACAACTATTTGCATTTCTCCGTCATATACACCTTTATGCCTCACGCTAGAGGCCACGGCAAATCTGAGTTTATTTGTCCTGGCTGGCTAATTAAGAAAGGTGAATCCGCTGATTACTGCTATCCCATATCTCATAAACAACTGTCTTTATGAGGATGCAATGAAGGCCAGCCTTTGTATTCAGTCAAACTAAGGCTAGAGTCACTCTTCCACTGTGCAAGAGAAAAATTTCTACTTAGCATTGTTGTGGCCCAAGATAAAAGTTATTTGAAGTGGCGGTGGGAGTAAAATCTGAGTAAAATCAAGTCTGATGATTAAGTTTGCACCATAAAAGTAATCTAACTTGCTCACAGAAACTTAAATTTGTCAACAATTATCAACCATTTACCCATTACATCAACCACTTTTTGTACAGAGATGATAGCACTCTTAATTTCTTAACAAACAAAAGAGGTTCTTGATTATCTCTATCAATATGTGCAAAAAAGTTCCAAATATAATGAGCAAGTAAAAGGAGAATGGAAAGATAGATTTGATCAACAAAATCCTGCGGAGCACACAGTCGCATTAGTTTGCACTGCTGCTGAATCATTAGAATACTTAGCTTTCACATTGACATTACAAACAGGCTGGAGTTCAAAAGGGGGCCAGATTTCAACACTGAAAATGCTCGAAGATAAAATCACAAGTACAGGGTCAGAGTAAATCAAGTCGAAGTCCACAACTCGGGCTGTGTGCAAATTCCGTCAATTCTTACTTACTACAATATCAGATTCCACCTTGTACAAATTCTAAAACTTGAAGACAATACAATTTTGAAGGTGAAATTATATCTTTTAACCTGAATACATGGGTGAAGTCTAATCCTGTTATTTCAAGTGGAACAAAACCTTACAAGTCAACACTGATTGACAATGTACACTTTTTGAGTATACTTAAGCTGAAATGCATTAGTAGAGTAAAAACCATGCCATCTCAAATTTCAGAGGACTGACTCAGAAATTCAATTTCATGAGTTTGTGGGTAAAATTACTATACAGAACAAGGAACCAGTGCTAAGTTAACCAGTAGGTCAGAAATTCAAGGATGTGAAGTTAAAAGTCCTCAAGTTTTGCTGTACATGGTGATCTCTCCAATTCATAAACTACGTACAGTTAGTAAGGCAGCTTGTATTTAGAATATGACTATAGTAATTTATGTCTTTTGTATGCTACAGATCAACTGTAAATGCCAAAAATCAAAATTTACAGGCAACGCAAAACATTTTGACCACAGAATTTGCACTGATCTGATGCCAGATTATTTTCTAAAAGCATCTACTATTCTACTCTTTATACAGTGTTCAGAATCATGAAAGACTCATACAACGTCACTTTGCAGTGAGTTTACTAAACCACATTTATCAAATGACAATGTGTCAACATAGAACTGTAAGAGAGAAAAAAACAATGCTTTTTCATGAAACACATGCCAAGCACATTATTACAGTAAAGTTACAGCATTGGAAGTAAGCATGCATACCTGTATGATCATGATGGTAAGTTAGCCTACTACTAAATCTAATCCATTTTAAAATAATGTCTTGACTTCCAAAGTAACATATAACATTTTTAGTTCATATTTTTCAAAGTGTGCTTATACAAGACTGATTACACTCCACCTATTTTAAAAATGTCAACACATAATTATGCCGAATAAGCAAACTCACTGTCAAGATTATCTTATTTATCTTGCTTTACCTTGCAAATAGAACACGAACCAAAAGTCAGATTTTAGTCACAGAAGCTTTCCTTTACTTTTTTCACCTAAAATTAAATCACACTAGACTAGAGTCTATCATAATATTACAAATATGCTTCACAAATATTCATGAGAACCAATGTTAAACTAGATGCCATCAGTAAATTTAACATGAAAAGCAAGCAAGGAAGTATAAAGACAAGCCTTTCACATGTAATCTCAAGTATATCTTTAAATCACACAATGATAACAATCACATGGCTGTCAAAGTCAACAAACTAACAGCCTGTTTGGTTAAGTATTTAGCCCCATAATTTGCAATCGACAGTAAAAATCTGAAAATTTATTTCTGACCAGGTCATCGGCTATTAAGCACCAAAAATGTTGGGAGATAAGGTTCACCACACATATCTATCTAGCCTAGTTCTATACTACTATTCATTTATCTGCCTATTTCATTCATCCCTGGGTATGTGATTCACATCTAAATATACACTCTATGCGTGTTGTTTCTCACATTCTCAGTCTGCCCA
>JAWQUT010000075.1:1972322-1981294 GCA_033807755.1 Ellobium chinense | reverse complement strand
GGGGGGGGGGGGCACTTTAGCACATGGCACCGGCAAGACAAGAGTGGGCAAACTAAGCTGATTTCATGGTAAAATGTTCAGTTAGTAATAAAATAGTGGGGAAAAAATGCAGAAACTATTAATTCGAGAGACACCGTATAAATATAAATTATTTTGAACGGCATAAATTCATACAATCAACAACAGTCTGTTGCGTTTTGGATGAGTAGCGTCTTTAGATTTACCCAACGTAGCACCACATCGTTTGTAGTACAGTTATACGAAAAGAGTGTTCACAACAACAACAACAACAACAACAACAACAACAACAACAACAACAACAACAACAACTTTAGCTTGACATTTTTGCGGGGTTGTTTGTTTCATATTTCTGAAACATTTTTTAACGGAATAAAATATTGACTTTGTATAAAAATTGTTAACCATCGTAAAAAAAAAACAAAAACGAATCTTATCAGACGCCCGTTTTAATCCATCGTGAAGCTAATCCGAAATCGTTTGCCTTGTTTGCCCTGTTTATTTCAATTTTGGATTATCCGAAATCTATTGTAGGTGGTTTCATGGTGGGTTCATAAAAAAAAAGTATCGATATCTATCTATCTATCTATCTATCTATCTATCTATCTATCTATCTATCTATCTATCTATCTNATATATATCAACCGTCTACCTGCACCGGTTCTCTCTGCCATCGGTTCAACCATTTAAGTTAGTCATTTCTCAGGCAATATTGGGGAGTCTCGTTCAGAGCAGAAAAAAAACAAACAAACCTACGTTTCTTATGACATTCCAATCATTCAAGATCTTTTCAAATGAAATCAAACCTCTATTCCCCCCCCCCCCNCCCCACGGCAAATTTATGACTTTATAGGGACCATATTAAAAATGCATAACCTTTTCATCAGGTGCATTTGCCATCTTCATGCCATAAAAAAAAGGCATTTTAGAATCTTTTTATGCAAAAGACTAGTAATGCTATGTTGGCGTAATCTAAAGAGAGAAGTATGGGAATATGTTTATTTGGACCCCGTGCCGTGGATGCGCGAAACGGGAGGGTCCTTCTATTCTTTGAGAGGTCCCTAAGAGATTCTAAGCGTTGGTTGTAAGCAAACCAAGATGGCTGCGACTGATGCGGAAGTGCTAGAAAAGAATGAACCGACTTGCCAGTGATATTTGCTATCATATTTGCCTCATTTATTAGCATACATACCAGCACTGATTCTTGCCACATCATCCTCCTCCGACACAAGGCCGTTGATTAAAAGATCCACTGGCAAATTTGAAGCAGTAGATGCTGGCCGCTATATTGTCGAGCTCCCACTTCTGGTGTACGTAAAATATACCAAAATTTCTAACTTACCTCTAGAGGTGCGCACATTTCTTTGCCGCGACTGACGCACAGCAGAGAAAACGTACCTCGTATTTTCATCAGACAGAGTGCTTGAAAGAGATTTTGATTCAAACCATCCCTCTTCCTCTCTCTCTCTCTCTCTCCCCCCCTCCCTCTCTTTGTTTCGCTCCTTCTGCAGTCGCAACCCCCTCTCCCGAAGAGGTGGGGTGGAGGTGGAGGCGTGACGGGAGTACTTCTCCAACCCACTCCATCTCCATGCACTCCGCCACTGTTTGATGATCAGATTGAGTAAGATGGGCCTAGTGTCTCAAGACAGCAGCTGTGTCTCACAAGGCTTGACGTGAGCGTATCTGGCAGGACACAGATACAAGGATGAAGCTACTAAGCGTACTCAGCGTAATAAATCATCATCATCACCATCATCATCGTCATCATCATCATCATCATCATCATCATCATCATCATCATCATCATCGTCATCGTCATCATCATAAGCATCATCATCATCGTCATCATCATTTGGAACACATTAAAAAAAAATTTTTAAAGTTTGTGGAACACATTAAACATTTTTTTTAAAACGTTTTGTCTAAACCAGCGAAGGATTAGGAAATACACTTAATACTTAAAATATAAAATGGACTTACATAATGATATAAAATAATTACGAATTTTCGAATCTAAAAAGTGATTATTCTTCAGGTGAAATATAATATCAAAAATGTCATCAAAATTTCATCATCGTCATCATCGTCATCATCATGACATTGTCATCATCATCATCATCATCATCTTCATAAAGTATTGACGAATTTTCGAATAAAAAAATGTGATTCTTCATAAAGTTAAATACCAAATGAAATACATCATCATCATCATCATCATCATCATCATCATCATCATCATCATCATCATCATCATCATGTCGTCATCGTCGCCGTCATCCATCATTAGTCTAGTCCTTATCACGAATTTTTATCTTTGTCAGTGTTTATATTTTGAAATGTTGAAAATTTATATTTTGTCAGGTGGACAATATTTATGATATATGTATATTTTTTCAAGTATCAACATCATAATTCTCACCATCATCACTATCACCACTATCAAATAAGAGAAACTTTAAAACACTACTTCAAACCGATATTATCAACTTACAATGAAAATTTATAAGAGCCCTTTATTATGTTTTTTTCTTTCCTTCCTTCGAGAGAGAACAAATTACTAAACTAGTAGAAATAAAATAGAAAAGAAATCCACCAATGTAGAGGAATTCAGAATTTTACCACGTGAATAAAGTAATGAAAGTAAGGAAATACGACTTTATTTACCCCGTAGGGAAATTGTTTTAAGATAAGAAAAGATAAGATAAGATAAGATAAACCTTTATTATCCAGATTTGGAAATTCGTTTTCACAGCATTTATAACAATACAATGAAAAATACAAACAGATTAATAATGTTCACTCATACACACACATCCCTGCACCTATACCCACCCCTGCACACCACACTTTACGTTCAAGCATACCATATTAAGAAACACTGTTAAGGCGAATGGCTGATGGCAAAAAAGATCGCCTGTATCGTTCTCTGTGAGCTTTTAAGAGTAGTATCCGTCTACTTCTTTGAGATCGGATTATCTGATGGAATAGGGGGTGAGAGCAGTCACTCAAAATTGATTTGAACTTTTGCTTGCAGGCAATGTCATACAATGTTATACTTCTCATTCATAGTATAAACACTTATAACAATACATATTATACATGTACATTACAATTGAAATACATAACAAAGTCATTGCTGGTCGCCAGCTGTACAGCGCCCTGGTCCCCGCAGCTCTAAAGCCAGGTACTCATCTACATTTAAGTGAGAAAATGGAAGTGAAATGTCTTTTTTAAGGACTCTACAACGTAAACCGCCCAACTCGCGCGCTAAACACATAAACCTTAGACTTGAAAGTCTTCAGTTTCTGAGTACGACTCACAATCCACACGGCCACGCTGCCTAAAGAGTTAGATCAAATTAATGCCGAATGATGTGCAAGATTAAAGCCTCAGTCCGGAGATAAGGAAATGCATCCGTTCGATCGGAACCACCCTCAGCATTCATACATGAGAGATCTGTATCAGCCAGTGAAAACGAAAGTTCCCAGTGACAGCAGCCAATCACGTTCCTCGGTAAGTTTCTACTTTGATTGTGAGTGCCTCAGGGAAGTTGTATTTCTAATAAACCCGGAAGTAAGAGATGTATCACAACCAATGAAAGTTAACGTTTCTCATCATATTGCAGCCAGTCATATTCCTCCTCATTTGGCAGACTGATGTTGATTCTCTCACTGAGATTTTGTTCCTGCTTTAAACCGGGGTACCTTTTTGGTTGCTGCTCGCTAGTCGGGACGGGAAAGTGTGTATCTACTAGATGTTTGTAAGAAATATGGCATTTTTTTTTTTTAATTGTGAAGACCGGAAGCGAAAGCTTACCAAAACTGCTGCCACCATCCATGGTTTCAAATGTGTAAGTTGTACTTTTTATCGACGGCCTTCTGTCATAGGAAGATGTTGCACGAATCAGTGGTGTTATGCATGCTAATGAATGAGGCAAAGATATAAGCAAAGCAAACACGACTCGCAAATCAGTGCATTTTTTCTAGCTTATCAGCATCTCTCGCAGCCATGTTAGCTTATCTAGAGACTGATATTTTCTTTGCTTTGAACTGCCCACAGAACAAAAGAACCGATTCATTTCCTCACCCGTGATGACCAAACAACCGCAGCTTTACGTGTACTTTTTAAAAAAACATAGCTTTCATTGTACGAATCATTATGATATCTGTGTTACTCCCTTTTTCAGTCAGTCAGAGCCAGTCGGTATTGTCTGATTCTTGCAGGAGTCTTCTGCTGGACTTTGCTTCTTCTCTTTATAGGCCTCCCTAGCTGGTAAGTAGTAGACTTCAATTTTGCTTACCGCTTAACCATGCCGATGCAATATCGTCGTAACAGAATGTATTTAGGTTGCAGGAGCCAGATTGTATAAACCTCTTCGAGCCATTTAATAAAAATTTCTTCTCGAACCACAGGAACGTTACGAGATGGCCAAGACTAGTCTGCAGGTCTGGTGCCATCACTGTGCTGAAAGTATATACTGTTTACGGCGTGGTTCCTTCAGTTAGATTTTTCACAATTTTAAATTACATGAAAAGGGGTTAAAAATGTGGCCTTCTTTTGCAGATCACAGGCCCGCACAAATGAAATCCGCTGATGCCATTGGGAAACACTGCCTGTAACAATTATTATTTTTTTTTTACAAATTCAAAACCGAATTTCACCACTTTTGCGGGGTGGTTTCATGTTATATGATTATTTCCACACAATTTTATACTCTGCTGCTACTATCGACTCGGATAGTCCAATTTTTTTTGACCAATTAGGCTCCTGCAACCTTAACGTTAGTAAACACACTGTGATTACTAATGGAGACTCCCAAAACATTTGTAATGTTCACTGTGATTAACGCAATACGTTAATTAACGTATGGATTATGCATACGGTCGTTGACCGTGTACACACTGTCGACACGAGTATTGACTATTGTGCATGAACATTCTTTCTGCTTTCATAACCAATTTTCTAGTAATTTCAAAGTGATGCCAGTAAGAATGACGGATAACATTGACAACGTCCTGATGTTAACAAAGATAAAAAACAAACAAAATATCTCTTTCGCAAGTTGCCGATACCAGCCGTGATCGCATTCATTGTTCTTTACGCGTACTAACTTTAAAGAGTTGATTTGCCTGTCTCCGCCAATTAATGTGGAATGCGAAATTTGGCACAGTAAGGCCCGGCTTACATAAAGAAAAACCTGCAAAGAGTAAGGGGAAACGCCGAAACCCGAAACGTCTCACGCCACACATCACCTGATCACATAGGCGTAATCATGCTCTGTTCGCCAGGTGACATTTGCCAATATGGGTTCCTCCGATGAAGACACACTGGTTGCATGATTGTTATTGAGAAAGAGAATCAAAAAGAGAAAACGCAGCTTGTGGTGCCATGAGCATTTTCTATTCAGAAACAAAATGCTGAAATTGTTAGACCTGGTGTTCAAATGTTCATGTATAAGTACGTAATAAGTATTATATTGGCAATGCAGAGAAAAGCTTCTCTGTATTGTACACACTTGCCCCGAAACGCGACGCGAAAAGTGAACATGACCTCCTTTCCTCTTTGCGAAGACCGGAAGGCAAAATGACGATCACCATCTACGGTTTCAGATTTGTCAGTGGTACTTATTGTCAACGGAGGATGTGGCAAGCATTAATGGTAGTATGTTTGATAATAAATGCGGCAAAGATATAAGTATATCAAACACCACTCTCAAATCAGTGCATTGCTTTCTAGTTCTTCCACTTCAGTAGCAGTCATTTTGGCTTGCCTAGAAACTGATATTTTCTTTGCTTAAGACCGCCCACAAAATAAAAGTACCTCCCCTTTTGCGCTGCCGCAGAGACCAAACAAGCACAACCCAGATATGTGACGTAACCAAGAGCTCTGTGCACAGTACTATCTAACATTGTCCTCTCGTGATGTATATGGAAGCCTCCATGGTGGGTCTATGCAGATTGTGCCAGTCGGCATGTAGATTGCGCCAGTATCATACGCATATATACATATGACACATCGTTCAACATATTGCCTCATAATAATGATGTGTAGGCAGAGCCAACATGCGACAAGATGCTATTTCTTTCTAGGGTTTACAGTCATTTTTGTTCTCGACTTGCCGGCTTAAGAGTTCTGGATTTTCTTTTTTTTTATGTTTCTTATATCAAAGGCCGACATTATATCCGTTGTAAACATTTAGTACCTGAATTTATTGCTCTGTATTCATGAACGTGTAATTTACCGATTAGATTGTTATCGCAAAAAAAAGTGAGATTTCTTAAGTAAGAGATTGTGTGAAAGTTTGAACGGTATACTGAAGCCAAACAATATATTTCCCTGTCCCCTCTCCCCCTCCCTCCTCAATCCCCTCCCCCATCTAATAGTTACAGGCCTGTAATTGTACTTTCACTTTGTGGTCCTAGAACTTAGGGGGTATATTTCATCTCCCCTTTTCCCTCTTTTGGCATGCCCTGCTTCCAGTAATAAGGGCTCCAGGGGGGAATTTTGATATCATGGGAATCTGTGTCCATTTTACTTTATTTTACCAGACACTGTTTAGCCCTGGGCTGGAACTGCCAGCTCAAGGGTGTGCTCAGGCGGAAGAGGAGGGGTTTGGCATTGACCAGTGAAAAATGTAGGGTCTGTTTACAAATAACAACCAAGCTCAAAATTTCAATGGGCTTGCTAGGGTTGGGTAAGTCTTAAAATTTGGGCCACGTAATGAGCTTCAATCTGGTATGGGTCTGGGTGAAAGCTAAAACTTTGGGTTCAGAGGGCAGCTCAGAATGTTAATATAGCCCATAGAGGAAAAAAGGGTCCAATCCTATTACAGGTCTCTAACCTAATACATCACCCATGTTTCCTGAAGATACCGCCAGCGCTCATATTTAGACAGCATTGTTGCATACTTATATGGCTCCATTGGCCTTATGCGTTGTGTTCCTTAACGTATTGCGTTAACTACGGTGAACACAACAAATGTTATGGATGTTTCCCCTGGTTACAGCAATGCGTTCACTAACGTAAGGATTCTGCATGCGGCCACAGGTCACAGCTGTCGGCCATCTTGTAACGTTCGGAGTCTGGTTGTTGACATCAACTAATAAAAATTGGTCATAAAATTTTTACAGACTCGACGTCTAAGGTTGCCACGTGTTTGCCTCGACCATCTTATCTGATCTATTTTGCTTTACTCTGTAATGGCAGTTAATCATACTGTATCGTATTATGTCAAAGAAGAATAGCCATACATCATGTGCCTGACGCTATATAAATTTGCCCCGCGTATAGTTCTGTTTATTTTAGTGTGCTTGACTGACTGACTCCTAAAATCCCGGGATTTAGCATTGTAGAGCTCGATATCGCCGAGATGTGGACGGGCTATAAATTTAAGGCTAATTCTGTAAAGTTGATCATAGCAACCCATATTGACTGGCTTTGATCATTGGTAGAGGATATTGAAAAAACTAGGATACATGAACAATGAAAGCGAGTAATGAAGCACCGTTTCACTGCTTGGACAGTTGTAAGGTTCAAGAAGATTTAAAATAATAATAAAAAAGACTATATCTTTAGTTTATTCTTAAGTCAGTCGTCACTATCCAACGTGCAGCTATCGAATTTGATTTGACCTCGTCCTTTTTTTTTTCTAAACCCAAATAAGTTCAAATCCAAACTCAAATACTCTTCTTGAATCCAGATCAGTTTTTATGAACTCAATTTGGGTTCTGTGAACGGCGTTCACACGAGTGCCGATCTGCACAAGCAGATACAGACGACAAATTCTCCAAATGACAACAAATTCTCAGTGCACACCATCTTTCTTGCACACGACAAATTCTCCATACACAAGACCTTAATTTCATACACATAACAATTACCCATACACACGACAAAATCCTCTATAAACACACATACAAAGTCTCCATTCACAGTGCAAATCTCCAAACGTGACAAAATCAACATACAAAATGTTCCATAGGCTTGCCTCGCTGCATAACCCAAACAAATAGTCTAACTTTAGTAATGAGGTTTATAAGTCTCGTATCCAGGTCAGTGCCTGTTCACGCAACTTTACATTATTTCCCCAGCAGGTCAGATCACTCAAGGACATTCTCAATTCTCAAGTGGGCATATACTGCCGCTGCCATTAACACTAGCATTCTGACAATAGCTTTCACTGCATGTAACTAGGCATTTCACCAAAAAAAAAAAAGAACTGATTTTTCAAAAGGCATATGCGATATGACCATGACGGGAATCGAACCTACAACCTTCAGATTCTGAGTAGGTACCGCAACCATTTGGCCACGCTGCTACACCAAATCTTCCAAGCACTCGACAGCTCCCAGGCATGCATGTTGAACCCCCACTGCCAATGTCAAAACCTTCTCACTCACTCACTCACTCACTCACTCACTCACTCACTCACTCACTCACTCACTCACGCTCAGTGACTCACTCACTCACTCACTCACTCACTCACTCACTCACTCACTCACTCACTCACACTCAGTGACTCACTCACTCACTCACTCACTCACTCACTCACTCACTCACTCACTCACTCACTCACTCACTCCCTGTAATCAATCCTCTCACCAGGTCCAACCGAGAGTTAAGAGACCATGTTGAGACAGCTGTACCTGTGACTACGGTAAAGAAAAATAAATATATCGTACATTGTCTCGTTGTCTCTTGACTCACCACACTTCTCATCCTTTTCCTCGGTACAAATTTTCATCATCTTTCTCAACATCACCATCATTTTCATCCTTCATTCTGACACGTGTCTGGTCTGCAAAATACTGCCTCTCATTATACGCAAGTGGTTGGAAATTCAGAAATAAAAAAAATCGGAAACTTGTCAGAAATTCACCTATGAATTGAAGATGTAGGGTATCAGGATTATAATATATATAAATGTATCAGTTTGGTCTTCGATCTTTCTTTAG
>JAWQUT010000075.1:1952322-1967322 GCA_033807755.1 Ellobium chinense | reverse complement strand
AATGAGATGTATAACATTGTATGATATTGTAAACCCAATTCCCTACGGACATTAAAAGAAAATCCTACCTTCATTTTCATTTTAGAAGGAGAAAATCCATCCATCCATCCATCCATCCATCCATCCATCCATCCATCCATCCATCCCGGATACATTTCAGGCTTCCCCAAATGTGCGTCCACGGATCTGTATTCTCGACTACTGGCCCATCCCTTGGTATCGCCGGCCAATACCAAAGAACCTTTCTTCTGGAGCCATAGAATATTCACATATGGAGTCATAGAATGCGACCACAAGGAGGCTATCGACAGTGAGTACTGTACATTTTGAAATTTTATACAGGATAATCATGCAGACGTTACTGATGCTCATTTTGAAGTTTTACTGATTTTGTCACCTGCGTACGTATAGATTATAATCCATCACAAATTTTAAACTTACAATTAATTACGTAACTAATTACGACTTACTTGTAAGTTTAAATTTTGTGATGGATTACAGTCTATACGTATGCAGGTGACAAAAACAGTAAAACTTCAAAATGAGCAGTGAGTACTGTCTTATAGTGAAACGCTATTGGCACTTGCCAAAGAATCATAGAACAATCCACCGAAGAGACATGCTTAAAGTTTGACTACACTGACGTCACACAAGTAGACATTTCCCCCAACCCCCTTTCCCACAAATGCATCCATGTCAACCAGGCGAAGGAGGCATATGTTATACGATCCATCAATACAAAAACCAACATGCTTTGGTATGTACATGCATACACCTCTTTACCCATTGCCGCTCAGTGGTTGTGCGGCGTTCAATCTAACCTTTCACTCTGGCCTACACGAATATTGGGATTCGAAATTTCACACAAAACGAGCGATGTGAAAAGGTTAAAAAAGAAAAAAAAATCTTTTACAGGTTCCACGAGCTGTCTTATACGTAGGTACGCGTCTACATTTTTCAGCAACGCTGCTAAGGAAATCCAGTTGAACCAAAAGTTGGCTGAGGAGGGAGGTAAGAGACGTTGCTAGTGTATGAATAATTTTATCCATATATGTATATTTATATGTGGGGAGGGGGTTGGTTGGAGGTTGTGTGACAGTTAGAATATCTGTGTTCTAGTAAGTGATACTGATAGTATTAATAGTTATGGTTTTTCGTCTTGTAAAGAAATTAGTGTATACTTGTCCTGTTCAACTGTTCACCTTCATTGTTACTGTTCGCCTTAGTTCCGTTCCTTTGATATTTGTGTCTGTTCAAGCTTTTTCATGACTATTGATAATATTTTTTATTATTTTTTATTTTATGACATTTCATTCTTAGTTCATTTATTTTCTACACCTGAAGAAGGACGCCAGTCCGAAAACTTGTGCATTAAATTTGTTAAATTGTTATAGTTTTCGTGCTTTACTTATTTAGATCCAGTGCGGATAAATGTTTTGCAAATAATAATTTTATCCATAACATGATCACAGGCCAAGCATAGACTATATTGAAATCAAATATGGTTCCTCCATTTACACAACCTTTTTGAAAAATATATAATGAATTTATTAAAAAGAAAATAATCGACATGTCCTGTTCAAAATAAGAGACATTGGAAAAAAAAAAACCAACAGTGAATAGGATTCCTAGGGCCAACAGAAATAGAAATAGAAATAGAACAACTGAGAGACATGGTGAAAGGGCGTGAGAATGATTTATGTACAAGCTATGCATTATGGTTGACATATTATATTTGTTTTTCTCGATGACAGACCAAAGAGCCTGAAATTTGAAACTGAATATTAAATTCTATACCACAATGCCTATTTTGAGAGAATCCTGTCTATTGCTAGCAAACTACGTGTATTCACGTACAGTGAAATTCACTGATTAAAAAAAAATGTTAAAACTGCGTTTTCGAGAATTTAAAAAAAAACAACAATGCAGTCTTGTAGTGGAACCCTTTAATATATTCATGGATTATCACTCCTCTGCCTGGTGTACCCTTAAAGTGCGACTAAAGTACTTTTATGGTGTAGTGCACGGAATCCTGTGAAATTACTATTTTAACATGCATCAGTGATTCAAACTTCCTATTGAGCATCTCAAACCCATCGTTTCGAAGAAATCACAAAGAATAACACATGCATATGCCCTCCTGTGTTAGCGTCACCGCTGCTCGCCTCGCCAGAAATACGTGACGTCACCAACGCCGCTGTACACGGCTCAAGGCTATTACGCGTCGGGCTCAAGGCTATTACGCGTAGCGCTGCACTCAGAAAGGCTCGCTCCCACGTGGAAACAATGGGTTATTGTTGTGCGATAAACTGTAAATCTTTCCCAACACACACTTATTTTGCCGAGTTAGTGGCCGAGGGTACCGTAAGTGGAGGCATCTGTTTAAGTAAACACTGATGTGGACATGCATGCTAGCAAAGTTAGATCTAGATCGAGACTAGTCTACTAAGTTGAGAGTAGTCTAGACTAGCACTTGGTCAACAATACAGAGAGCTAAACTGTGACAGAATGCTTGCTTACCATTCCTGAACTGGTGGTCCAATAGTCTTCTCCTCAATTATATCCTCGTCATCTGTTTTTTGGCTCAGGGGCTCGAACTGATACGGCTCAACCGGTGCTGCCATTGTTCTCGATCGAAAACACCGCGACTTCCGCGCTGACGTGACGTTTCCGGTACGGTTTTTCGGGTGCTTTTTGGCGATTTCGCAAAATGTCGAAAATAGCTCTAGTAGTTCTCTTACAATTTCAGAATAAATTAAAAGTTGTAAAATTAATTTCGAAATATTATTTTTTAGCAAAAATGATGACTTTTGATCTAAAACTTGATATTGAAAATATAAAAACTGTCGGAAATCACATTTTTTCTAACACTTTAGTCGCACTTTAAGAGAAGGCACTACCCTTATCCAGAGACTGTAATGCACATGACTTGGTGTGCAACTTATTCCCATGAGTGCACTGGATTTCTATACAAAATTGCACACTAAAGTGCTGAATGGTGCATTCTTCTCCTTCAAGGGTGATGATCTTAGAACAAGTGTCATTAGCTATGACACCAGTTGTTCGACACCAGATTTCACCCACATATCTTAGACACCTTTATGAGTGATCCTATGAAGGCTGTTTTTAAATTTTTTTGTCTTGACGCAGAATTATCTGCAACTATAAACACCCTTTGATGTTAAATGAAATAACTATTTATCTAGTCAGGAAACTCGGGAAAAGCCTTCATCAGATCACGCATAAAGGTGTCTAAGAGACATGGGTGAAATCTGGTGTCACACAACTAATGCCATAGCTAATGACACTTGTCCTAAGATCATCATCCTTGAGGGAGGAGAATGCACCATTCCGCACTTTGGTGTGCATTACAGTTTCTGGATAAGGGTCGTGCCTTCCCTTAACTAATAGGCCTGCATTAATCTCTAGTTTGTTTCCGGAAATATAGACCTCTTGCGTCACCTGACGTAGATGGCACCAGAACAAAGACACATGATTGAACTTTAAGTGCGAACTCGGAGCCAGTGATCCGTATTTTTGATAATCATGATAGACCGCTACGCATTTACTTATTCAAACTTTAGAACATGACGTCATCACTCGCTGTGTCGCATTAATTCTAGACTAGCTGAGGTTCTGGTCTTGCCGGAGAAAGCGAGGGGAATAAGGACGTCGGGGGTTGACCAGAGTTACACTATGTATTTGTGTATGTGTCTCTCTATCCCTTTCTCTCGCCCCGGCTTAACACGATTGGACACAAATTTTGATGACGTCATCCGATAACAAAATTTTGTTTTGTTTCCGGACCTGAATTGCCAATAGCCATAAACAGACTGGAATTTTTGTAAAATATTTTTTTCTTGATTGGCAATTCCAAATAGCAAAATTCGAAGGTTGTCATGATATCCAGTGTATCTTTTTGTGCCCTAGTTCCAACTTTGAAATGTGTAGCCGTGGTAGTTTGTCCAGAAAAATGACACATGTGTTTCCAAGCTACCAAATATAAAATACAGTAGATGCCAATGTGAATTTCGCTGGCATTTCTCACATTTGGCAGACTTTTCACAGACATTCTTTTGTGTCCGACTCATAATGGTGGCAATAGGTGGAAATTTAATTAGTCTATAGCTGCTGGCAATAATCTGTTATCCCTAACTGGATTTTGGCAGACCAATTTCCTTGACAAAGGTCACAGCAATATTGTCCAAACCATAAGTAGTCAGTGAAGGCACGAGTAAAAACAATTGTTGATCAAGAATTGTTGGCGTCAATTTGTTTCGTAAACGGAGTATGAACGTTTTCTCATTTTTATTTTGTCTGTTACATCATTTCGGCTGACTCTAGACGTCCGCGCTCATTCACAAGAGAAACCATCAGGCGTGTGCGCGAAAGTCAGATCCTTGAGAAAAGAAAGAAAAACTCCTCTACAATTACTCATGATCCTGAATAAAAAAAAACACACCTTTAAGTCTGACCTTTCGGGTTATCTTCACTCTTGACGGGTCTCGGTTAGGGCACCTCTCTGCCCCAGACTATCCCTGTCTTACATGTCTCATCTCTAAAAACATGAAAAAAACCCAAAAACTCATTATCTGTAGAGGCCGAGAAGAAAGGACCAATATCAAGTCCCATCGTTGACACCAGTGAAATTATCAGATACTTCTGGAGAAATTTTAGCGAGGAATGGACCTCTCTTAGACAGCAAGAGATGCAGAAGATTCCTTTTCCTATGATAACAGGTAATTACATTACCTTGACCGTTATTGTCATCTTATCATCAATATCATTAGTACACGGTCGTCATCATCTGTGTTATCCATCCATCCATCCATCCATCCATCCATCCATCCATCCATCCATCCATCCATCCATTAAATTTTCCCTTGACCCATCCATCCTTCCATCCATCCATCCATCCATCCATCCAACCATCCCCCCCCCCCCCCCCCCNCCTCCCCCCAACGTCATTCCATCCATCTATGATAATAATGCACATCATAAATCTCTTCCGTCAGTGGATGGCACTACTGGATACTCCTGGAACGAAACTAGCTGGAGAATGATCTTCGAAAACCAGCATCTGGCAGAACCCGTTGCCCTGAATCCAGATGCAATCCACAAAGTGAATCCACAAGCCAAAATTATCATGATTATGAGAAACCCTGTGACCAGGTGACGACTAGGTGGATGGATGGATGGATGGATGGATGGATGGATGGATGGATGGATGGATGGATGGATGAGCGAGGAAAATAGGTATATGGATGAAGGGATGGATGGACGGACGAGGGAAAAGAAGGATGGATGGACGGACGGACGGACGGACGGACGGACGGACGGACTGACTGACGGACGGACGGGCGGACGGACGGACGGACGGACGGACGGATGGACGGACGGACGGACGGACGGACAGACAGAAGGATTACTTTTTAACCTCTAGGATTCGCTAACCTACAGACATCCAGGAATCTTAAAAAATTTTCCTCCACATAACTGAATTTTTTATTGAGAAAAGCCACAAATCTCACAGCAAAGCCACTATTGGTACTCGAAATCATACAGTACCGTTCGCGCAGTAGATTGGAAATGCAGGTTAGCACAAAATGCAAGTATGAATCTCGAGAGACATGCTATTATTTTCTATGACTGCAACTTCGATTTATCCTCGATGGAGTGTCGTGAAAATCTGACAACAAATTTCAACACAAATGCTCCTTCAAAGGCTTTAGTCTGTAGGTTCTGTCAAGAATTTAGAGTTGGACGAGAAAAGTTCTCTCAAGCATATGGATCACTTTTTTAAAATCTATTTTCACAAGCTATTGAACATTGGTGGGTAAAATCCCAACATACACGATTTTATACTGTCCTTCTTACAGCAAGTAGTGTGGGAAAAATAAAAAAAGGACCCAAAAAAATCCTCTTTTGTAAGGCCAAGAAAAGCCAAAATGTCAGGAATTTGATCTTCTAAAAACCTAGTTGGCAATCCTAAACTGCAGACTGCAAGGTAGGCAGTAACGCGCCAGTTTACAAATTGGAATTTGCCGTTGAAAAGTGAGAAATTTCATTTGATATAAATTCTGAGTCCACGTTGCTGGTGCCACGAAACACCCTTCTATAGTCAATCTGTAATTCTCACAGCAAATCTGAGCATAATAATAATAATAATAATGACAATAATAATAATAATAATGACAATAATAATAATAATAATAATAATGATAATAATTATAATATATAATAATAAATCTGTTTATAAGTCTTGTGCCCAGGATAATGCCCGCGACTTCACACTATTATTTCCCCAGCAGGTCTGATCACTCTAGAACTTTCTCAGCTCCCTGGGGAGCATACAGTGCTGCTGTCATTTATAGGTGCTGATCACTAGCATTCCGACGATATCTTCCACTGCCTATAGCCAGGTACCCATTTTACACACGGGTAGACTGAGAAAAATGTAAATTAAATGCTTTCCCAAGGCAATTACAACATGACCGTGGTTTGGGAATCGAACTCACGACCTTTAAATCTTGAGTGTAACGCCTAAACTGCTCGGCCAC
Source organism: Ellobium chinense (assembly GCA_033807755.1). Lineage (NCBI taxonomy): Eukaryota > Metazoa > Mollusca > Gastropoda > Ellobiida > Ellobiidae > Ellobium > Ellobium chinense. The sequence continues at coordinate 1,960,762 of JAWQUT010000075.1, read as the reverse complement.
GCTGCTCCATCAAGAAATAAACTCACCCGGATTACGACAAGAATAAGAAGAAGAAGAAGAAGAAGAAGAAGAAGAAGAAGAGCAACAACAACAACAGTAACAACAGCAACAACAACAACAACAACAACAACAACAACAACAACAAAACAACAACAACAACGACAGCACCACAATCTTATCTTTTTTACCCTATGATACACACATTTCAGGGCTTACTCTATGTACACTTGCATGAAGGAGAACAATAGTCCTGAAGACTTCCATAACAAAGTCGTCACATTCATGGCAAAATTCGAGAACTGCACGAAAGTTTCTTCACTCAGCCTTTGTGTTTATGACACCAGAGGACCCATGGGGGTGAGTGAAGTGAGTAACAATTCTCAGCCCTAGTGTTTATGACACCAGAGGACCCATAGGGGTGAGTGAAGTGAGTAACAATTCTCAGCCTTAGTGTTTATGACACCAGAGGACCCATGGGGGTGAGTGAAGTGAGTAACAATTCAAAGTCTCAGGGAACAGCTCTTTTATGTCTATCGATGTGACATGGCTGAAAGTGTACTTTCTTTTTGAGGTTCAGCAGATATGCAAAAATGCACTCAACTTTCAATTTGAGAGTCACACAGGCCTGTAAATGTTCTTTCGATGTGAGATTCTTGAGGCCTGTAAAAATGTGCCTCCGATCTGAAATGGTACAGGCATGTACAAATATGTCCAGTCTGTAAACTAATTTCGATTTGAGGTCCTACGGCCTTGCAAGAATCCATTTTCAGTTTGGGAGGGTCCTACGAACCTTATATATACTTTCAATCTGAGAACCGACAAGCCCGTTAATATACTTTCAGTCTGAGGTAATATACTTTCAATATGAGATCCAACAGGCTTGCAACACACAGCGGTATAAAATGAACCCCAATATCTCTTTGGGAATTTTCTCTGTACTTGAAAAGTGTACTTCCGATTTAAGGCTTTACAGGCCTGTGAAATTTACTCTCTATTTAAGGTTTTCTGGGCCTGTAAAAATATACTTTGTATTTTGAGGTCCGACAGGCCTGTTAATGTACTTTCGATTTCAGGTCATGCTACTGAGTGGCTAGATTGAGCCTTCCTCTTTCTCTATTTGCACATGCTTTGCACCCAAAGTTTTAATTCGATAGGAATCCGTGGTTAATTGTCATTATAACACTTTTGACTGAAACTTTGTGTCATTGAGAAGACGGAAATGATGTCCGGAGTATCCATATTATTATACAGAAACAATTTCAAGTCGCTGTGTTTGTTCGTTTCCCATGGGTCACCAAAAGGGGCGGTCCTTTCATACTGTGGACAGTCCCTTGGAGGTTCCAGGCAACGGAAGTATCAGTCTCTAAGCAAGCTAAGGTGGCTGCAACTACTGCGGAAGTGCTAAAAAAGAATGTGCTGAATGATGTTCTCTAAACATATATCTTTACCTCATTTATAAACATTATACATACCACCCTTGATTCTTGCCATAGCCTTCTCCGACACAAGACCGTTTACGAAAACGTTCCGCCATCAAATTTGAAACCATAAATAGTGGTCGCCATTTTGCCGAGCTTCCGCTTCGGGTGTTTTCGCAAAAGACTCTAATTTTTCTAACTAACGTCTAGAAGCTCCTCTCACTTGCCCGTGCAGCTAACGCGCAGGAATAAAACACTTATTATACCAAGTACCTCTAGTAAAATTGGAGATAACCTTTTGATTGCTGCGCGCCAGTCATGGAGAGAAATCGTGCGCCCCACTAGGGGTTTGTTAGAAATGTGACATCTTAGACAAAGACCGGAAGTGACAGCTCGGCCACATGGCGGCTACCATCTACGGTTTCAAATTTGTTAGTGAAATATCTTATCGACGGCCTTGTGTCGGAGGAGGATGAGACGAGAATCAACGGTAGTAGGTATGGTGATGAATGAGGTTAAGGTTTAAGTATGGCAAGTCAGCGCATTATTTCCTTGCCCTTTCGCATAAGTTGCAGCAATCTTGGCCTGCCTAGATTCTGAAGCTTCCGTTGCTAAGGATGGCCCTTTTCGCGACGCCGCAAGGACTATACTATTACTTGTAACGTCAAAGTACAGTACTTTATTTTCCATCAGTTGATTGCACCCTCACCTCCGCACTATTTAACATTAATCGCAGGTTTCTATGTGAATGCTATGTGCGGAAAAAACTACGCAAACGCGGGGTAATATGGAAAAGTATTGCCCTTTGAGGTGACCTCAGATCTGCTTGGAGACTCCTGATGAAGGGTATCATATTTAAGAGCTTGGGCATTAAAGGTGGAATCTCTTACCATCGCAAGAATTACATTAACTCTGCATGTTGGACTCGATAAGAATGCATTCAGCTCCAATGCACTAATGTAATTCTTACGATGGTAACATATCCCACCGTTAATGCGCAGGCTCTCTAATAACTTTTTGTTGTTTCCTACAGGCATACGCAGATTTGGAACCTGGATTATACCATGTTCATCTGCGGGAATGGCTTCGACGTTTTCCCAGAGAAAACTTCCTGTTCCTACGCACAGAGGATTATAATAAGAATATGTCTGCAGTTCTAGAACAGATGTTTGACTTTTTAGAGATACGTAAGTTTAAATTACTGTATTTGCCTGGCTTAGATGGAGGCGAGGGTTGCCAGATTTTTTTTTCGAGTCAAAGCTCATGAAAAGGAGCCAAAGGAAAGTCAACTCTTGTTTGCAAAAGACCAACTTGGGACAAGAATTTCCCACGAACTGTCTGTGTCCTGGATTCACGTGGATATTATAATTATTAAAAACCTTTCTACATATCTCAGAGCAAGATGAGGAACGATTCATGTAGAATAGAAATAGTTTGGGATCTTTCTTTGATTCCTGTTAATCGGATCAACCATGACAGAAGCGTGATCGCTTGACACTTTGAACGCAATAGACAAGAAGTGGCCAACTGTTTTCCCAAGACATTTAAATAACAGTGAAAGGAAAACGTTTGGGCAAACTATAGACAGTATGTCAGAATTTCTTATGATTTATTCAGACAAGCTACTATCACAAAGTTTGGAGTTCATACATAACTGACTAAGGCTCCCAGCTGATGATGGTCGTTTCTTCTGACAAATTTACATTCTCTTTGTACATGAAAAATAATTAATATTGTCCTCAAGTGTTCGTTGAAGCCTAAAAAATAAGAATCGAAGAGCCAAAAAATTATTTCTGAGCTAAGTCCTTTCAAAAAGATCCAAAATAATCTGTTATTTGGCTCCGAAAGAGCCAAATCTGGCACCCTTATCAAGACCCTTACCTCACGTGACACATGAATATCGGGTATGAGACAAACAGTGGGTGATGCCTATTGGCCATATATCGACACCCACATCATAATTTTTAAAAGCTGTACTCGATCCCAGTAGTTTTATCTATACTTTTGATTTATTATAAAAAAAAAAATCTCCTTTTCAAAATCCTCAGTATGCATCGGGGTGGCGCGTTATTACGGCTTAGTGGAGCTAAGCTTATCAAATTTATCTTATAAGAAAAAGATACACCGGCTGTCCCAGCCACTTTAGTCTCATCAAGATACTGGACTACGCACTGCTTTGCGTTTGTTTGATAGCAGCAAATCGAGTAGGAAAAAGATGACTAGTTGATGTATTTTTTTTTCTCCCTGGAGCCCATACATTTTGCGTGTTCTGAAACTGTCTCCATGTCGGGCGAGCCAGTTTGAATTTGGCACTGACTGACGCGATGCACTCGTTGCTTTGTCACGAGGCTTTGCCGAGTTTTGGTTTTTTATTTGCACTTGCTGTGGCTGTATGCCAAATGAACTTACGGCGTCCGTGTAGGTTGGGCAGTATACCATTTTACAGATTATCTCATTTCATATGTTTAAAAACTGTAACAAGCCTGCGTTTTCTGGTTTGTTAATTCGTATCAGTTCGTTACTGCCGCAGAAAGGCTGGGAAAAGGGCTGTTTGCCGTGGTTCGAAGACTATGTTTTGCTACTCGATTTGCTGCTATCAAATAACGCAAAGTCGTGCGTGGTCCAGGAAAAAGATGACATGGCTTCGTGCTCCATTAGCTCCTATGATACCACGCCACACTCCTCCCTTTCTTGTTGCGTTACTAGTTTAATGATTGTTGTGATATATAGGATGGAACCTCGATATTACTATTACCTCGTTTACTAAGTATATCTTGTTATTACGTATGATTTAACATTCATGTATTCGGTTTTATTCTGTCATTTCATTAATCAGGTGTACATCCAAATTAAGTATACCTCAAGCATAAGTATACTATTTCCATGCACTATGGTATAGTACTTTATGTAAACTGATCTTTCAATGTATATAGCAAAACGTCGAAGTTCTGCCATATACATTGAAGATCACTTTGTTGTCTTTTGATATTTCTTAAAGTATTATACTATCACGAAAAAGGGCTGTTTGCCGTGGTTTGAAGACTATGTTTCTACTCTCTCAACAGCTCGGCTTAGCTCCAAAGCAATGGAAACTCTCTGCAAAATGAATCAGAAAAATAGTTCGGCTAAAAAGATAGAGAGAATTGGCGCCATGTTGGCAACGACGAGGGAAATCCTGACTAAATTTTTCGCCGAGCATAACAGAATGTTGGCAGATCTTCTGGGAGATGACAGATATACCTGGCAAGATGCTGCCGATTCATAGTTTTGAACTATACCTTGAATGCAGACGTCCGGTGATTGCCAGATACTAATACACATTGCATACCATCACGAATGATTCAGGAGCGGTTTTGCAAAACTCAGTAAATGCACTTTTATTAGAAAATGAGTTGCTGGTGTATTCAAATATGCATTTCTGTGTTAATTCATTCAAAACCTAATTAAGCTAAAATTCTGAACGCCTTGAAATTTTACGTCTTTTAGCTATAAATAAAAATATAGGCATATGTGTGAAGAGCAATTACCTTAATGTTATTTCCCTTTACTTCAAAAATATTTAGAGTTAGAGACTACATCGAACTTGGAAAAAACGCTTTTGAATTTGATTTTTCTTGATTATTTTTTTATCTCATTCCATGTTATGTACATGATATTGCCAGGTTTCGTTTTCTCCTTAAGGGCAAAGAATAGGACTGAATAGCGAAACTGCCTTCTGTCTCATCTACCTCACTCTTGATACTTATATGATGCTTTGTAGTTAGTAAATGAGTCTGTCCAGACATTTGGGGTCTCTGTGTGTGAATGATGTGGATGGCCGCATCACGCACCTGGTCCAGTTTATCATCTCGTCTGCGATGTTTAACAAGTAATAGTAATAATATAATAATAATAATAATAATAATAATAGTAGTAATAATGCTATTTATAAGTCTCTTATCGAGGCTAATGTTCACTTACGCGATTTCACACTATTATTACCCCAGACAGGCCTGATCACTCTATGACTTTCTCAACTCCCTGGGAAGCATACAGAGCCGCTGCCATTTATAGACTCTGCACTAGCATTCTGACAATATCTTCCACTGCCTATAGCCAGGTACCCATTTTACAGACGGGTGGGCTAAGGAAAATGTGAATGAAATACTTTCCCAATGCACTTACAACATGACCATGGTAGGGAGTCGAACTCACGACCTCCAGATCCTGAGTCCAACACCGTAATCATTAGGCAAGAACGATGTCATCAACTCATCAGGTCACATGAACAGCTCAGTGGCCGGTGAAGTGATCATCTAGTGGTCAAGCAAGTCCAACATTTACACTGTCTCACCTCATCCGTTAAACCAAGTAGACTGATCGGACATACGAGTGGTGCTAGAGTGCTGGCCGGAGCTGATGGCGGCGACTGTTTGAACGATCAAAGAAGGTTATCGCGAACCCTATTTCATTAATGATTGAAAAAAAAAAAAAGCCCCAGGATGGCTTAAAGCTTTGACAGCAACATGACTTCTGTATTATGACTTAGTGTGAGATCAAACTGCCCAATGGAATTCCAGTCATGGGAAAAGGTGCGTAGAGCCTAAGAAGGGAAGGGTGGTTAAATCTCACGTACATCATTTTATTTTTAAAGCACGAGTTTTTCAGTTGTTACTGTACGGAACAGACTGGACTGGGCCTCTGACTGACATGGGATGGTCCTCTGAGAACAGAGGCGGAAAGAAATTGTTTTAAAAAAAGGTTGTGGGAAATATAAGTACCCATTACCAGGTTTTTGTAATCACTATTAAGTAGTATACCGGCTACAAAATATAAGTAACTTGTGAGCACTTACAGTGCAGTTAAAAGTACTCCCATTAACTATCCTGGACTACCGTTCCACCTCAGCCAACTTTGGATTGAAAATTTGCTTTTATACCTCCTGGAATATATCTCACTGTGTTTATCTCAGTAAATGGTGCCCTTAGTCTGGATGCTGACTCATCACGCTCACTTTGACCCTGATCGAGACTTTGTCAGAGCAGCTTTGACACTGAAATCCCCTCGTCTAGATCTAAACTGAAGAGCTTGTCTGTCGGCAGGGCACGGACAGTCACTGATTTGTTCTGTTTGGTCTGGTTAGTTGTGGTGTGGACGTATAAATGTTGACTGTAGTGGATGACTTCTTTTCAAACTATAATATGGGAAGTTTCTTGATCAAACAATAGTCTGTCATTCACAGCTTTTGGAAAGCCAGTCAGTTTGTCAAAAAAAGGTCTGTTCAAGTCTTGGGCAGTCCCCAGATGCTCTACGGTCAAATCTTTACAACCTGTTGGTATGAGAGACCATGAGAAAATGGCGAGAAGGGAAAGCGACCATCAGTTCTAACGCATATTTTTCTTTCTTTCTTTCTTTTTTCTTTCTTTCTTTCTTTCTGCTTTATTCTTCCATTTGTTTTCCTGTCTTTCTTTTCATTTTCTCACTTCCTTGCTTTCGTCTTCTCTTTGATTTGAAGTATTTTGTATTGATGTTGTGTTATTGGCCCAGAGCATAATAAAGACTTTGAATCTTGAATCTTGAAATCTTGAATCTTGCTATTGAGACTTCCCTCTGCTCTCATTTCCCATCTTTCTCTAAATAATGAATTGATAAAATAATAAAATCGAATGAACCTGTAAACTAAAGCTTTGCAATGGTTTCTGTCTGTCTGTCTGTTTTTTTGTCTGTTTTTATTATCTGTCTCTTTGTCTGTCTGTCTATCGTTCTGTCCGTCGTTCTGTCTGCCTGCCTGCCTGTCTGTCTGTCTGCTTGTCTGTCTGTCTGTCTGTCTGTCTGCTTGCCTGTCTGTTGTCTGTCTGTCTGTCTGTCTGTCGGTTTGTCTGTCCCTCTTATTTTCCTTTAGATGTACAACACAGGATAGGTAGAATCTAAACTCTATTTAGTTTTTCTACCTTTGTCAGTTTCAAGACGTCGCGTTGCTAGTGTTTTAGTATATTTTGTATCTATTTCAAACTGCCAGAATTTTTTTTTTACAACGTCATGAAAAATGTTTACACCGAAGCACAAACCTCTGTAGTGCAGTGACAGCGTGTTCCCAGTCAGTTCTTAAATTTACAAAGCCATAATAATATAGCAAGAAAAGGGCTAGTTTCCCATATTAAAATGCCGTACACGATCAATGGCGCTTATCAGTATTAACTTCTGTTTCATTGCCCGCAAAGACGATCTGCACTCTAGGGTCTTTTGAAGAGAGTTTCTCTATGTGCACGGATTAAAAATGATCTCGTCACAATGTTGACATCAGAACATCTGTTAGAAAATATCCTGAATGTTATAGATCTAGAGATTTATCTGATATAGTTGCTGAATCTCTGTTGTTAAACACAGAGGATTTGTGAAATGTCTTACACAGGAAATACTGTATGTAACTACCGACAGATGGTCACGATCGACTGGTGACCATGGTAGTACATTGGATAATGGGATTAAAGTAGAGAGCTTTACTATCTCATACATCACGTAGGTTTACTGGTGAAACCCTTATTGTTATAGTCATGGGCGGATTGTCTGTCTCAGCAGGGGCGTAGCGTCCCTGTAATCTGTGAAACTGAGATTACAGAATTATTGTCATAAACGTAGCAATAGGTTTCTATCATATTTTTAAGAGAATACGAACAGTTTAAGTGACGCACGTTTTAGTTCCTTTTCTGGCAGTGAGGTGGGGGAGAGTGTTAGTTTTCTGTTACATAATATGTGTCTGTTCAAATGGGATGTTGTGGAAGGAGTAACTGTTGACATTACATGGGGAGAGAGAGAGAGCGAGAATGAAAGAGAAAGAGAGAGAGAGAGAGACAGAGAGAGAGAGAAAGAGACAGAGAGAGAGAGAGTGTATAAGATAATGAGAGAGAAAGTTAGTGGGAGAGTGAGACAGAGAGAGTGAGACAGAGAGAGTGAGACAGAGAGAGTGAGACAGAGAGAAAAAGAAAGAGACAAGATATGTCAATGACTAAATGTAGTGTAGTAACAGTTTATATATATATATA
>JAWQUT010000075.1:1925637-1939226 GCA_033807755.1 Ellobium chinense | reverse complement strand
AGAGAGAGAGAGAGAGAGAGAGAGAGAGAGAGAGAGAGAGAGAGNGACACAGACAGACAGACAGACAGACAGGGAGATAGGCAGGCAGACAGAACAGACCAACAGAGAAATTTAACAAATTTTACTAAAAAATTATTGTTTTGTTCTATTCATATCCCGTATATATATTCCATTATATATCCTCTGTACCATTAGCTGATTTGGAATTGAGGCAAATTCTGCCATGGTGATGGCTTTAAAAGTACAGACTGAACATTCCCTCGACCCAGCCATCTCTTCCCTTCCCTCCCCCCTCTCTCTCTCATTCTGTCTATCTTTTCATCCATCTTTGTCACTCCATGACCATTTCTTTCGTCTTCCAGCCTGAGACCTTCTGTAACACAGGACCCTGAGACAAGACCAGCCCGGCCTGTGCTTTAACCCGCTTTTTAAAGCCAGGGCCGTAAGTAGCAACCCCGCAGCAGGAAGCCCTGAGGATCAGAGTATTCCTAAAATAAGAAAAAGGCAAGAGAGGAGAAGAGAAGAGAAGAGACGAGAAGAGAAGAGAAGAGAAGAGAAGAGAGGAGAGGAGAGGAGAAGAGAAGAGAAGAGAAGAGAAGAGAAGAGAAGAGAAGAGAAGAGAAGAGAAGAGAGACATGGGGGAATGGGGTCTCAGCCTCAAGCCATGGTTTTGCTGGGGTGGGGTTGGGATGGTTGAGGTAGTCGCTTCTATCACTGCCTGAGTGTCGCCTTTCCAATATCTTAGTTTACAAACCTGTGGCCATATGCATAATCCTTGCGTTAAACTACAGTGAACACTGTTATGTTTTGGGAGGTTCCCGTGGTTACCGCAGTACATTAACTAACGTAAGGATTATGCATACAGCCACTGAACTCTGCTCTGCTTGTTATAGTCTAAGTAGATTTTATTTTCTTGTAAAACTGGTCATGAACTCCAATCTCTTCGTGTAACAGTCGTGAGCTGATGTCACCTTGTCGCATAATACATGACATGTCACAGAGTCACCAGTGAACTGCAATCACACACCAGCAAGTCAAATCACGTTCTCTGACGCGTCTAAATGTTGAAACTCGTCTTGAATGTAAAGTAAAGTGATCATTTGAATCATTTCTGACTTGATAGACGGTCGGTGGTCATCGAAGCAACTTTTGGCAATGAAATAATTTGGGCCTATGGAGAAAGCCTGCATGTATTTGGTAAGTATTGCATGTCTTAGCTGTTGGTTCTTTGGTCAGTACGGTTGCGTTGCTCAAAGTGTGGAAGCTTCATAAATCTAAATTTAAACGATTTTGTTCTTTTGCTCACTTGTCATTGGAAATTGTACTCAATTTCTGTTTTCAGAAGCCAAAAAAGGATCCCTGATATAATAAAATATTGACACTATTGTTACATGTATCAGATTGCGAATCCCTCTTAATTGAGTTTCTTCAAGCTTGCAACGTCTGACCCTTCTTTTGCCACTACCCACTTACGATATATTTAAGAGGTGATGTTCATACATTTACCAGATCTAGACTAGACTAAACCTTATTAGTTTTTAAAATCTGCAACACCTATTATTCGTTCTTGGGCCACTGCCTGTGGTATATGTAATTATTGCTATGGCGTCAGTGTAGACAACACATGGCAGAGAGGTGGCACTCTTTTTAGAGTGTTGTCCCGACTAAGTTTGCCATATTTTCATGTAATAAAAACGAATTACTCCAGTAGGCCTACCTGTTAAGTCTGGAAAACTGACGAGAAAAACAGAAAAACATAGTCATAATAGTGAGCAGATCTGCTACCTGCTTCACATCTAAGTTTACTTCGTATAAATTTAGCTAGTAAAGCTTGCATTGGCGAATTCGGAATTATCATAGAAGTATCGTTTTCAGGCTTGGCAGATACTGGAACTGCTTTTCGGGGCGGTGCTGGTTGTCTCACTGGCTAAATCAACAAAAAGGCTTTGAAGAGCCTATCAAAATGCAAGTACATCGGTTCGATAATTGCCCGGACACTCTTATGTAAATAACCATCTGAGTAAAACTATGAAAGATGCTTGTGAAATCTTTTCAATGTAGAAATAATCTGCTTCACAAATAGAATGAAATGAAATGGACCTTAGTACTCCAGTGGTTGCTATTTTATATTTTTTTTTGACACATGTTGGGGAGAATGGGGAGGGGGGGAGGAGTGGAGGGAGCAAATACTAGGTCGTGGACTTTTTTTTTTTAAAGGCGTCTGCTTACATAATCCCATCTTGTTACTTTATAGTCCTTGATATTTGTATTACAAATGCAGTTTTTTTTCCTGGAATTTTCCCGTTATTTTCATTGACTTGAAAAGCGTCTCCGTACGGGAACAACAATCTTTATTGAACTTGTGCAGACTTGTTGAACTTCTACCATCATCAATGCCGCAACACGGGCAGTGGCCCGCCTGATCTTTGCTGCTGGCAGCTCCTTAACCCCTCTCCACCCTCCTCCCCCGCCCCCACCTCCTTCCCTTCCCCCATCTAGACGTCGTGTCATATTCGACCACTTGGATACAAACTGAAAGTCGGCTAGATTAACTTGAATCGTTATCTCTCTTGTCTGTTTCCACTTTTGGCGTTATCCACGAGAAGAGGAAAAGTTACTCCGGTACAAGGTTACCAACTTGGCTTTTAAAGATCATATTTCTCAAATTTAGAGTTTCTCTTATTTTTAATGGGGAATAAGGGAAGAGGAGGGGAATGGGGGCGGCAGGCACTGGCTTGGCTTTTTAGAATATTTTGGTTTCCTTAAACTTGAAGTGTCTGACGACAATAAATATGTGGTCGCGATTGGTCACCAGAATATATTCTTCTAGATCTTGAATAAAGTATTTGCAGGAAGTCCTAGCAGGACTGACGATATATTAGTAGTTGCTTTTATTAACGCTAGATCTAGACAAACAAAAAAAAAACACAAAAAAACCCAACTGATCTATGTGAAAAGAGATTCGACTTTTTTTTTCTGCTTTTGTTAAAATGATCTGCTTGGCGGTTCCCTCAAGTTATCTGGCTACCTTTAACACTTCCTGTTTTTCATTAAAAGTGAGGAACCCGCTGTAGAACGAAATAAGAATGCTACTTGATGAACTTGAGGCTTGTAGACTATTAGTAGGCATAAGCTTCAGCTAGGGATATGAGCCTCAGTTGGAATTCCTTATAGAGCTTGTAAATAGGGATAATCATACTTAAACACCCCAGACTATCACTCAAAATTCGCAACAATAGTCTATTGATGAATTGATGCCATCCAAGCCCAAGACCCAAGCAATTTATCAATGGAAGAGAGACTGCAATCTGGGAAGCAGTCTGGTATTGAGAGATGGCTTGGGATACTAAACTTGTAATACATATAGATAGATGGCACTTGGATATATAGGACAGAAAGTTATTCCCAACTCTCTTGCACATGGATGTAATTTATGCCAGTAAACAGTACAGATAAAACTAGAATGTCAGTTGTCATGAACATCAACATCGGAATGTGGAAAATATAGAATTTCAATACAGAAAATTCATGTTATCTGTTCAGTGTGCAGTGAAAACCAAATGCAGCCTGTCTGCTTGTCTTGATATATAAGTGCTATTATAGATCAAACATCTAAAATTATCTTCATTAGCAAGCAGTGCATCACTAGTAGAAGTGACCTAACAAATTTTGAACAGAAAAGAAAACAGTTTGCACAGGTCATATAATTGATATGAAGTGGGTACTGAGCTATAATGAGCTATACTGAGCCATTGATATTATCAATCGGGCAATATTGCACATTAGTAACCCCATCGACATCCCCAATTAATACAACACCGTCAATACTGATTACTGCCTAAGAGAATTAAAACGATCCGCTTACTCATGAAATGTCGAAGTGCTTCACCCCCTACACATTGACTCTTATGTCATAAGGCAGAGCTAGTACTGGTCTATCCCAGCTTTAGTCCTCACCACTGCACCTATCGATTCTAGTAGGTATCCCAAACCAATTTTGAAAATTGATCCAATGTAAAATTAGTTTGTATATTCATAATCATATAGAGCTTGATGAGACGAAAAAAATGACACCGAGATCTTCTCATTTGGTCAAAAACTAAACGAAATCTGAAGTTTTAAAATCTTGCTGGACTTTAAAAAAAAAGGGACTTGCGTGCCAGGGCGCGTATTGCAACATTTGCATGCATGCAATTTCTATAAATAGCAATTCATACCCTATGTAATATATTTTTATTGTAATATAACACCCTGTCTATGCATAACATAAATAACAAGCTTACAGAGTATATATTCCAAAAACTACAGGACTATGAAAATGACCTAATGCATTAGCATTACATAAATATTTGGTACTTTGATGTTGAAACTGCCATTTTNACATTACTGAGGTAAATATTTTGTTCACTGATGGCATTGTCTTGTAATAAAATATATTTGAAATTGAATTAATTGATTGAATGATGTGTGCATATGTGTGAGAGAGTGTGTGTGTGAATGGGAGAGCGTGAGAGAGAAATAGTGTGTGTATGGATCTACTACATTTAGATTTTTAAAAAATGTACAATTAACAATTACCAAAAAAAAATTAAAAATTAAAACTTGTGCAGTAATCATTGAAAACAGACAGGTTCTGTTCAACAAAATGTCAGGTTTTAGATTTACCGGTACTAAAATAAGTGATCTTTTAAAAGGGACCAAGTCCTGTAAAGATGGGCGAACCAGATGCAAGTAGTCGCCCTCTTTATATTCAAAGTAAATTTAAATATCTGCTTTCTGAGATAAGCATACCATGTCTGTCAATTATTTTCTTAAATTCAGAGTATTCCAAGCCTCAAAAATTAACATCCTCACAACAAGAAGATTCTATAGTTAAACTCCGACTCGATACCAACCTTTAACGTCCGAGGAAGTGACCGATACGGTGCATGCGCGAGGACTAATCGCGTTTTGGAAAGCCAGAGAGATGGGACTTAACCCCTTTAGAAAAAACAGCAATATTTTACCAGCTTGGTTAATGTGGTCTAAGCTTGTTTTGAAGCATCAGCAAATCACAGGATGAAAAGAGAGTAGGAATGCCTTGATGTGAAACACTTAGCTAAATTTTCAACGAAAATCTAAAACTTAGTGACTTTTGGAAAAACGCTCTTCAATTGGTATCAGCAGTGGTTCAATTTCATGGTGCTATAATAGAATGAATCCTACTGTCTATGCGGTACACTTGAATGCAGCAATAGAATAAACTCGCATCTCCTTGCTGAGTGTTGGGTACAATGTTTAAATTTGGCAGCCTTGGAACTAGGCCAGACTGCTGCAGTCACATTGAATATGACTTGGTGTGCAGCTCTCTTTGGATTTGACAAAGAAGACAACTTGCCAGTGTGCAAAATGGTGTTTTTGTCAGTTCACTGCATAGACTTTTCAACCAGTCTTTTTTCAATATTGTCTAGATATATCTAAGAACAGTCCTTTGCTCTTTGACTGATGTGGAAATGGTTCTATCCATTATTTTATGGCAGAAAATTAATACAAAAGGATACCTGACATTGTTGATATTGGTGGAAACAATGAACAGTGCATGCTTAAGAATTTGCTTGAGAAAAGAATCATGAATCAGTGCTTAGTGCACTAAAATCTGACAAATCTTATTTTCTGATATCAAATGCCACTTGTTTGTAACTAGCTTATCATAAAAAATGCTCAGTACCCACTTCCAGTTGGCAGCCATCTTGTCTGGTCACACTGATAATAAGACATTGGTTCAGGGAGTGCAGAATGATTAAAATTTGTTGGAAAACTTTGTCTGATCTGGAAACAACAGGATGTTTTCATGAGCAAACAAGAAGTGACAAAAAAACAAAACAAAGAAATTACTATTTTAAACAGACACAATGTTGATCTTGATCTGAATATTTTGTCATCATCTGCTGTTATCCCTGTGGTTTGGTGTTGAAACACTTTCTGACCTCATAATTGCTTCATTCATTACTGCCATCACCGTTACAAGTTGGCAACACATGTGCAGTTTTCAGTGCATCTTGAACCATAACAGATGTTGCATGAAGGCATGTTGTTTTCACACATTGTTTTATTGGTGCAATGGAAGTGCTATTTTTATTTTTTTATTTCATTTTTTAATTTCCTTTTTTATTTAGTTTACAGTGCTGTGCTGCATTAACATTATTTATTTCATTATTAAATTAGAAAAGTTTTTGACATAGGGATAATCTGTTTGACTTAACATTCTCAAAGTTAATTGATAGGTACTGATGTTATGATAGTCTTATGGAAATTGCATGGAAGCAGACTGATAGTATTAGTAGTGATAGATCATACATACAATTTACAAACTAGAATGGAGTACTTAGCTTTGCCCTGTATCTTATTGCACATGGAAAATAATTGAAAACATGCATGTCACTTATTTGTCTATGATTAGATAACACCAGATATTTCCACTGATGGCATCTGCAGCCTTTCAAGAAATACTAAATAAACCCAAGGAAATACCAAACACAATAGGAACAGAAATGTTCCTAAGCAAATACTGTGGACATCAGTGTGTTATGGCCAAAATTTAAAATTGAATTTAAATAATCAGCCATTCTCTTTTTAGTCATTTTTCATATATTCACCATATGTCCATAATTGTTGCACCACTACTTCATCTGTCTCATATTTTTTTTGGTTTCAGGTGCATTTTCTCACCTGTGTTGTTCTGGCATTATCCTCCTGGAAACTATTTGATAGTGAAGATGTGAGTACAATTTTAGAAAATCTNGGGGGGGGGGGTGGGGGATTGTGGCTATGCAGCATATGTGTAAGAGGGTTCTGAAAACCTAAGAATTATAGATTTGATTCTTGAAGTCGGGCGGTTATGTTATTGTGTCCTTAGGAAAACACCTTAACTTCCAAGCTTCACTCCACTAAGGTATGAATGAGTACCAGGCTTTAGAGCTAAAGAGACCAGGGCACTGTGTCATGGTGACTAACCTTAACAATGACTTCATTATATAAACTTAAATATAATATTTAAATGTATATATTATAGATGGGATGTATAACCTTGTATAGCATTGTAAAACATTCCCTGCAATGCGATAAATTAAAACTTTAACCATTTTTCTGGAGTTTTTTAAAACATTATATAAAAGTACAATACTGTATTAGTTTGCAATTATGTATTACAATAACAGTGACCCAGTAACATAGACAATAAATATGACAATATAACGACTCTACAACAGGACCTCACATTTTAAATTCCAGCAAAAATTTCCAAAAATTGTGAGTTTGAGATTCTGCAAGTATCTTTAGCCCAAAGTGTTAATAAGAGTATGTATTAATGACTAGCCTTTAAAAGAAAAATCACCATGCGCCTTCATGCTACCGACCCCACCTCAAGTGCAGACAGTTGCTCGACCTGCATTTACAACTGTCTGTGCCTGAAAGCATCACATTCACAGTATAGAGTAGTTTGATAGAATTATGCATCTATACCATGGCAGCAACAATATTACTAATTAGTACCATATTTCACCAAGTCTTCCTCATTCTTCCACCCCCCCTCTCCAATCCACCCCTCAATATATGGTGTGTGTTTTTCTTATTTCTGCATGCTTAATACTTTTCTCAGGCCCCATTGGTAATCAGGACACAGCTATGGACAGACAATCAAACCCACAGCTGTACCAGCTACAGGCAGGAACTGAACAGCGGCATGAATTTTTCAAAAAAATATTTTCTCAAGTTGGACGGATGGTGTGCTCCTTTTTGGAGCTATATGCTGCTGCCGGCAGTCCTAGAATCAGGTAAGCTGCCCATTACAATAGCTGTTCTGCTGAGAAATCTGCTTTATGAGTCCTTTTCCACATGTACACATTGATATCTTGACATGAGCAGTCATATCTCATGTGACAGAAATGGTATTGTGAGCTTCTAAAAATGTCAAGAAATGCAGCCTGTACTTGCCTAAGCTGAGGCAGTTTACAATTATTTACTATATACTGAGTGACTGCAGCCTGGTGCAGAGATAAGTAATGAAATTCAGCTACATTTAGCTGAATTATCTTTATTAGTTTATGTTTAGAAGGATGAACCAGGATAGGACAACTAAACTGATATCCCTGTGTGGATTTTGTTTCAGATAGAGGATTAAGAGAAAAGCTGGGCACAACTGATCTGTGCATCCAGTCTTCATTGTGGGTGAACAACTATATGATCAACCAACAAGGAGTATGGAAGGGCATGAGATTTCCACACTGCCTTGTGCTTCAATCGGATGAATTTTGTGCTTTCCACCTAGACTTCTTAAGGTAAGTCAAATATACCTTAGGATNCTTCTTAAGGTAAGTCAAATATACCTTTGGATCCAGCAGACTTTGCAGACGATAACCTTAGATTTGAACATTTATACTGAAAATTTTGCAGCCATACAGAATGAGGCTTAAGTTAGACTTCCTCAAATTATTGGTATGATATGTAAATTGACGTCATCATTACTGTGTGTTGAGGAACTGATGCTGTCTTTTCAAGCTTTTATTGTGTGTCATGTCATTTGGTGAAAAAAATAGCCAATTCACACAGCAAGAAGTTGCCCCCCCTTCCCCCCTGCAAAAGAAATATGTTAAGAAAATTGTGATAGAACAGTTTTTCATATTAAAATCAGATAATCTCACCAAAAAAAAAAAAATTACATTTACTAACTATTCACCCATAAAACCAGTGTTTTTGGGTACGGGCATGTCCTTATTTTCATTTTCTGCAACAAAGATTTGATGGCAGGTGGCCCCTGTCATCTTTAGTGTCAGTTCCTAGTCAAGCAACATAAGCCTGATTTTGACTGGTTGCAGTTCTAGGTCTTTGGCACCTATTGTTTTTTCTTCTTTTGGCACTCTTAACATTTTGTGTTACTCTACAAATACCACTGCGATTTCGAGAAATTTCATCCGTGGAGGTTAAAGTACTTCATTTACCTAATCTTTTAACGGGAAGAAAAATGGGAGTCAGTGCCCAAAATTTTCAGAAATCTCTTTCAAAAAAGGTCACCTTGAAGTTCAATTTCGTCCTCAATTTTTCATTTGGCTGGTTTTGACGTCGTGCGAATATATAGACATACACACTTTATTTTTTTATCTAGAAGGCTCAAATGGTGCCTGAAACTTTCTAATGGAATGCTTAATACAGATCAGTCATTTTACATATTTCTACACCTTGACACTGGCTGGCAGGGCCCCAAAATAGGGGAATTTTATATATTAGCAGATTAATTGGGTTGTACAAAATGAGTGATTTGTCCCTCTAAGAAATGTCAAAAACCTCTTCATGTATATATGCCATGAACTAAAGTCCCTTCTCTAGCATTCTGCCATTAGTTAATTGGATGCTTATAATAGATGAAATTTATGGCTATTATTATTAAAATAGTTTCTTTTCAGTCCTTTTAGAGCTTTTTTATGAATCTGTGACTATGACGATAGTCATGGAAATATCCCCAGAGAAAGCCACACTCTGGCTTTTAGTAGTAAAGGAATTCAGGCTGTTGGCCTTTCAAAGTCAGGACATCTCTTATGTAGTTTTTGTATTTTAGAAATCCTGTGAAAGTTTTAAAATCATAGGTGAATAAGTGTGGTGAGAATTTACCAGGCAAAACAAAACTTAATAGGGAAATTTTATCAAACAATTTAATCTCACAAATAAAGAATGTAGCTGTAATCAGGCTGAAGTGCGATAAAACCCTAAGTGAAATAGCCTCTGTTTCATAATTGAAAGCATTCCTAAGTAGTGAGAACTCTTTTAACATTTTGCAGCCTTGCAGGGATTATGATTACCCTCAGTGGCAGGCAAAGTTTCTTAACTTCACCTCACACACTGAGGACATGTAGTCTGTATTGATGTATAAAGTTGTATTTCACAAGTTCACCCTCCTCAGTTTTGTGGCGAATGATTTTATGCATCAGTATTACATATTACACAAGTTCGCCCGCCTCCGTTTTGTGGAGAATGATTTTATACATCAGTATTACATATTACACAAGTTCGCCTGCCTCCGTTTTGTGGAGAATGATTTTATACATCAGTATTACATATTAACTGATGCAGTTGTTTAGGTTTGTTGATATTTTTTTCATTATCCAGTCTATGTTGTTCTCCATGTTTTGTATTGTCTTGACATCATGTCTCTGTGTATATCTAGAAAACTATAGTGATTCACAAATTAAATGAACTATGTTTTCCTTAATATCTTTTCTCTTAATGAGCGGATCGTTTTGAAATTATGCATGGCTCCCTAAATCAGTTTGTCTTAACGGAAGATATTGTTTGCCTCCTTCTCCTGGATTCGTAGTAAAGCATTTCTTAATCATTAGTAAAAAGGTCTCATTTACCATTTGGTAAAGACATTTAATTTAGTAGTTTTATAGTATCATGACGTAAAAAGAAAACTCTGTAATGTTTTCTTGGATGCTGGTTATTTACATCATCATTCTCAATAAAGGTAAAACCAGCAATGTAGGAGAAAATTCAATAATCTGAGACGTATAGAAACTCAAAGAATTTACCTGCTATAATCTATGAGCATGAACTATTCCCACTCAAGACTTTTATTTACTCAGCACTCATCAACTTGGATAAAACACTCCACTCTTGCCAAAGACATTGCTAATGCAAACAAGAACTTGACAAAAATCTAGGTGTTTTTTTTTTTTCCACACAACTGTTATCAGGCGGATAGAAGAATGTTAGGATCGGAAGGTTTTGGTCAACTTGCTAGTGGTGATTGCTATATTTGTCTTTGCCTGTTTCTTTAGTACACATACCACAGTTGATTCTTGCCATATTTTCCAATGACTAATTTTAAATATTTTGATGGCTGCCACGATTTTGCTCACTTTTTGCGTCCAGTCTTCACAACAGATGTCACATTTCTAGCAAATGTTTAGTAGGTGCGCACACTTCCTCAATGTGACTTGCGCGTAGCAACCAAAAATACACCACTTGTGTTGTTTATGTACCACTACATATGCTGATTTTGTGCAGCCTACAATGCATCACACACTTTTTATACGCCCCAGTGTAAAAGACAAACTGGTTTTGACTTCTGAATAACTTCTAGATAAGTCTTTTCAGTTTTACATTATCAGTGTTCTACTCGTTACTTTGCAATCCTTTGTTGCCTTTAAGTGAATGCTTCTACCTTTAAGTGAATGCTTCTAAATCGGTTCTTGACAGTTATATTTGATCGTTGCATTTAAGCAGTTTCCACCGATACATTTTCTTAAATCTTCATATATTTAAATTTCATACAGAACTACTGTGGATGTTCAAGAAATGTAGCTATTATCGTTCATTTCATAATGTTTATGAAGAAAACTTTTATCACAGACACAGCGAGGATGTGAAAAAACTATTTTGTTAAGACAGACTGGTTTAGCAGCCTACGCAAAATTTAGAAACAATCCATTCAGTGAGAGAAGGGATGATTTTAAAAACTTTAGTTCATCTTTCTGTGAACGCACTGAGCTGTAGTATGAAGGTGCTTCTATTTAACTTTTTTAAATAACCCGCTTCCACATCAACGCAGTTTGCTTCCCACATTATCAATATCTATTCGGCCATCTTTTTCTTACACCCCCCCCNCCCCCCCCCCCTTCCGTCTCATCTCCTGCAGTCTCTAGCCAAATCAAACTGCTGCAATATGATTGATATATACAGCTGCTTTCCCATCAGTCCCCCAAATGGATTCTAGCCTAGGCCCATATGGGAGTTGTGATGTGACTAATGGATACACAGTAATAGATCAAGAACTACTTTCCCATTTCTCAGATTTTTTTATTTAGAAAGTGTCACAAAAAGACCAACTTGGCAGATGAGCCTTGACCTAAACATACTGTTTGGATCCTTGAAAATTTACTATTCAGTTATTATTCCATTTAGAATAACTTGCAAACACCATAAACTTTTCTTGGTTTATGTTATTAGGATCAATGGCCAATAGCAGACAGTTCTGTTTAACCTAAATCAAATCTCAAGTTAGTGTGGTGTGAAGTTTTTGAGTCTGAATGTAAAAAAGGAGTTGAGTAGTAGATTTATAGTATAGATAAGTATATTCTGATTCTCTAATCTTGCAGGAATGAAGGCAGCCATGGAGAAAAAGGCATCCAGGCCCATCCAAAGATCTTAGACTTTTACGGTGAGCAGAGGAACAATGATTATGGCCATATCTCAATTAGCCAGAGTGAACCAGAGTCACAGACCAGCTCCCACACAGACTGGCAAGGGCAGTTTACTCCACTAGAGGGCAGAATAGAGGGCAGAATAGAGGGCAGTGGGCATGAAGATCATCAACAGGAAAACCAGCAGGAAGAGATGGTTTCAGCAGAGCAGATGGCCGGACTACACATGAGTCATTCAAGGCAGCAAACTCCACCAGAGCTTTTTGTGGAGGGTAATAGACATGGATATCAACAGAAAGGCAATCAGGAGATGGACATGATACGACAAATAGACAATCAAAGTGGGTCCCAGCACCACACTGACTGGCAGAGACCATTTGCTTTACCAGAGGGCAGCATAGCAGAGAATGGACACGAGGGAGATCAACAGGAACACAAAACTTTCGGTGATGTAAGTTAATTCTGTTGTCTCCAAATGTATTGTCTTACTTAATGTAGACCCGGGAAAAGGTAGTGAGGGTGCTAACGAGGCGGGGTGACTTTCTCCACATGCCGGTGAACTCTGGAAGCAGGAGGCGATCCCACACATATTTGCAACCCTTAATGATAAAATCCACTTGTAACCACACATTTAAAACCTAAAAGTGATCATAATATAGGCATTTCCTAAAGGGTGATTGTGTTTTTGATTGGGGAAGAAGCTCTGGAGAAACAAAAGTTTGGTGCATCTGCCCCCAAAAATTTAAAGAAAATGCAGCTAGCTTTGGCAATACCATGTGCGCCTATGGGGTGGGCTGAGAAGGGTTGGGGTGATTTTTCTTAAGGATAGGGGTGGGGTGGGCTGGGTGGGGGTAGGGGTTGATGGTGGGGCTGGGGGTGGAAGTAGTGATGCAAAGGAACGAATGAAATATCAAAGTTTAAAAAGGAAGTTTGAAAGACTGTCCAGATAGCCTAGATGACCCCCCTCGACCGCCATGATGTAAACATTGTGTTTCTAAGTGGAAGCATGACAGGTACTAGCTGCTGGTTAAGGTCTTTTGACACCTATTGTTTTCTCTTCTGTTGGCCCTATTAACATTTTGTGGTATTCTACATATACCACTGTGATTTGGGGAACTTTCTTCCATGGAGGTTAAAGTACTTTTTTTGCGCGATCTTTTGACGGGAAGAAAAAGGGGAGTCAGTGCCCAAAATTTTTCACAAATGTCTTTCGAAAAAGATCACCTCAAATTCTGATTTGGTCCCCAATTTTTCATTTAGCTGGTTTTGACCACGTGCGAATACATAGGCCTACACATTTTTTTTTTAAAATCTAGAAGGCTCAAATTGTACCTGAAACTTTAAAATTGGATGCTTTACTTAGATCACAGGTCATTTTACACATTTCTACACCCTAACACTGGCTGGCAGGGCCCC
>JAWQUT010000075.1:1901997-1922976 GCA_033807755.1 Ellobium chinense | reverse complement strand
GTGTAGACCTATGTATTCGCACGCGGTCAAAACCAGCCAAATGGAAATTTGGGGACCAAATCAGAATTTGAGGTGATCTTTTTCAAAAGACATTTGTGAAAAATTTTGGGCGTTGACCCCCCTTTTTCTTCCCGTTAAAAGATCGGGCAAAAGAAGTACTTTAACCTCCATGGAAGAAATTTCCCCAAATCACAGTGGTATATTTAGAATAACGCAAAATGTTAATAGGGCCAAAAGAAGAAAAAACAATAGGTGTCAAAGACCTGAAATTCAGCACAGTAAGGGACACCACTCCAGAAATTCCCCAGGTAATGGTTCAACTCAGTCATTTCTCACCGTCCCACACTTACATTCCTCTTACTTTATTGGCTGTTCCTGCTAATAAGTTTCACTGTCCCTGGCTAGACTCCATCTGATTGCCATTCTTGCAAGTTAAGTGAGTTTATCCATATTACAGAGATGTTGACTTTCCAGCAAATTGATAATCCTTGTCTTGTAATCTTCATACCAAATTTTATTTGTAAACCTTGTATTCATCCATGACCTGACATATCATCCATGTTTATTTCTGATTTAAGTAATAATAATAAGAATAATAATAGAAATAGTAATAATAAAGAACAATAATAATAGTAATAATAATAATAATAATGACAATAGTATAATAATAATGCAGTTGCATCCACACTGATGACTGTTTATACGACTTCACGCTCTTTTTAACCCAAGTGGCCTGATCACTTTAGGACTTTCTCAACTCTCAGGGAAGCAAAAGCGCTGCAACTATTTTAGAGTGATTGAGCAGTAGCCATCTAATTTATGATCTTAATCTAATTTTAATCTCTTTCCACAGACTGCAAAAAGATGCCAGCTTCACAATGGCAGTGCATTTATTGGTGATGTAGGTCTTCAGAATGAACACGTTCAGAGGTGGAGGGCAAACACATCATCTCTAGTTGTGCTCTCCTCCAGTATATCTTCAATTTTTGCCTGCCTTCCTACCTCCACATACGTACGCTGCATGCTCTTGGCTATTGAAATGGACTGCACACTAAGGTATGTGAAACCTAATGTCCTAATCAGTCTTGTTTATTTTTAAAAGGTTGTAGAAGGGTCATTCTCAAAACAGAATATAATCTACATTTCTCATTTGAAGAGTGTTTTTCAAAAACACAGCAAGTGCACTTTTGTTGAAACAAGAGCGTATGCAGAAAAGCGTATTTCAGTTATAATTCATTGAAACAAAATTGAGTCTGAGATCTGAAATCCTTTATTAGTTTTGTCATTTAACAATAAACTAAACTGTGTATTGAGTAACAATCATTGCGTTATTCCTATTTATTTTAAAAATATCTGGAGTGCACTTACTGAGATTTGGACGAAAGCTCTTCATTTCTAACCCAGTGCCTTTGGTAGCAGCATATTTTGAGATGATCTTCTAGATGCTACCCAATGTCCATTAAACCTGAAGCAGATGTCAAATAAAATATTGAAATGAAATGGCACAGTCATTGAATGCTTTTTGTTCATCATGATTGCTCTACTGGTGGTAGTTATCAAAACGCTGATACCAGAGAGAAATCTGGAACTTTGCTTTATGGAATGCAATTCTAGTTTCAAACTCCATAAACGTTAAATGTGCCCTCACATATAAGTATCTCTGAATTCTTTTTAAATCTTGCCTGAAACTTTTGCATGCAGGCTTATGATGCTCTGCACACTGGGTAATTATTTTTTCTAATACCTGTGTGGGGTCCTATTTTTTATTCTGCCATTATAAGTGCTCTTTGTATGTCACTTCTCTAAACACTTTTTGAGTATGTATATTGTTTTTCATATTTGTTTATGTTTTGGGCCGCCCAGACTTAATACTGTCGTAGGTCAAAGAATGACTTTGAGGACTTAACGAGTATTATTTTTAGGTGGCAATAAATTCGTCTCCTAGTCACAATGGAATCAGGATAATCCCATAGCGGGCATATGATTTAATACTAATGCACTTATGGAACACAGAGGGGTGGAAATCCCCCACCATTACACATTGCTTGTTTTTGTGACCACAGCAATAAAAAGTGCTGCGAAACCAAATCTGAAACTGCATGTGAATTGTGATATATTTGCATGCTTTTCTTTTTTTTTCTTTCATTTCTCTTCTTTTTTTCTTCTTTTCTCTTCTTTTCTCTTCTTTTTTATCTTTTCTCTTCTTTTTTCTTTCTTTCTTTCTTTTCTTTGATTGTTTCTTTTCTTTTTTTTTCTTTTCTTTTCTTTTTGTTTTTCTTTTTTTCTCTCTCCTTTTTTCTTTGGGAAATATCTGTTCGTGGTCTCCTACCAAGATTTCAACTAATTTCATGTTCTTATGGTTTCAGTGATAACAGGATGTGGAAAGTCTTCTCCAGCGATTTCAGCAACATCACCACCATTGCCAGCACAGCAGCATCTCTAGGGACAGATGGTGTCATCTTTAACCCTGTCCAGCCTTACATTATCAGCTTGGCAGCGACAGAATCATCTTTTGTAAAGACAATATTAGCTTCAGCAGAGACATTATCTCCAGAAGTGATGTTATCATCTTCAGCAGCGAAATCATCATCTTCAGCAGCCATCCTTTTTACCATGAAAGCTGCAGGCCTGTTTTCACAATCTCTTAACGTTTTTGTGGTGATGTTAGTGGTGATGGGGGGTAAAGGGTGTGGGAAGAGGTGTTTAGAATTATCATTTACAAAATTGGCTGCATTAATCCATTTTGCCTCATGTAAGGACACTTTTTCCCTTTATGCCACATTTCCTGCAGTAGTCATTGGAGTATCCAGCACTGGATTTCTTATTGCTGACTTTTTTATTTTTAATCTGATAAACTATAGGCCGGCCTATGAAGTCAGTTATGTCTTGGAAATCATGTTTCTTCAGGAATTTTATTCAGTTTTACAAATTTTAACAAGCCCTACTTTTACTACAAGTTCTAACTTTTTTGGAAACTTCTTTTACATTTAGCATGTGACATTCCACAGTCTCTGATAGGTTGCTCTGTAACTGGTGAGAGAAACTTATTGTGGTTCTGACAGATAACTAGTGTGGAATCACATTCCTGTTCTGCCTATTTTGGGCTGAGGCAGATACTGTGCATGAGATTATAGCTGCTCTGGTGAGGTCTGATCTTCTGTAGCCACACATGACTAGCGGTGGTTCCTTGTGTGTTTTTGTTGTCCAGTTTAATCTTGTCCCCATGTTTCTGTGTTGTGGCGTGATTTTGGACAGGAGTACAGCCACCGTTAGCAAATGCTGTGGTTATTAAGAAAGTCCCTAGAGGGTTGAATTCTCTTGGCCGGCAGGGCTCGGTGCAAGGTTGGAGACTCATAAACTTTAAGGAAAATCAGACTAAGAAGATCCATCACTTTCTAGGCAAAGGGAAAATTTTGCAGAGCTGGATGATGGACTTCACAATCCAGATATTAAGAGGCTATAATGTCATGTAGAGACAGGAGTGATTCTTTACACAGTGATACTAATGAATTTCAAAGGGACACAGTACAATGGTTTTTAAGAAGTTTAACTTGTATCTGCAAGTATAAGAAGTCTTATTTGTTAAAGTACGTGAAATGAATTTCCTTCAGGATTTCAAGCAGATGTCATGGGTTAACAGTGACAGGTTTTACCACCATTCCTAGTTTTTCTAGAAGCTTCTTGGTTTTTAGCAGGAAAATTCTGCAGTTTCTGACAAACCCCCATTTTATTGTTGCTAGATCTTTAGATCTTGGATTTGTTTTGTGACTCTCTTCTCTAAGCTTCCTGTTTACTTCCACTTGTAAAATGCTTGCTTTCTGCTGTGGATTTAGATACTCTCAGTGAATTCATTTTCCTTGGAGCTTGCAGTTTTGCATGGAAATTCAATAGAGAAATGATTTACTGCTTGCTGGTAACATTCATTAGGCATTTCTCTGCCTTTTTCTCCTTTCTTACTATCCTAGTTTTACATTTACACTAAATTCTCAAGAATAAATAGAAAAATTATACTAGAAGTGACTGAAAATGAATGCTATGAGAAACACTAGCTATGTGTCTGTCTAGATGTAGGAGAGGAGCTAAAAATACTTTTGTCATACTCTGAGTGCCAGAAGAAACTTCAAACTCTAAGTCCAGTGCATCAGGCTGTCCATCCTGATTTAATGCTGTAGATCATATGAACTGGCTGAGCCTGTTTGTGGCTGTTGTTGTACCTTCATATAGACATTCTTCAGGAAATGCCATAAGTCTTTTCTGTTGTAATCCTGATACCAGAGATGGTCACTTAGGATCAATTCATCATGTGGCATCGTGTGACTCCCAGCTTACACAGTCTGGTGTTCTCGGAGACAGACCAACATCTTTGACTGATTTATGGGAGTGTATGGAGCCAGTCAGACTTGCAGTTGTCCAGCTTATGTCTGAGGTGTTTCAGATCTACAGCTCTGGCATCAAATGTGGTGATGGATGGAAACAATTAGTGGTATAGATGCATGTACCAGGATTCTAGAGAGCTGGCTTTACATTACCAAGACAAGAGTGTACTACAGATGA
Source organism: Ellobium chinense (assembly GCA_033807755.1). Classification (NCBI taxonomy): domain Eukaryota; kingdom Metazoa; phylum Mollusca; class Gastropoda; order Ellobiida; family Ellobiidae; genus Ellobium; species Ellobium chinense. The sequence continues at coordinate 1,918,422 of JAWQUT010000075.1, read as the reverse complement.
AATGCTTCTATTTCTTCTCAGATACTATGGAGGAAATAGTGGCCCCAGTATTTGAGGCACTTATTTTCTTTATGACAAAAGGGTTAGCTCTAATCATTTTTCTGCCAGACATGTATCTAGCTTACCCTCATAGTATGTTATTTTTTACGTAAAAACACTTAAATAGCCTTCCTCTGTCCATTTTTAACTTTTTATCAGCTCCCATATACTCATGTCAGCTGCCTCTACTTGATCCTATCTATTATATCTAAAGGTGGCATTTCTGCTTGATCCTGTCTATTTCATTTATCTCAAGATAGTGTATGGGTCAAAACTTTTATTCTTGATAGTCAATTTCAACTTCCAGTTGACAGTGGTGTAGAACTCTTTCCTGTTCTGCCATTTTGGCATTGAGACAAATACTGTGCATGAGGTTATAGCTGCTCTGGTGAGGTCTGATGTTCTGTAGCCACACATGACTAGTGGCGGTATATCCTTGTGTGTTTCTGTTGTCCTACTTGGTCTTGTTCCTGTGTTTCTATGGTGTAGTATGGTTTTGGACAGGTGTACAGCCTCCACTAGCAAATGCTTTGGTTATTAAAAAAGTCCCTAGAGGGTTGAATTCTCTTGGCCGGCATGGCTTGGTGCGAGGTTGGAGGCTCATAAACTTTAAGGAAAATCAGAATTAAAGTCACATCATCTGCTAGGCAAATGGAAAGTTTTGCACAGCTTGAGGGTGGACTTCACAATCCAGATAGTAAGAGGCTAATATGTCATGTACATCTTTTGTTCATCACTACTGGTACCTTCTTAGGTTGAAGGGGAATTGTAATGATTCTGAATATATATTATGACAAATGTCCACTTCCTATAGACCTGTGGTATAGAGCTACACTCCTGTTTTGCTGATTTTGGGCTTGAGGCAAATGCTGTGCATGAGGTTATTGCTGCTCTGGTGAGGTCTGATGTTCTGTAGCCACACATGACTAGTGGCGGTATATCCTTGTGTGTTTCTGTTGTCCTGCCTGGTCTTGTCCCTATGTGTCTATGTTGTGGTGTTAAACTGAACAGGAGTACAGCCCCCACTAGCAAATGCTTTGGTTATTAAGAAAGTCCCTAGAGGGTCGAATTCTCTTGGCCGGCGTGACTCGGTGCAAGGTCGGAGGCCCATAAACTTTAAGGAAAATCAGACTAAGAAGTCACATTATCTGCTGAGCACAGACATTTTTGCATAGCAGGATTGATAGACTTCGCAATCCAGATATTAAGAGGTCATAATGTCATGTACATATGGGACTGATTAGTTCAGTTTGTCAGACATTTCTTTCAGGAGGATTTTGTATTTATTTTGGTGCAGGTGAAATGCATAGCAGCCTGCAGAGAGATGTGGAATGGCGGGTATTTTGTTTACCTTTTTATGAAAGGGTGGAGGTTGGGGAGAGACAGCTTGACACTTAACTTCTGTGGGAAATGTGGCATTCATTTTATTCTGTTTCTTGTATTCTATCTCACCACGCATTTTCTGTGGTCAGATTTGGATGAATAAATGAGGATGGGGCAGTGGGAAGGTGCAGATTATGTCACTTAAAAGTAGTTTTATCCAAAAACAGATTATCATGTAGCTGCAATTTACTGTGCCTAGAGATTCCTGCATACCTTTCCAGTGGTGCTGTTTAGGCAAAGGGATGGGTTATTTTTACACAAATGGAGTGAAGGCAAGAACCATTGCCAAAATCAAGCTACCTCAAAGCCTTGAAGCACAGATTAAATCAGGCCACCTGAAGTCACACAGATGCCTTGCATGGTGGTCCTTGAAGTGGGCCACCTCAGATCCCACAAATGTCTTGTATTGGTGGTCCTTGGAAGTCAAACCACCTCAAGTCACACAGATGCCTTACATTGGTGGCTCTTGGAAGACAGACCACCTCAAGTTAAACATATGTCTTGTACTGGTGGTCCTCAAAGTGAATTTGAAAGACTGATATGGACCATGCCTACAGCAGTAGGTATTACAGTTTGCATCTTGGCACATGTGTCATTTACAAGACAATGTACAATATATGGACAGTGTATATAGTTTGAAAGAAGTTTAGCATTTCATCTCCTTTGAATGTATTGTTATTTCTTTATATGAATTTGCATTTCTTAAATCTTTCCCCGTGCGAGGCCGGGCCCTATAAACTGACGGGTATCTTGGTCACATACCCCTCTGTTTATAGGGGGAGTAGAATGTTTCTCGCTGCCACCTGCTAGCAGGAAGTAAAAGCCATTCCATTAGCAGGCAGACTCTGGGCACCCTCCCTTTTTTTTTTTTAAAACATCAGTTTGATTTGTTTTGCCGCACATTTTTGCCAATTTTTCCTGCCAAAGACATCATTTAACTTTGTTGGTTGGACGAAAACTACTCTCATCACTGAATGTTAGCAAGAATAAGAATGAAAATTTTCAGAACTGTCGTTGTACTAGGAATGGGTTATATCAACTATGCGTGTTACATATAATGGTGTCATAGACAGTGTTCTAAAATGTAACTGTTTCAAGAGTGCTACAGCAGTGGCAGTCTTCCACATAAAAACCTATTTTGCTAACATTTCACACAAATTTTGCCTCATAGCACAAGTATTCTTTTTCGACTGGTGCCCAGAGTCTGTTTATGATGTTGGGAAGCCAGGCTGTAAATATTGGGTGGATCTCACAACCTGAAGTCTGATATACTGAGAAAACCAGCATTTGTAATGGTCTGGTCACATGTGTCTATATTCCATATCAGATTTGACAACAGAATATAAACTCTCATGCACAGTGTATGGACTTAACACTTTCTGTGTATCATGTGCCAATGTTATGTTCAATTTTACACTACCTCAGCGTGCCTGTCAGAAAAATGCGACCAAAGCTATACCACAAGTTATCTTGAGAGAAGTCATGGGATTGAAAGGATAATTAACTTGAGAAAGAGCCAGCTCACAAATGTTAATTTATAGTATGGCTTCCCAACATATTTTTGTAGATAGTTCATGTAATGATCTTAAATTAATTACCATTCCCTACTGTAGAGGCACTCACAGGATTTTATTTTCATGATGCTCTGTTTTGTGTTTTTGTTTGGTGTATTGATTCAAAAAGTTAGCTTTATTTGAATCCTTGTTTGACCAGTCTCATCAATTAAAGCAAATTTGATGTGTTAAAAAATGATTGTCTTTAACTTCCTACAGTATTATGAAATACAGATTCATTTATTCAACACTGTCCCTTTTTCAGTTCTACATGCATAATGAACTCTAGGTTAGACCATTTGTTTATGAATGTTTTAAGTTATGAAGATGGGCTAAGTTTGGCGGAGTATAAATTCACAGTAGGCTGGATAATAAAAGTGAGTTGAGATCACATCTCAGGTTATTTTGAAGTCCAGCTGAGAGGTATAAGGGAACAGCAAAGGCTGATGTGAAATCCAGCTATGATAGAAGTTCCAAGATCACAGTGCAGCTTAGTTTGTAGTCCATCTTTTGAGTTTTGCTATCAAATCACAGAACAATTTATTTGAAGTCGAGCTATGATGTATTTTATGAGATCACAGTACGGGTCAATCTGAGGTCCATCTTTGAGTTTTGCTATCAGATCACAGCACAAGTTAATTTAAAGTCCAGCAATGATGTATGTTGCGAGATCACAGCACAGGTTGACTTGAAGTTAATATTTGATGTATGTTATGAGATGACAGCGTAGGTTTATTTGAAGTCCAGCTGATGTATGTTATGAGAACACAGTGTGGGTTAATTTGGTCCCTCTTAAATATTTGCTATCAGATCACAGTACAGATTAATTTGAAGTCCATCTTTGAGTTTTGCTGTCAGATCACAGCTGAGGCTAATTTGCAGTCCAATATGATGTATGTAATGAGATTATAGCACAGGTCAATTTGAAATCCAGTTGTGATATATATTATAGGGGATCAGCAAAGTCGATAGGGGAACAGCAAAGGTCAATTTGAAGTTCGACTATGATGTATGGCACACGATTTTAGCAGAGGTTAATTTGAAGTCCACCTTTGTTTTAAATGAGATAACAGCAGAAGTTAATGTAAAAGTCCAGGTGTGATGTATGATATGAGATCACACCACAGGTTTAATTGAAGTCCATCTTTGTATGATATTAGATCTAAGCATAGGTCAGTTTGAAATCGATCTCTTGATATACGAGATCAGATCACAGCAGAGGTCAATTTGAAGTCAATCTTTGATGTATGCGATGAGATTACAGCAGTTTAATTTGAAATCTATGATTTAAGGTACAAGATAACTGCAAAGGTTAATATGAAGTCCAGCTATGATGTACGTTATGTGAGCACAGCACAAGTTAATTTGAAGACCATCTTTGGTGTATGTTATCAGATCACAGCACTGATCAGTTTGTGGTCTAGCAATGCTGTATGTTATAGGTCACATTCCAAGTTTAATTGAAGTCCATCTTTGAATTGTATTATCATATCATGACACAGTTCAATTTGAAGTCCAGCTACAATGTATGTTTTGAGATCACTGCACCAATTAATCTCAAGTCCAGATGATGTATGTTAGAAGATCACAGTGTGGGATAATTTGAAATCCATCATAAATTTTATCAGATCACAGAACAGGTTGACTTGAAGTCTTATTTTTGGTGCATGTTATGAGATGACAGAATACGTTAATTTGAAGTCCAGTTGCGATGTATATAATAGGGGAACAGCAAAGGTCGATTTGAAGTCTGGCTATGATGTATGGCACGAGATCATAGCAGAGGTTAATCTGAAGTCTTATCTTTGATTTAAGGTATGAGATCATTGCAGAGGTTTACATGAAGTCCAGCTATGATGTATGTTACGTGAGCTCAGCACAATTTAATAGAAGACCATCTTTGGTGTATGTTATCAGATCACAGCACTGATCAGTTTGTAGTCTAGCAATGCTGTATGTTACGAGATCATATCACAGGTTTAATTGAAGTCCATCTTTGATATGTTATTTGATTGAAGCACAGGTCAATCTGAAGTCCATCTTTTGATATATAATATCAGATCACAGCACAGGTCAATTTTAAGTCCATCTTTGATGTTTGTCATCGGATCACAGAACAGGTCTATTTTGAAGTCCAATTTTTTATATATATCTTATCTGATCACAGCATAGGTTAATTTGAAGTCCCCTTTGTGATATCTGTTACAAAATCACAGTACTGGTCAATTTGAAGTTCATTTTTTTCCTTCTCAGATCATAGAACAGCTTAATTTGAATTGCAGCTATGATGTATGTCATGAAATCACAGCACAGGTTAATTTGAAGTCAATCTTTGATGCAGCTTGGTAGAGACAGTTTCAGGCAATTCTTACATGGTAGGAAATTCCGTCTCTTGACTTGCTAATCTTATGAACCTGAGAGGGTAGGATCATTATGACAGGGTGATAGTATATTGTGGATCAGTGTGGCTGTATAGTTGCGGTGCAGTATCCAGTATCAAATGGTTATGGGTTGGATTCCCAACTTGGTGGCATTGTTAATGAAAGCATTCAAGATTCCCTTGATGCAGTTGTAAATGATAATCTGGCTGTCAGCAGAAAATGATACCTTCAGCACCTGAAAAATGGCAGAGGGAAATCTTGCTCTAAGAGAGCTGAAAAAGTTACAAAGTGATCTAGCCTGCTGTCTGACATCAGTGGATAAGTGTCGTGATATGAGATTAATATTGTTATTAACATTATTCATTATTACCTTTTACCTTTGATCAGTGCCAGTTTCTGCAAGCTTAAGAAATTCAGATTGTAAACTTACTGTTTTGTGTAAACCTGAGTCACATGTTATTTTAACTGGTTGGGGGATCAGTGGAATGTGTAGCTCTTGATTTGTGCATGACGGTGTAGATTTACTTTTGGACCATTGACTTAAGAGTTCACCACTATAGCAGTGATTCTCAGGAACAGCATTCATCTATTTTCTTTATACTGACATACCACTTTGCACTGACTTCACATAATATTGTCTGGATTGATGTATGAGTCAGTAGATTAGGTCAGATGCACATTTGGTATAATTTTAGGACACTGATGCTTATCCTGATGACAGTTTCTGAATTTATTAAGGAAGAAAGAGTTACAGGCACTTGGTCTCTTCATGGCAAACAGGTTGCTGATGGTTCCATTTGGCTTGAAGTCTTATCATTATGCACTCCACAGCTATCAACATGGACATTATTGTTCTGTAAAATGATTGCTATTAACCATAGGCTGTCCACTAATGGGACAATCTAGCCTAATAGCAGAGTCAGATAAACAGCTCAGTCCAGCTCATCAGATAAAAGCATCATGTAACACATTCTCTGCAGAATGGCACTGGTGACAAAGCAACACTAAACTGTTGACATGAATCTGTTGACTGTGTTATGGTTTTGTTTTAGACCTGACAGGATTATGACCTCTGCATTATTTTTACTTAACAAATGACTGAGTCAGTAGACTATGAGCTGTCAAGATGACTTGCCACAGTGAATGGTGTCCCGACTATTTTGCTGTAAAGCTTTTACAGTTATGTTTTCTGCAAGGATGTTAATCTTCCATATTTCTTCTTTTTCCACTTTTTTTTTATATCCATGGGACTTCAGCTTTCTATTAGTGATAGCATTCACAGTGTATTACATTCACAGTATATTACATTCACAGTGTATTCAGTGCTTCATTCCATGATAACTGACATAGCTCCCACCCAGTCTCAGCAATTTCCCACTATTTTTAGTATAGTATGTGCCATTCACATTCTGCCATAACAGTGTCTCTGCTTATAAGAATGTCTCTGCTTATCAGATGTCTATGTCAAAGGACTATGAGCTGTCATGGTGAACTGAAATATACATGTAGCATAAATGCAATTGATGTGGTTTAGGTACAAGGTTTGCAAGGATATGATTTCCACATTGTCTTTTGCTCACCAAATGTCTGTGTCAATCAAGATGGACTGAAATGTAGCATGACTGCTATTATCATGAGATGGTATAGTGACCATACTGTGATATTGCTGTGAGGTCTTGTACAGTTATGCCTTTTGCATTGTTAAACTTATTACATATGTGGCTTCGGACTGTAAGCTGTTAATATGGACTGAAAGTATACATGGAACAGGAGTGCAGTAGTCACAAAGATGGTAAAGTGACTATTAAATTATGCCTTTTGCCTTTTTTCTCCTTATCAAATGTCTGTATTATAGACTCCAGCTATCAAGATGGACTGAAATGTTGAGATTGCAACTGTCACATAAATGAGATAGTGACAGTTCTATGGTTTTGTCATGGGACCCATATCATCATACCCTTTTCATTGTTTCTGCTTATCAAAAGTCTGTGTTATTGGACAAGAATAGAGATAGGTACAGGGTTTGCAAGGATATACCTTTTGCTTTGTTTTTGCTCACTAAATGTCTGAGTCAGGATGGATGGTAAAGTGACTGCTGTGGTCACTAGACATGGGACATGCTAGATGTGCCTTCTGTATTGTTTCTGCTTATCAAATGTCTATGTCAGAGAACTGTATTGTTTCTGCTTATCAAATGTCTATGTCAGAGAACTGTATTGTTTCTGCTTCTCAAATGTGTATGTCAGAGAACTCAGGCTATCAGGATGGACTGAAATGTAGTGACTGCTGTTGTCACAAAGATGGTGTAGTGATAGTGCTGTTTTGATATAGGGTTTGCAAGGATACACCTTTTGCTTTATTTCTGCTATCAAATGTATGTGTAATAGGACTACAAGCTATCAAGGTGGACTGAAATATAGTGACCACTATTGCTAAAAACATGATATAGTGACAGTGCTGTGGTTTTGCTATGGGACATTCTAGATATACCTCCTGCATTGTTTCTGCTCATCAAATGTCTATGTCGTAGGACTACAAGCTGTAAAGATGATATGGTGACTGTGCTGTGGATTTGTTGTGAGACATGTTACATGTTCCCTCTGCATTGTTTCTGCTAATCAAATATTTGTGTCACTGGACTCTTCAGCTGTCAAGATGGACTGAATTATAGCATGACTGCAGTTGTCGAAATTAGATGTGTTTAGGCTTTTGAGTATTTGTTATGAGAATTGTGAGCTGGCCATTTAAAGTTTTGACTTTGATATTTAAGTGAATGTTGTTGGCACTTTGCAGGTTTTGCTCTTCAAAATCTGGTTTGAGCAAATAGCTGAGGTTACCATCTGATCTTAAGTGCTAAGACATACTCATTATAATGCTTTGGTCCCTGCTCTCTGAGGTCTGGATTTTGGTTTGGGAGATAGACCCTACTGTTTATCCTGAAATGCAAGCAGGTCTGTGAAGACACTTTGTAGATAAAAGAATGTTTGTATAATGGAATGTGAGAAGACCATTTCTGGTAGAAGCCTTTGTGTTGAGATTATGGGCTTCAGAGTTTGGCAGCATCACTTAATTATGAAATTATATGATCTTCACATGTCATTTTGTGGCAAGAGTCAATTATCTTGTTACTAATCTGAGAATGGAGAAATCTCGCATACTTCAGTGCAATAGGTCCTTCTCTCCAATGACTTTCTCCAAGGAGCTAAGGTGGTATATCAGTCCACTGGCGTATCATTATGGTGGGCTTAAGCAGGATTTATATGATAACACTGGCTGATTATTACAGTGAGCATTAACATCTCAGGATTAATATCAGACACTGACCCATCTTAAGGGGTGGTTTAACATCTCAGGAGATATCAGACAGTGACCCATCTTAGTGGGTGACTTAACAGCTCAGGATTAATATCAGACACTGACCCGTCTTAAAGGGGTGGTTTAACATCTCAGGAGACATCAGGCACGGATCCATCTTTGTGGGTGACTTCACATCTCTGGATTAATATCAGATGCTGACCCATCTTTCTAACAGCCTGAACAATATTGAAGATCTCAAGATGAATACCAGAAAACTCCTTCTCACCCTCCATTACATCTTGATTGTATCAGATTTTAAATGTGATTCTAGCTGAATGTTTCTATGTGTGTCTTGTGTTGTGTGAAAACCTTCACAGTAAGATTGACGTAGTCTTACCTGGATCAGATTGAGGATTTGGTTCTATTTGATTATGGCAATATACATGTCTTGTGTAAGCAAAACAGAAAAACACCTTGTCATTAAGACTAAAAGTATGAAGAATCCATTGAAGTTTCACTAGAGTTTCCCCAACTTGTGCCATGACTAAATAGCTCATTATGATATCACTTGTTAAAAATAAATGGTGACCGCCTTGATGTGACATTTTAAACCTCGGATCATGGAAATAGGTTTGGAGAAATTTTTGGTCACAGTTTCTTGCCTTTGGCGTTTCATTTTCTCATTGATATAAGATTGGCACAAATAATAGTAGATGCTGTATTGTTCCAATTAATTTTCGGAAACTTAGAGTAAATACTCTCAGAAACTGTAATTATAACATCTAGATTAAACCAGTCCTCTGGATTATGTGAACTTATTACAGAATTATTTGGAGTATCCCTGAAATTGCGGACAAATCATATTTTAAGTGAACATTCAGAATGTGTCTTGTTGTGTCATAATGCTCAAACTAAATGACCCAACCAGATTTTAATGGTGCTGCAGTGTTAAAGCCGGCATAACATTGTATCATCATTGTCCAGTTCGGTCATGAAAGTTTGTGCATTCCCTGGCACAATCAAGAGCTTTCTGTGTGTCCATCTGTTTTTTTAAAAAATTTATTTCTAAAGCCTGGAGTTTCAGTAAGAATGAATTTACCGTGACTGAAGATTTAGGAAGATCATAAATCTTGTAGTCCACTATTTACCTCATCAGGCATGACAGATTTTTATCCTGCCCATGTTGAGTAGAAAGTACAGCTGTCCCTCCTAAGAAATAAACGTAGCTCAGTCCTTTTGTGTTCTAGTATTATAGTCTGTGAATACAAATACCGATTTCATTAATATTTGTGCCTGCATTACCTCAGTACCTTGATTAATGAGCTTGATCAAGTCCGTCAGTTAGGAACACGAAGTGGAAACTCTAGAAGGCTTTACCCTAAGGAACTACTTTTGTACCTTTTTGTGACCACCATATCTCCATATATTTATTAAGTTTGATCAGATCCATCAGTTTTAGAAGGCTGTCTCACATTTTGTAAGAGCAGTTAAACTCTAGTAAGGCTTTAAACTATAAACAAATCTGTTTTTTCCATCTCTGTGTCTGTGAAATGTAATAATTGTTATGGCTCCTTGAAGGGAGTGTGTGAAAAAAATAGACCAAAAAAAGTGAATTAATGTACTTCATTATTGCTTCCTTCATAATTAATTCCTTCATTATTCTTTCCTTCACTATTACTTCCTCCATTTTTACTTCTACAGTTTTTATGAATAAAAGTTATTGTTTACTGGATGTCTTGTCCATTTTTTCATATTGAAGAAATAAATTCACCCATGCCATGGTGTGTGCCCTGCGGCAAAAATACATTGCAGTTTTTAAAGTAATCAATAACACACAGTATTTTATTCTTGGGGCAACATACCATGAGATATAGTAGCTGTTATATGGCTGGCACACTAATAAGTTATATGCATACAAACAAGCAAACCATCATCATCAATATAATTTAACACTGGTTACAGTCTTATTTCTGCATATGACAAATCAATCTTCTTCCATTTGATCTCAGGCCTGAACATCTGCATTCCAAGACGTGTATGCATTGTTGCATGTTTTACATGCGATTGTTATGTGCTTCATAAATTCCAAATCATCACATTTTCGACTTCATTCAATCGTTTTAGACAATAAGCCCAGTGACACTAAAACTTCATGGGAAAACATTGTGACAGAAATTAGTATAGGATCACATGAGCTTCAGTGACTCTTTATTAAAAATCTTGAGATGTCACTTATTATGCAGACTCTTTTGTTTTCACAGTAACAGCATTAATCTGTATGATATTACAGCACAACATCCAGCTGTTGCCATTTGTTTACCTTGTTTTACCAACTTCCTTTCAAAGAAAGTAATTCTGTCCCATAAACTCGTAACTTGCTTTCACATGTCTCTTGCTAATGGTATCTTGCAGCAAAGCTGCCCTCACATTTACTTTCAAAGGCGTAGAGAGACAAAATCAACTCGTGCTGTGTGACAAGGGTTACTCGTAATATTGGATATGGTCATCGGTGTTTGCGTGATAAGGGGATGCCTGTCCTCCAGTGTTTAAAGCATAAGATTCCCTGATGGATGATAGTTTAATATGTTTGCTTTAAAACTGGTTTCAAGATGATTTTCCCAAACAAAATTCGCAAAAAAAATTTATTCTCATGGGCTATCACCTGAGGTTCCTGTGACCCACAGCCTAAAGAGAGAGAGAACACTCAGGCAGACAGACAAATGAAAAGATAGACAGACAGGTGGTTGAGCAACACCATCAAGGAATATACATCTAGTTTTCAGTTTAAGAAAATTAGGGCAAATAAACAACATAGCTACATGGGCGACACAGTATGAGTTACAAAGAGACTGACTGTAGGACAACAAATTCTAGTGATGATTATTGTGCAAGCTGGTACAGTTTAATCACAAATTTATTTTGGATGTATATATGGGTTATGCAACAAATGTTCCCATTTTTGACCGCATTAGCTGATGAAACATGTCAGATACTTTTAGTTCAGCTCTAATCTTTTGTTTTTCATCTTATTGTGTAGATTAACTATTCTTAACTTTTCTGGCCATTCATTGAAGTTTATCCTTGAAGGACTTCCTGGGGCAATAATAATTCATATCTTCTTTATTCCTATCCAAAATTGTTGTGCATACATGTATCCTCAAATGCTTTGGAAGTGTCATAGATTTCCTAATCAGAAGGCAATTAAAAGATGTTGCTTATTATTCTGTGTGTTCAGTCATATGAAACCAACAAAAAAAAAAAAATCAGTATATTACCAGTAAGAAACATTGGACAATACATAAAGTATCAATGTTCTGGGATTTTAAATTTTCAGCATCAATCCATCCACAAGCATTTGGAAGGGTTAAACAGGACAAATTTTCTATTCATTTATAATAGTTGCAAATGTGATTTGAGATCTCTTGAATGATCCATATTTGCCAGCAAAGTCTGAAAGAGAGTAACAAGGACAAGCATAATAAGTGAAGAATTCCACCTCAATTTTTAAAATGTTGCGTTCATCAGTATTCTTTTAGCATACATCCCTGAAAAAAACCCTGCAAAAATGACACAGCATGTTCCTCTGTTCTTATAGAAGGTTGTCCTAATTACTTTATGTAACTGATGGTAGACATTTTCTTCTTTTTATTATCATTAAAGAGGAGGAATGTGAGTCTGATCTGATATTGTCTGGAAAGTGTGCCACGAGGGATTTTTACCGAATTATTATGAAAGATTGATTTTCAGAAGACAAGCCGGAAATCCTAACACTAAAAGATTTCATGTCCTGCTGTAAATCATGTCCCCACTGGGATTTAACCCAGACCTCTCGGCCTGCAGTTTGAATCTGCTTCACCACAAGAATACTAAGATTCTCAGCAAATTAAAACCTTAAATACCTTTCACCTGACTTTTGTTCAACTAACTTCCATGTGTGCGTCCAGACGTACACCCGTGATTCTAACACTTTATCAAACAGTCACACTCAGAGGGTTTACATCCATGCATACTAATTTATTTATGAGTCAGTATTTTCACACGACCATTTCTCACCTCCCCCGACCCATCTTCTCTCAATGTTCCTTCCCACTTCAAAAAATTTTGTAAAATATCTGACATCCTAACTGAAACAAATATATAATGAACAGATGCAATGAAAGTCATCAATATCAGTTTAAAATAAAGTTCATTTTAATGCAAAGCTATTCATTAGCATTCCTGTAACTCACACATGACCAGCTAGTTAAGTCAGCATGATCTAACATTTCCTGACAAAAGGGGTTATTTTATTGTTGGGAAACATGAGTGATTGTTTGAATATAGCTCTATGCTATATCAACATTCTTGGCTAATTTCTGATATAGTACATTATTATGTATTTGTAGCTTTACAAACACATTTTGTTGGGAGATGAGTCTAACATTTAGACCAGGAGGATTTAAAAACAAAAATGATAACCCCTTTTGTGAAGAAACATTATCAATGTCACTGTCGTGGCTGTTAATAATTAAAACATGTTTGATGACTACAATAAATATGTACAGTGATTTTTAAAAAAAATTATGTGTGATTTTCACACACTACAGCACCTATCACATTTTCCAAACCTCCAATAAATTAAGTCTAACATGATATCCATTTTGATAAAATTTATAGGAGTGCTTTAAAAAAGGTTAACATCAAAAGGAGTTATGGCAATTTTATGCCTTCCAAAAGCACTTATGCATTCCTAAGTTGGCTTTATTTAATGTGCACTAAACTGATAGTCCTATTTGGATGCTAGGAAAAAGGTGGTTTACCTCTTCTCTTTTCTCTGTTTTTAAAATGATCCCTTGTCTCCCTGTTTCATCTTGGGTGGAGTGAGTGATTAAAATATTGAAGACAGATCCTCTTCTCTCTTTCATCTCTAAGTCTGAAGTTTTTCACCCACAGTGTTGCCTTTTTGAGGGGCCTTTTATAACCGGGTAGAAGAGCATATTCTTCTTTTTTGNGGGGGAGAGGGAGGCGGTGTGAATCCAAGTTTCATAATGTTTTCAGCTGTTGCACATTATCTTGGGAAGTGTGCCATTTGGGATTTTGCCAAATTACTGTGAAAAATCAGTTTTGAGAAGAAAGGCTGATAAAAACCAAACAATAGAAAATCTCCTGTCCCTACCGAGGATCAAACCCAGAGGTCTCTCAGCTTGCAAATCTGAACATGCTACCACTACACCACAGGGGTGCTAACTTCACAGCAATTTAAACCTTAGATGCCTAGTGCCTGAATATTGTTCCCTAACTTCCACATGTAAGCCTACTATATTCACCTGAGACGCTTCTAAACTGCTCACACTAGCCTTGCATGTTCCATTACAGGTCAGGTAAGGGTGACCTCCTTTTGATGTCTCTGCTCAGGGTTCGGAGCAGTCTCTCTATACACTCTACTATCAGAGGACATACAAGCACGTCATATGTAGTGAAGGAGTTAATGTTGGTGATACATGCATGGGCAATGATCTTCAACTCACAGGTCCTCTAGACAATACCAAAGATAAGAGTCTCTGCGTATAATCCAATTACTCAAATAAAAGTATGCTAAACTGGTGACCCAGATCTGCAGAACTATTTACTGGAGGAAACCGAGGTTGTGTAAGTGACATCTTCATTTATCTGTGAGAATTTCCAAACAACAGCAGAATGAACAACAATAATAGAAAAGAATCTAAGATCACAGCCAGCTGTCAAAGATAATTTATCTGGAGAAACTTATAACGCATCTCATACTATCCCTGATGATTATTGGAGACATTGCATTGCTAAATTTCAAGCAAATGTTCCAGAACAACAAAAACGGCATCGAAGAAAGAAAATATCACAGCTTAGCCAATCAACAACCAACATATTTACTTCAGAAGCTACTTGGTGGCATACTAGAGATTTGTATGTTTAACCCTAAAAGTTTCAGGACGGGACATATAACCACTTAAAGGGACAGGGGTAAGTATGTGTCTCACTGTCTAAAAAATCCATCTTATATTTTCAGAAACTTTAAACAGCAATTACATTTTCTTTTTGCCTAACCATCTTTGGGCAAACACCTTTGGAATGTTGGGATTTTCATCACATATCCGCTGCCATTACTCATACTGCATGACATCAGGAAGTGAGAAAAACTAGCAGACAAATGGTGCAGGTGGATGTGCAAACTATCTGGACCAAATGTCTATTAGTCTATCTCGCTTTTTGACTTAATGTAGCACATCTTGGGGAGGCGCATGTGAGGTGAAAATCCTGACCGTCCAGTGATGTTTTCCAAGAAAGTGACAGATAAGAGGAAATATTTTAATTATTTAAATTTTATGAAAAAATAGTGTGAATTTATTAGGCTGTGAAGCAAATAACTATCCTATCCCTATCCTGTCCCTTCAAGTCCTACTAGGCTGGACAAACATAACATCTGAAAGGCCAAGATAAAGACGATAAACTTCAAGCCTACATGCAGAAGGGAGACAGAAATTCCGTAAAATTTGAAGTAAAAAGTATTAAAGAAAACAGAAAAGGATGAATAAAAAGTTCTACTTTTCAATGCAATAGTTTGGGCAACATGTTATTGTCACTGCTGGTTGCAATGTCAATGTCATCATCACTGGTGTCATTGTCATGTCATCTATCTTGATTTCATCATGGGACTTCAGTCCCTCTGTGTCACATCTGGAGTATGTCTCTGCTTAATCTCAGCTCCCCAGGAGCATGGAACCGTTGCGATAAATAAAAATTGTGTTTATTCGATAATTTTACAAGAGAAAATATTGTATTCTGGTACCTGAAAATGCTCTTAATTGTAGAAGTTCTAATCAAGCATATAATAATTGAGCGAAGTAGACTATTTACCTTAGAAATCTATGATTTAGTCTATCCATGGCCACTCCTTACACAGTGTCAGGATAAACCTTTTAGAAGTTTTCTCATGCCTTAACAATTTTAGATCACTCTGGTCACAGCTCTTGCCTTCCTACTAAACGCTCATACTCCACAATGTCCATTCTCATTTGAATTCAGTATCTTTCAGGGTTAAACAAAATGTAACCAATATTATAATGAGATTGGTGCAAAGAAGTTAACAGCAGGCCGCAAACTATGTTTTAGATGTAAAGTATGGTTCTCTCCTTGGTGCTTTGTGATGTGAAAAGGTTAACCCCAGCTTAACTCATCACAGAAGAATGCAAGAGAAAATGTTAAAGATTTTTAAGGTACAATTCAATCTTCATGAAATAAAAGAAGAAAAAAAATGCTGACTTCATAACCAGAACACATATTACTCCCTTGAATAACATCGTTTGACCTAATATATTATGGCCCCTATATTCCTTTGGCAATATGCAAAGGAGGCTTAACTCACTGAAGACTGGACAGATCTAATATGACTGGAATTATCATATTAAAACCATACACTTTTCAAGAATAGTCTACAACATAATATAGCACGAGAGAATGGGACTGGCCGAGTGAATGTGCAAGACATGTTAATATATACTTAGTACCCAGTTTTGGGTGAGGTAGGTGACTTAAATTCATTCTGAGCGTGTTAGCTCTTGGCTGGTGCATGATGGAGGATATGTATACATGTCTAAAGCCTTAAGTGAGTTAACTTTTACTATTCATGCTTAATGACTGCAAGGCTTAAAAGGTTAAATTTTCATCAAGTATTCCCAGAGAATAATAGCAGCAACTAGAGAATAAAACGAAAATCACAGCCAACTGTCAACCACAACAATTTAGTCCAAAAGTCATCT
>JAWQUT010000075.1:1891997-1896997 GCA_033807755.1 Ellobium chinense | reverse complement strand
TTTTTTGACGTGCCGCGAACGACGTCAAGAACTCAGTTGCCAGTTTTTATCAAACGGGAGCCAAATCACAACCGAAAAAGTACCAAACTATGGCAGCGATCGGTGGCCTGGGTCAAGATTTGACATAAGATCAGAAATAAATGATGACTTATGTTTGTAATGGATATACACTGGTATTATACTTATCATAAACATTTCTATTTCTACAGATATTAGAGCATTGTAGGATCTGACCTATAAATGGAAGCATTTTTTAGATTGATCCTTAATTCGTGCTCATCTGGCGACAGAAGTACTGGAACGAAGCAGTTTGATTGAAGTACACGTAAACTAAAAGTGTTTCTAAGCGAAATTAGTAACTATTGATGTACAGTCGGTTAGGGTTAAAAATGAACCAAAGAGCCAATCAGTTATTTGAGAACTACGTACTTTAAATGTAGCCAAAAATATGATAATTGGTTCCGAGAGAACCAAATTTGGCAACCCTGTTCCAGAGTTTTTACTTCCTTTTATTTTTCTCCCAAGGACTAGAGAGAACGGTAACGTAAACATTAAAATATTGCAGAGCTCATGGTGATCACAATAGCATTAGTTCATTTTGCTTAAACGTGAATAATTTCTAAGACCATTAACCTTACAGCTTCTTTTAGTTGGAGCAAGAAAAGAGGCCTCAATACCTTTTACATTAAGTGTCTCGTCCTGCTCTGTTTGATTGGTGTCAACGCTTCTTGACAACTTTATTATGATACTGTACATGATATTTTTACAGCATTTTGAATACCGTTCTTTGAGGTGACGGTCTTGAGGGAGACTGGAAGGTTTTTTTTTTGTCTTATTTTTATACGAATACCGACAGCAGTGCTGGTTTTAGGCGAATTTGATCTGCTATATCGAAACTGAGGGAGGCTTATTCAGGTCAGTTCTGTAGTCTTCGTACCGACGTTGTTAGCAGTCTGATGTAAGTGGTATGGATGCTCAGTAAGCTAATTTATAAAGACTGGCTGTGGGAAAGGAATTTATAAAAACAATACAAACATTATGAGCAAACAAAAAATAAATGTATCTATATCTTGCCTCCCCCTCCCCTCCCAATGCTGGTTAGAAGTAAGTGCTAGATTACCAAAAAAAAAATCACCCTCGCTACGCCCCTGGTTACACACTTTGTCACACAGCCTAGAGACGAAGGAGTAACAGAGAGAGGAAAAAACTAGCTCCTGCTGTCGCAATTTTCTCTCCCCTTTTCTACCGATGGTCGCGTGGAAATTACCTTTAAATACTGCGTCAATCAAAGGTGAAGAGACAACGTATAGCGCTCTTTGACAACACACACCTCAAAAGCACACCACTATACGCTCGCAACTATAGTGAAAGACTTTCAGCTTCCCCTATATTATATAGAATAGCACAAACTCGCTTAAACCGCCGAGAATGGCGGTTCCCTTCAATTTTATGTTAATAGGAGTCTTATTGTTTGTGCTGGTATGTAGCGTTTATTCACCCTGAATCAGTAAAAATCTGTCTAAATCCAGTGTAGACTAGTTATTATCTCTAAGGGAAGAAGTAGATTCTGTTCCCTTCCCCGCCCCCTCCCCTTCCCTTTTCCACCCACCCACTCACCAAATTGAAGAACGCTTTTCCAAAACACAGTAACTGCATTTCCCTTGAAAAATGAAATGGTGGTGTATTCAATGATGCATTTCTGTGTTAAATCATTAAAAACTTAATCGAGCTCAAAATCTGTACTCCTTCAAATTTTATCATTTGATAGTAATTAAAAATATTTGTATGAAGAGCAATTACATTAATGTTATTTCCCTTTACTTCAAAAATATGCAGAGACCACATACCGAGTTTTGGAAAAACGCCCTTTATTTGCTTAGCCCCCGCTGAATTCTTAGATNACTCAGTAAACAGGGTAACCTTACCCACCTAGCAACAATCACAAATTTTATACTTGAGTGACTAAACCTCACCTATTCTGAGTCTACACATATATTTGCACCTATCTAAGCCTTTGAAATTAAAATCCAACCCCTCCCCCCCCCTCCCCATGGCCAATATTCTGATTTTATAGGAACTATTTAAAATTGCATATAGAAATGCCAGGTGCTATTGGCATCTTCATACCTGAATAGTAGAATGAATAAACAAAGTATTTGCAGGAAGTCCTAGCATGACTGACGATTTATTATTAGCTGCTTTTATTAACGCTAGATCTAGACCCCCCCCCCNCCCCCAACACTGTAAATACTAATTACTTCCTAAGAGAATTAAAACCATCCGCTTACTCATGAAATGTTGAAGTCTACAGTCGACTCTGTCATAAGGCAGAGCTAGTACTGGTCTATCAGCAGTGGTTCAATTTCACAGTGCTATAATAGAACGAATTCTGCTGTCTATGTGGTACACTTGAATGCAGCAATAGAATCAACTCGTATCTCCTTGCTGAGTGCTGGGTGCAATGTTTAAATTTGGCAGCCGGATGTCAGGGTTAGCTTTCAATGCCTTGGAACTAGGCCAGACTGCTGCAGTCACATTGAATATGGCTTGGTGTGCAGCTCTCTTTGGATTTGACAAAGAAGATAACTTGCCAGTTTGCAAAATGGTGTTTTTGTCAGTACACTACATAGACTTTTTCACCCAATCTTTTTTCAATATTGTCTAGATATAGCGAAGAACAGTCCTATGCTCTTTGACTGATGTGGAAATGGTTCTATCCATTATTTTATGGCAGAAAATTGATACAAAAGGATACCTGACATTGTTGATAATTGGTGGAATTAATGAACTTGGAAGTGCATGCTTAAGAATTTGCTTGAGAAAAGAATCATGAATCAGTGCTTAGTGCACTAAAATCTGACAAAGCTTTATATTTCTGATATCAAATGCCACTTGTTT
Organism: Ellobium chinense; assembly: GCA_033807755.1. NCBI lineage: Eukaryota > Metazoa > Mollusca > Gastropoda > Ellobiida > Ellobiidae > Ellobium > Ellobium chinense. The sequence goes on along the minus strand of JAWQUT010000075.1, from coordinate 1,894,099 downwards.
GTAACTAGCTTATCAATAAAATGCTCAGTACCCACTTCCAGTTGGCAGCCATCGTGTCTGGTCACACTGATAATAAGACATTGGTTCAGGGAGTGTAGAATGATTAAAATTTGTCGAAAAACTTTGATCTGGAAACGACAGGATATTTTAATAAGCAAACAAGAAGTGACAAAAAACAAAACAAAGAAATACTACTGTATTTTAAACAGACACAATGTTGATCTTGATGTCTGAATATTTTGTCATCATCCGCTGTTATCCCTGTGGTTTGGTGCTGAAATACTTTCTGACCTCATAATTGCTTCATTCATTACTGCCATCACTGACAAGTTGGCAAAACAAGTGCAGTTTTTCAGTGTGTCTTGAACCATAACAGATGTTGCATGAAGGCATGTTGTTTTCACACAACATTGTTTTATTGTTGCAATGGAAGTGCTATTTTTATATTTTTAATTTCATTTTTTAATTTCCTTTTTTATTTAGTTTATAGTGCTGTGCTGCATTCACATTATTCATTTCATTATGAAATTAGAAAAGTTTTGACATAGGGATAATCTGTTTGACTTAACATTCTCAAAGTTAATTGATAGGTACTGATGTTATGATAGTCTTATGGAAATTGCATGGAAGCACACTGATTGTATTAGTAGTGGTATATCATACATACAAACTAGACTGGAGTACTTAGCTTTGCCCTGTATCTCATTGCACATGGAAAATAATTGAAAACATGCATGTTACTTATTTGTCTATGATTAGATAACACCAGATATTTCCACTGATGGCATCTGCAGCCTTTCAAGAAATACTAAATAAACCCAAGGAAATACCAAACACAATGGGAACAGAAATGTTCCTAAGCAAATGCTGTGGATTTCACCACATGTCCATAATTGTTGCACCACTACTTCATCTGTCACATATTTTTTTTTGTTTCAGGTGCATTTTCTCACCTGTGTTGTTCTGGCATTATCCTCCTGGAAACTATTTGATAGTGAAGATGTGAGTACAATTTTAGAAAATCTTCTCTGCTATTGATTTTGTGAGTTATTGTTGGGAAATTGATAATGGAAATTGCTGAACTTGAAATTGTTGGCAGGGGTAGAGTGGGGTGGCGGCAGGGATTGTGGCTATGCAGCATATGTGTAAGAGAGTTCTAAAANGCATATGTGTAATAGGGTTCTGAAAACCTATGAATTATAGATTTGATTCTTAAAGTCGGGCGGTTATGTTATTGTGTCCTTAGGAAAACACCTTAACTTCCAAGCTTCACTTCACTAAGGTATTCCATGAATGAGTACCAGGCTTTCATAGCTAAAGAGACCAGGGCACTGTGTCATGGTGACTAACATTAACAATGACTTCATTATATAAACTTCAATTGTAATACTGTAATATTTATGTGAGCAGTCGGGAAGTGTGTTTGGGTCATGGGTGAACACTAGGTTCGCACGTGGATGTTAGGGAAGGATTCAGGCAGTAGGTATTTAAGAATTAAATTACTGTGAAGTTAGTGTCCCCGTGGTGTAGTGGTTCGATCCCCGGCAGGGACAAAAATTTATAGTGTAGGTTTTTTTCGGCCCTTCTTCTCAAAATTGATCATTCACAGTAATTGGTAAAATTAACAATCTGAAAAATTATCAGACCAAGCTCACCTTCCTCCCCCTTAAATATAAGAGAAAGAACACCATACCATACTACTATATGCCTTTCCACCCGGTTACACTTGGCGACGTCGGCAGGATGTCTCATTAGGGCCCTGGGGATGCAGTAACGAGAGTAGCGGGTTCTGTAACCCATAGGGAGAGACATAAGACAAAGTGGGAGGTAGTATTCTGAGAACTGAGATAACCATATAAGAATGGCCTCAGGTTCATTGTGGACAGTATGCCGAGGGAGTAGAGATATCATATAAGAATGACCTCATACTCATCGAGAGCTGTAAGTTGTCATGAGGACATGACATGGATAAGCAGGGGGGAGTGTGAGCAGTCGGGAAGTGTGTTTGGGTCACGGGTGAACACTAGGTTCGCACGTGGAAGTTAGGGACCGATTCAGGCAGTAGGTATTTAAGAATTAAATTGCTGTGAAGTTAGCGTCCC
>JAWQUT010000075.1:1850048-1883971 GCA_033807755.1 Ellobium chinense | reverse complement strand
TGAGTTGAGATCACATCTCAGGTTATTTTGAAGTCCAGCTGAGAGGTATAAGGGAACAGCAAAGGCTGATGTGAAATCCAGCTATGATAGAAGTTCCAAGATCACAGTGCAGCTTAGTTTGTAGTCCATCTTTTGAGTTTTGCTATCAAATCACAGAACAATTTATTTGAAGTCGAGCTATGATGTATTTTATGAGATCACAGTACGGGTCAATCTGAGGTCCATCTTTGAGTTTTGCTATCAGATCACAGCACAAGTTAATTTAAAGTCCAACAATGATGTATGTTGCGAGATCACAGCACAGGTTGACTTGAAGTTAATATTTGATGTATGTTATGAGATGACAGCGTAGGTTTATTTGAAGTCCAGCTGATTTATGTTATGAGAACACAGTGTGGGTTAATTTGGTCCCTCTTAAATATTTGCTATCAGATCACAGTACAGATTAATTTGAAGTCCATCTTTGAGTTTTGCTGTCAGATCACAGCTGAGGCTAATTTGCAGTCCAATATGATGTATGTAATGAGATTATAGCACAGGTCAATTTGAAATCCAGTTGTGATATATATTATAGGGGATCAGCAAAGTCGATAGGGGAACAGCAAAGGTCAATTTGAAGTTCGACTATGATGTATGGCACACGATTTTAGCAGAGGTTAATTTGAAGTCCACCTTTGTTTTAAATGAGATAACAGCAGAAGTTAATGTAAAAGTCCAGGTGTGATGTATGATATGAGATCACACCACAGGTTTAATTGAAGTCCATCTTTGTATGATATTAGATCTAAGCATAGGTCAGTTTGAAATCGATCTCTTGATATACGAGATCAGATCACAGCAGAGGTCAATTTGAAGTCAATCTTTGATGTATGCGATGAGATTACAGCAGTTTAATTTGAAATCTATGATTTAAGGTACAAGATAACTGCAAAGGTTAATATGAAGTCCAGCTATGATGTACGTTATGTGAGCACAGCACAAGTTAATTTGAAGACCATCTTTGGTGTATGTTATCAGATCACAGCACTGATCAGTTTGTGGTCTAGCAATGCTGTATGTTATAGGTCACATTCCAAGTTTAATTGAAGTCCATCTTTGAATTGTATTATCATATCATGACACAGTTCAATTTGAAGTCCAGCTACAATGTATGTTTTGAGATCACTGCACCAATTAATCTCAAGTCCAGATGATGTATGTTAGAAGATCACAGTGTGGGATAATTTGAAATCCATCATAAATTTTATCAGATCACAGAACAGGTTGACTTGAAGTCTTATTTTTGGTGCATGTTATGAGATGACAGAATACGTTAATTTGAAGTCCAGTTGCGATGTATATAATAGGGGAACAGCAAAGGTCGATTTGAAGTCTGGCTATGATGTATGGCACGAGATCATAGCAGAGGTTAATCTGAAGTCTTATCTTTGATTTAAGGTATGAGATCATTGCAGAGGTTTACATGAAGTCCAGCTATGATGTATGTTACGTGAGCTCAGCACAATTTAATAGAAGACCATCTTTGGTGTATGTTATCAGATCACAGCACTGATCAGTTTGTAGTCTAGCAATGCTGCATGTTACGAGATCATATCACAGGTTTAATTGAAGTCCATCTTTGATATGTTATTTGATTGAAGCACAGGTCAATCTGAAGTCCATCTTTTGATATATAATATCAGATCACAGCACAGGTCAATTTTAAGTCCATCTTTGATGTTTGTCATCGGATCACAGAACAGGTCTATTTTGAAGTCCAATTTTTTATATATATCTTATCTGATCACAGCATAGGTTAATTTGAAGTCCCCTTTGTGATATCTGTTACAAAATCACAGTACTGGTCAATTTGAAGTTCATTTTTTTACTTCTCAGATCATAGAACAGCTTAATTTGAATTGCAGCTATGATGTATGTCATGAAATCACAGCACAGGTTAATTTGAAATCCAGCTATGATGCAGCTTGGTAGAGACAGTTTCAGGCAATTCTTACATGGTAGGAAATTCCGTCTCTTGACTTGCTAATCTTATGAACCTGAGAGGGTAGGATCATTATGACAGGGTGATAGTATATTGTGGATCAGTGTGGCTGTATAGTTGCGGTGCAGTATCCAGTATCAAATGGTTATGGGTTGGATTCCCAACTTGGTGGCATTGTTAATGAAAGCATTCAAGATTCCCTTGATGCAGTTGTAAATGATAATCTGGCTGTCAGCAGAAAATGATACCTTCAGCACCTGAAAAATGGCAGAGGGAAATCTTGCTCTAAGAGAGCTGAAAAAGTTACAAAGTGATCTAGCCTGCTGTCTGACATCAGTGGATAAGTGTCGTGATATGAGACTAATATTGTTATTAACATTATTCATTATTATTTTTTACCTTTGATCAGTGCCAGTTTCTGCAAGCTTAAGAAATTCAGATTGTAAACTTACTGTTTTGTGTAGACCTGAGTCACATTCTAACTAGTTGGGGGATCAGTGGAATGTGTAGCTCTTGATTTGTGCATGACGGTGTAGATTTACTTTTAGACCATTGACTTAAGAGTTCACCACTATAGCAGTGATTCTCAGGAACAGCATTCATCTGTTATTTTCTTTATACTGACATACCACTTTGCACTGACTTCACATAATATTGTCTGGATTGATGTATGAGTCAGTAGATTAGGTCAGATGCACATTTGGTATAATTTTAGGACACTTTTGCTTATCCCGATGACAGTTTCGGATTTATGAAGGAAGAAAGAGTTACAGGCACTTGGTCTCTTCATGGCAATAAACAGGTTGCTGATGGTTCCATTTGGCTTGAAGTCTTATCATTATGCACTCGACACAGCTATCAACATGGATATTATTGTTCTGTAAAATGATCGCTATTAACCATAGTCTGTCCACTAATGGGACAATCTAGCCTAATGGCAGAGTCAGATAAACAGCTCAGTCCAGCTCATCATATAAATGCATCATGTAACACATTCTCTGCAGAATGGCACTGGTGACAAAGCAGCACTAAACTGTTGACATGAATCTATTGACTGTGTTATGGTTTTGTTTTAGACCTGACAGGGTTATGACCTCTGCATTATTTTTACTTAACAAATGTCTGAGTCAGTAGACTATGAGCTGTCAAGATGACTTGCCACAGTGAATGGTGTCCTGACCATTTTGCTGTAAAGCTTTTACAGTTATGTTTTCTGCAAGGATGTTAATCTTCCATTTTTTTTCTTTTTCCACTTTTTTTATATCCATGGGACTTCAGCTTTCTATTAGTGATAGCATTCACAGTGTATTGCATTCACAGTGTATTGCATTCACAGTGTATTGCATTCACAAGTGTATTAAGTGCTTCATTCCATGATAACTGGCATAGCTCCCACACAGTCTCAGCAAATTTCCACTATTTTTAGTATGGGCCATTCACATTCTGCTATAACAGTGTCTCTGCTTATAAGAATGTCTCTGCTTATCAGATGTCTACGTGAAAGGACTATGAGCTGTCATGGTGCATAAATGCAATTACTGTGAAGATAGGAGGTACTATGCTGTGGTTTAGGTACAGGGTTTGCAAGGATATGATTTCCACATTGATTTCTGCTCACCAAATGTCTGTGTCAATCAAGATGGACTGTATTGTAGCATGACTGCTATTATCATGAGATGGTATAGTGACCGTATTGTGATATTGCTGTGAGGTCTTGTACAGTTATGTCTTTTGCATTGTTAAACTTATTACATATGTGGCAGCTGTTAAGATGGACTGAAAGTATACATGGAACAGGAGTGCAGTAGTCACAAAGATGGTAAAGTGACTATTAAATATGCCTTTTGCCTTTTATGCTCCTTATCAAATGTCTGTATCATAGACTCCAGCTATCATGATGAATTGAAATGTTGAGACTGCAACTGTCACACAAATGAGATAGTGAGAGTGCTGTGGTTTTATTATAGGACTCATACCATCATACCCTTTTCATATCCTTTTCGTTCAGAGGTCTGTGTTATAGGACAAGAATAGAGAGGTACAGGGTTTGCAAGGATATACCTTTTGCCTTGTTTCTGCTCATCAAATATCTGAGTCAGGATGGATAATAAAGTGACTGCTGTGGTCACTAGACATGGAACATGCTAGATGTGCCTTCTGTATTGTTTCTGCTTATCAAATGTCTGTCAGAGAACTCAGGCTATCAGGATGGACTGAAATGTAGTGATAGCTGTTGTCACAAAGATGGTATAGTGATAGTGCTGTGGTTATGATATAGGGCATGCAAGAATACACCTTTTGCTTTATTTCTGCTATCAAATGTATGTGTAATAGGACTACAAGCTATCAAGGTGGACTGAAATATAGTGACCACTATTGTTAAAAACACGATATAGTGACAGTGCTGTGGTTTTGCTATGGGACATTCTAGATTTACCTCCTGCATTGTTTCTGCTCATCAAATGTCTATGTCATAGGACTACAAGCTGTCAAGATGGTATGGTGACTATGCTGTGGATTTGTTGTGAGACATGTTACATGTTCCCTCTGCATTGTTTCTGCTAATCAAATATCTGTGTCACTGGACTCTTCAGCTGTCAAGATGGACTGAATTATAGCATGACTGCAATTGTCAAAATTAGATGTGTTTAGGCTTTGAGTATTTGTCATGAAAATTGGGAGCTGGCCATTTAAAGTCTTGACTTTGATATTTAAGTGAATGTTGTTGGCACTTTGCAGGTTTTGCTCTTCAAAATCTGGTTTGAGCAAATAGCTGAGGTTACCATCTGATCTTACGTGCTAAGACCTACATACTCATTATAATGCTTTGGTCCCTGCTCTCTGAGGTCAGACACTTGATCATTTTGAAACTGTAGACAGAACCTCTGGATTTTGGTTTGGGAGATAGACCCTACACTTTATCCTGAAATGCAAGTAGGTCTGTGAAGACACTTAGTAGATAAAAGAATGTTTGTATAATGGAATGTGAGAAGACCATTTCTGGTAGGAGCCTTTGTGTTGAGATTATGGGCATCAGAGTTTGGCAGCATCACTTAATTATGGAATTATATGATCTTCAGTGGTAGACCTATAGGCTTGTCACATGTTATTTTGTGGCAAGAGTCAATTATCTTGTTACTGATCTGAGAATGGAGAAATCTCACATACTTCAGTGCAATGTGTCGTTCTCTCCAATGACTTTCTCCAAGGAGCTAAGGTGGTATATCAGTCCACTGGCTTATCATTATGGTGGGTTTAAGCAGGATTTATATGATAGCACTGGCTGATTATTACAGTGAGCCTTAACACCTCAGGATTAATAACAGACACTGACCTATCTTTGTGGGTGGCTTAACAGCCCTGGATTAATATCAGATGCTGACCCATCTTTCTAACAGGCTGAACAATATTGAAGATCTCAAGATGAATACCAGAAAACTCCTCACCTTCCATTATATCTTGATTGTATCAGATTTTAAATTTGATTCTAGCTGATTGTTTCTGTGTGTGTCTTGTCTTGTGTGAAAACCTTCACAGTAAGATTGGAATAGTCTTACCTGGATCAGATTGAGGATTTGGTTCTATTTGATTATGGCAATATACATGTCTTGTGTAAGCGAAACAGAAAAACACCTTGTCATTAAGACTAAAAGTATGAAGAATCCATTGAAGTTTCACTAGAGTTTCCTGACTTGTGCCATGACTGAATAGCTCATTATGATGTCACTTGTTAAAAATGAATGGTGACTGCCTTGATGTATGCGACGTGTTAAAACTCGGATCATGGAAATAGGTTTGGAGAAATTCTTGGTCACAGTTATTGAATTTGGCGTTTCATTTTCTCATTGGTATAAGATTGGCACAAGTAATAGCTGTATTGTTCCAATTAATTTTCAGAAACTTAGAGTAAATACTCTCAGAAGCTGTAATTATAACATCTAGCTTAAACCAGTCCTCTGGATATTGTGAACTTATTACAGAATGATTTGGAGTATCCATGAAATTGCGGACAAATCATATTTTAAGTGCACATTCAGAATGTGTCTTGTTGTGTCATAAAGCTCAAACTAAATGACCCAACCAGATTTTAATGGTGCTGCAGTGTTAAAGCCGGCATAACATTGTATCATCATTGTCCAGTTCGGTCATGAAAGTTTGTGCATTCCCTGGCACAATCAAGAGCTTTCTGTGTGTCAATCTGTTTTTTGTAAAATTTATTTCTAAAGCCTGGAGTTTCAGTGAGAATGAATTTACCGTGACTGAAGATTTAGGAAGATCATAAATCTTGTAGTCCACTAATTACCTCATCAGGCATGACAGATTTTTACTCTTGCCCATATTGAGTGGAAAGTACAGCTGTCCCTCCTAAGAAATAAACGTAGCTCAGTCCTTTCGTGTTCTAGTATCATAGTCTGTGAATCCAAATACCGATTTCATTAATTGATATTTGTGACTGCATTACCTCAGTACCTTGATTAAATGACCTTGATCAAGTCCGTCAGTAAGGAACATGAAGTGGAAACTCTAGAAGGCTTTACCCTAAGGAACTACTTTTGTACCTTTTTGTGACTACCATATCTCCATATATTTATTAAGTTTGATCAGATCCATCAGTTTTAGAAGGCTGTCTCACATTTTGTAAGAGCAGTTAAAACTCTAGTGAGACTTTAAACTATAAACAAATCTGTTTTTTCCATCTCTGTGTCTGTGAAATGTAATAATTGTTATGGCTCCTTGAAGGGAGTGTGTGATAAAAAATAGACCAAAAAATGTGAAAAAATTCATTCATTATTGCTTCCTTCATAATTAATTCCTTCAGTATTGTTTTCTTCACTATTACTTCCTCCATTTTTACTTCTACAGTTTTTATGAATAAAAGTTATTGTTTACTGGTTGTCGTGTCCATTTTTTCATATTGAAGAAATAAATTCACCCATGCCATGGTGTGTGCCCTGCAGCAAAAATACATTGCAGTTTTTAAAGTGATCGATAACACACAGTATTTTATTCTTGGGGCAACATACCATGAGATATAGCAGATTTTATATGGCTGGCACACTAAGTTATATGCATACAAACAAGCAAACCATCATCATCAATCTAATTTAACACTACTTACAGTCTATTTCTGCATATGACAAATCAATCTTCTTCCATTTGATCTCAGGCCTGAACATCTGCATTCCAAGACGTGTATGCATTGTTGCATGTTTTATATGCGATTGTTGATATGTGCTTCATAAATTCCAAATCATCACATTTTCGACTTCATTCAATCGTTTTAGACAATAAGCCCAGTGACACTAAAACTTGATGGGACAACATTTTATCACATACATTGTGACAGAAATTAGTATAAGATCACATGAGCTTCAGTGACTCTTTATTAAAAATCTTTGAGATGTCACTTATTATGCAGAGTCTTTTGTTTTCACAGTAACAGCATTAATCTGTATGGTATTACAGCACAACATCCAGCTGTTGCCATTTGTTTACCTTGTTTTACCAACTTCCTTTCAAAGAAAGTAATTCTGTCCCATAAACTCGTAATTTGCTTTCAGATATCTTTTGCTAATGGTATCTTGCAGCAACGCTGCCCTCACATTTACTTTCAAAGGCGTAGAGAGACAAAATCAACTCATGCTGTGTGACAAGAGTTACTTGTAATATTGGGTATGGTCATCGGTGTTTGCATAAGGGGGTGCCTGTCCCCCAGTGTTTAAAGCATAAGATGCCCTGATGGATGATAGTTTAATATGTTTGCTTTAAAACTTGTTTCAAGATGATTTTCCCAAACAAACTTCGAAAAAAAAAAATATTCTCATGGGCTATCACCTGAGGTTCCTGTGACCCACAGCCTAAAGAGAGAGAACACTCAGGCAGACAGACAAATGAAAAGATAGACAGACAGGTGGTTGAGCAACACCATCAAGGAATATACATCTAGTTTTCAGTTTAAGAAAATTAGGGCAAATAAACAACATAGCTATATGGGCGACACAGTATGAGTAACAAAGAGACTGACTGTAGGACAACAAATTCTAGTGATAATTATTGTGCAAGCTGATACAGTTTAATCACAAATTTATTTTGGATGTATATGGGTTATGCAACAAATGTTCCCATTTTTGACCGCATTAGATGATGACACATGTCAGATACTTTTAGTTCAGCTCTAATCGTTTGTTTTTCATCTTATTATGTAGATTAACTATTCTCAACTTTTCTGGCCATTCATTGAAGTTTATCTTTGGAGGACTTCCTGGGGCAATAATTATTCATATCTTCTTTATTCCTATCCAAAATTGTAGTGCTTACATGTATCCTCAAATGCTTTGGAAGTGTCATAGATTTCCTAATCAGAAGGCAATTAAAAGATGTTGCTTATTAATCTATGTGTTCCGTCACATGAAACAAAAAAAAAAATATCAATATATTACCAATAAGAAACATTGGACAATTTATAAAGTATCAATGTTCTGGGATTTTAAATTTTCAGCATCAATCCATCCACAAGCATCTGGAAGGGTTAAACAGGACAAATTTTTTGTTCATTTATAATAGTTGCAAATGTGATTTGATGCCTTTTGAGTGGTCCATTTTTGCCAGTAAAGTCTTAAAGAGAGTAAGAAGGAAAAGCATTTTTTAAAATGTTGCGTTCATCAGTATTCTTTTAGCATACATCCCTGAAACAAAAAACTGCAAAAATGACACAGCATGTTCCTCTGTTCTTATAGAAGATTGTCCTAATTACTTTATGAATTTTGGTGGTAGATATTTTTTTCTATTTATTATCATTAAAGAGGAGAAATGTGAGTCTGATCTGATATTGTCTGGAAAGTGTGCCACGAGGGATTTTTACCAAATTATTATGACAGATTGATTTTCAGAAGACAAGCCGGAAATCCTAACACTAAAAGATTTCATGTCCTTCCGTAAATCATGTCCCCACTGGGATTTAACCCAGACCTCTCGGCCTGCAGTTTGAATCTGCTTCGACCACACCACAAGAATACTAAGATTCTCAGCAAATTACAACCTTAAATACCTTTCACCTGACTTTTGTTCAACTAACTTCCATGTGTGTGTCCAGATGTACACCCGTGATCCTAACACTTTATCAAACAGTCACACTCAGAGGGTTTACATCCATGCATACTAATTTATTAATGAGTCAGTATTTTCACAAGACCATTTCTCACCTCCCCCGACCTATCTTCTCTCAATGTTCCTTCCCACTTCAAAAAATTTTGTAAAATATCTGACATCCTAACTGAAACAAACATGTAATGAACAGATGCAATGAAAGTCATCAATATCAGTTTAAAATAAAGTTCATTTTAATGCAAAGCTATTCATTAGCATTCCTGTAACTCACACATGACCAGCTAGTTAAGTCATCAGCATGATCTAACATTACTTGACAAAAGGGGTTATTTTATTGTTGGGAAACACGAGTGATTGTTTGAATATAGCTCTATGCTATATCAACATTCTTGTCTAAATTCTGTTAGTACATTATTATGTATTTGTAGCTTTACAAACACATTTTGTTGGGAGATGAGTCTAACATTTAGACCAGGAGGATGTAAAAACAAAAACTAAGCAATGATAACCCATTTTGTCAAGAAACATTAGCTGTCACTGTCATTGTTAATGATTAAAACATGTTTGATGACTACAATAAATATGTACAGTGATTTTGAAAAAATTCTGTGTGATTTTCACACACTACAGCAGCTATCACATTTTCCAAACCTCCAATAAATTAAGTTTAACATGATATGCATTTTAATAAAATTTATAGGAGTGCTTAAAAAAAGTTTAACATCAAAAGGAGTTATGGCAATCTTATGCCTTCCAAAAGTGCTCATTCATTCCTAAGTTGGCTTTATTTAATGTGCGGTGTGAATCCAAGTTCATAATGTTTTCAGCTGTTACACATTATCTTGGAAAGAGTGCCATTTGGGATCTTGCCAAATTACTGTGAAAGATCAGTTTTGAGAAGACAGGCTGATAAAAACCGAACACTAGAAAATTTCTTGTCCCTGCCGAGGATCAAACCCAGAGGTCTCTCAGCTCGCAAATCTGAACATGCTACCACTACACCACAGGGGTGCTAACTTCACAGCAATTTAAACCTTAAATGCCTAGTGCCTGAATATTGTTCCCTAACTTTCACATGTAAGCCTACTATATTCACCTGAGATGCTTCTAAACTGCTCACACTAGCCTTGCATGTTCCATTACAGATCAGGTAAGGGTGACCTCCTTTTGATGTCTCTGCGCAGAGTTGGGAGCAGTCTCTTTATACACTCTACTATCAGAGGACATACAAGCACGTCATATGTAGTGAAGGAGTTAATGTTGGTGATGCATGCATGGGCAATGATCTTCAACTCACAGGTCCTCTAGACAATACCAAAGATAAGAGTCTCTGCGTATAGTATAATCCAATTACACAAATAAAAGTATGCTTAACTGGTGACACAGACCTGCAGAACTATTTACTGGAGGAAATCGAGGTTGTGTAAGTGACATCTTCATTTATCTGTGAGAATTCCCAAACATCAGCAGAATGAACAACAATAATAGAAAAAAATCTAAGATCACAACCAGCTGTCAAAGATAATTTATCTGGAGAAACTTATAACGCATCTCATACTATCCTTGATGATTATTGGAGACATTGCATTGCTAAATTTCAAGCAAATGTTCCAGAACAACAAAAATGGCATCGAAGAAAGAAAATATCACAGCTTAGCCAATCAACAACGACCATATTTACTTCAGAAGCTATTTAGTGGCATACCAGAAATGTGTATGTTAAACCCTAAAAGTTTCAGGACGGGACATATAACCACTTAAAGGGACAGGGGTAAGTATGTGTCTCACTGTCTAAAAATTCCGTATTATATTTTCAAAAACTGTCAACTGCAATTACATTTTCTTTTTGCCTAATCATCTCTGAGCAAACACCTCTGGAATGTCAGGATTTTCATCACATATCCGCTGCCATTACTCAAACTGCATGACATCAGGAAGTGAGAAAAACTAGCAGACAAATGGTGCAGGTGGATGTGCAAACTATCTGGACCAAGAGTCTATTAGCCTATCTTGCTTTTTGACTTAATGTAGCACATCTTGGGGAGGCGCGTGTGAGGTGAAAATCCTGACCGTCCAGTGATGTTTTCCAACAAAGTGTCAGGTTAGAGGAAATATTTTAATGATTTAAATTGTATGAAAAAATAGTGTGGACGTATTAGGCTGTGAAGCAAATAACTATCCTATCCCTATCCTGTCCCTTCAAGTCCTACTAGGCTGGACAAACAACATCTGAAAGGCCAAGATAAAGAAGATAAACTTCAAGCCTACATGCAGAAGGGAGACAGAAATTCCGTAAAATTTGAAGTGAAAAGTATTAAAGAAAACAGAAAAGGATGAATAAAAAATTATACTTTTCAATGCAATAGCTTGAGCAACATGTTATAGTCACTGCTGGTTGCAATGTCAATGTCATCATCACTGGTGTCATTGTCATGTCATCTATCTTGATTTCATCAAGGGACTTCAGCCCCTCTGTGTCACATCTGGAGTATGTCTCTGCTTAATCTCAGCTCCCCAGGAGCATGGAAACCGTTGCAATAAATAAAAATTGTGTTTATTTGATAATTTTACAAGCGAAAATACTGTATTCTGGTACCTGAAAATGCTCTTAATTGTAGAAGTTCTAATCAAGCATATAATAATTGAGCGAAGTAGACTATGATTTAGTCTATCCATGGCCACTCCTGACACAGTGTCAGGATAAACCTTTTAGAAGTTTTCTCATGCCTTAACAATTTTAGATCACTCTGGTCACAGCACTTGCCTTCCTACTAAACGCTCATACTCCACAATGTCCATTCTCACTTTAATTCAGTATCTAAAAAGGTTAAACAAAATGTAACCAATTTTATAATGAGATTGGTGCAAAGAAGTTAACAGCAGGCCGCAAACTATGTTTTAGATGTAAAGTAGGGTTCTCTCCTTGGTGCTCCGTGATGTGAAAAGGTTAACCCCAGCTTAACTCATCACAGAAGAATGCAAGAGAAAATGTTAAAGATTTTTAAGGTATAATTCAATCTTCATGAAATAAAAAAAAGAAAAAAATATGCTGACTTCATAACATAACCAGAGCACATATTACTCTCTTGAAAAACATCGTTTGACCTAATATATTATGGTCCCTATATTAATGATGCTTCATTCCATTGGCAATATGCAGTGAACGCTTAACTCACTGAACACTGGACAGATCTAATATGACTGGAATTTTCATATGAAAACCATACACTTTCCAAGATTAGTCTACAACATATAGCATGAGAGAGAATGGGACTGGCCAAGTGAATGTGCAAGACATATTAATATATATACTTAGTACCCAGTTTTGGGTGAGGTAGGTGACTTAAATTCATCCCGATGTATACATGTCTAAAGCCTTAAGGAGTTGACTTTTACTATTTATGCTTAATGACTGCAAGGCTTAAAAGGTTGAATTTTCATCAAGTATTCCCAGAGAATAATAGCAGCAACTAGAGAATGAAACGAAAATCACAGCCAACTGTCAACCACAACAATTTAGTCCAAAAGTCATCTATAAATCTTCCATTGTTTTGAGAAGTTCATCCTTGCTAAGTTCTCTAACTCTACCAGCCGATAACAGTTCTGCCCTCAGCTCCTCAATCTCGGGATTTGAATCCAAATTAATTTCTGGCGGAACAAACTCCCTCTGTTTTGTCTTGGCCTCAACCTCTCCAGCTGTTTCATGAGCAATCTCTGTCTCACTGCGTGTGCCAGGGGCACTGAGAGGCCGAGATTTGACGCTCTTGACTTTGGGTCCGGGGGCACCGACTGCGATGCTGACATTTGCTCGCTGCTTTGATTTCACCAGTGTCTGAGGAGGAAAGAAATGAACATACAGTATGTAATTTTTTTTTCATGTTAGTCACTACACTGTCCTCTGCTTTCCATTTTACTCCATCTCTCAGACATGTTCAGACCTAAACAATATTTGTTTATTGCATCAAGAACAAAACAGAGAGAGAGAGAGAGAGAGAGAGAGAGAGAGAGAGAGAGGAGAGAGAGAGAGAGAGAGAGGGGTGAAAGGGCAAGGAAAAAGAGGGAAGAGGCTGAAGAAATGAAAAATGAATATGAGAAAAAATGAAGATACGGCTCTTATTTACCCTGTAGGGAAATTGGTTTGCAATGTCATACAGTGTTATACATCTCAGTCATAATACAAACACATAAAATGATACATTTTTTTACATGTTCATACATAATATTACAAATGAAATATTTATAACAAAGTCACTGCTGGTCACTGTAGTGCCGTGCTCTGACTCCCCCCTCACCCCACCCCCAGCTCAGAAGCCAGGTACTCATTTACACCTGAAGTGAGTAAGGAAAAGGTAAGTGAAGTGTTTTTCTCAGGGACACTACAATGTAAACTGCCTGGCCTGAGAGTAAAACACACAAACCTTAAACTTGACAGTTTTCGGTTTTTCAGTATGACTCACAACCACACAGTCATGCTGCTGCCTTCCTCTTTTTTTTCTTTGTTAAAATGGAAATATGAGGATAACAAAAAATATAGGGAAAAAGAATCATATACACACACACAAAAAAAAGAAAAGATAAGTCAGTATGTTTTAGTGGGACTGTAATGATTTTTTTTTGTTTTTTGTTTTGGCCNGGGGGGGGGGGGGTGTCTCTAAAATTACTCATACTGTGCCCCTGGGCATAGGCTGTCCCTGACTCACCATTGTATAATTTATGTCTCATGGAGCTCCTTAGCTGTAATGATTGTTATGTGGAAATCCTCCACCAGTTCTGTAAATGCTTAACATTTTGCATACCACAGCATTGTCAAATGAATTGCCCTTTCAATCCCATGTCCCTTCTTATGAGGTAAATTCACAGACCAGCTGTGTTTGTGTTTTTGAGATACCGGTACACTAAGGAAAAGTAAATTAGGACACAATTATGCAATTGATACACATTGTTAACCCCTGTGCAGAGTATGTTTAATCAGTTTGTACAAATATACTACCCTTTTAAAAGTGAGCATTGCATTTTTTCACATGTTAGTGATGAGCGTCACAGTTGGGAAAGCAACAATCTTCAAAATGAAATGACAAGATGACTGACACCGAGTCATGCGGTTAGGGCAATGATGGACTGCAATTAAATATGTTAGGCATGTAAATAAGCTGGCCAGCACATTTGAACTTCACTCTTGGAAACTATATCAGATAATATATCTACATGTGTATATTTCAGTACTTTTTTTGTCTATAATAATGTATCATTTAATCTGTTCTGTCTGTCCCACCATTTGTTAAATATGACTTTGAGCACTCATATGTTGTATAGTGTGATCTGAGCATGGTTAAACTTGTTTGTTTCTGGCTAGTGCTACTAGTTTAATGTACAATAGACAAAGAAGTCATAAACACAAACCTCCATTGCTTCTCTTGCAGATTTCACCTTCTGTGTTATCTTATAGTCAGTATGGGTCTTCTCATCAAACAACTCACCACACTTCTGTACAAACAAACGTCTGAAAAAACAGTAAAAGAATTATTTATGTGTTAGATGAGCAACCCCTAAACTCCAATATTTGTCAAGTTACTGTATCCCCGTGATATACTGTACAATTTACCATGGCTTCCAAACAGTTTTTTCAGACCAAATTCTGTCATTTAAACACAGTTTATTCCATAGGCTAATAGAGAGTTGCTATGTGCATGGCACACTATCCCTTTTGCCAATCAGCAGGTTTAATTTTGGGAGAGTGTTTTGGCTTCTCAACTTTATGAAATCTGCTGGACCTCTGGTATTTGACCTCTGCCCCTTATAATAAACATAGGCTCTTGGGAGAGTCCCACAATATTGTCCTTAAATTATACATAAACCTAAACCTTTACTTAAAGCTTACTTAGGCTGTCTGATGCTGACAGTGAGGACATCTGATATTCACCTTCCTTTAGGCACAATACTGTAGGACACTTTTCCTTGGGTTGGGGTTAGGAGTTATCATCGAATATGCAAAACTCTACAAACCTATTCTATGATGTCTCATGCACGTGAATTCACATTTGATGCTAAAGAACCAACCCATGAAAAAACTGCTGATTACATCCACATTTTAGCTCACACAGCCAAGCTCAAATCCCTCATATCTGTCATCAGGGTTGAGCAAGTTCACCAAAAAAATCAGTTCAGATCATGTTCAGTAATTGCTCAGTTCATTAAGGGAAAGAAGCCCTAAGATTAAGTTTAGCTCAGTTCCATGAAAATGAGAATTTTTTAGGTCAGATCAGTTCCTCCTGGTTTTTGAAATTGGCATACAATTCTGATTTTCAAAGAACAGATGAACTGAACTGAAATTTAGGTGGAAAATAAAAGTTCACATCAAGCACTCAGAACAACTACAGCGAAGATCCAGATCAATTCGTCCAAAACAGCTATTAAGCTTCAATTAAGTTCTGAACTTAAGTTCACAAACTGCATCCATATGATCTCAGTTCTGCCCAACCCTGTTTGTTACTAATACCTACTTCAGCTCAGTGTTCTGAGTCATCAACTCCTCAAGTTTGTGTCTGTATTTGTCATCAACAGCTGCCACTTTCTCCTGGAACCTCTCCTCAAATTCCATTAACCGTACTTTCTGTGGTTAAAAGAAAAAACAAAGGAACTTTGATGAAACATTCATTTCAATGTCAAGCTGTAGCAGTGTGAAAAAAGCCATGTTGCCAGCTTGAGGACCTAATTGACTTCAGTGCCATTCTGAGCAAAATCAAATTATCACACGTTTGGGAGTATTGGTATTTTATACAACCTTTTCAGTGTTGTTTTACCTTAATACGGACAAACTAATCTGCATTTGTTACAGTTAACAGTTCACTTCAAGAACTAAAATTAATGGGACGTCACAACTTTAAGATTTTTCTCACAAAAGTGTTGGTGGCATTTGAGACAGTTAGGCTCTCAGGGGTGATGTGGGATCTCTGAACACTTAAGAACTCTGTTGATGCTTAGCATTCATTAATTAAGGACTTTTTAATGAGCCAGATCAAAATACTTAGCTCGCTTTGTAGGTTCATGATAATTCATAGACTGAACTCCAAAAACCTTGGAGCAGTTTCATCCTATAAGATCCTTTGATGTAGCCTACCAGATTACACATCTGCAAATCAAATTAGGTCACATGGGTTGGACGTCCAATGTAGGTCAAATATACTGGATTTTCTGTCTTAAGGGATATATTTTTCACGTAATTTTTTTTTTCCTTGCCAGGGGCCAAGTGAGCACAGATTTTGTCTCTCCTAATGTGAGCAGTTGGGAAGTGTATTACTGTAATGTCACGGATGAACACGCAGGCTAACATGTGAAAGTCAGGGACCAATTCAGGCAGTAGGTTGTATTTCAAATTTATATTCCTGTGAAGTCAGCATCCTTGTGGTATAGTAGCAGCACTGTCAGACTTGCAAGCTGAGAGATCCTGGGTTCAGTCCCCATAGGGACAGGAAATTTTCTAGTGGTAGGATTTTGTGGCCTATCTTCTCAAAATTGATCTCAACTCTCACAAGACAGGTTTAAAGTTTGGCATACAGTATGAATGTTTACTTGTATTCTCTGATTCAAACCCATTTTTTGTTTGACCTAAATGCTCACCTGGATCATCTACCTGTAAGAATAGCCAATGACAATCGGAGCTGAGCTGACAGCAATAGGAAGTTCATAATTGCATATCGGCTAAATATTGCAATATATGCCACAATTATAATGCAAGTAAAATATATTCTTCCTAAAAATCACAAATCAGTAAGTAACAATTATAAATAGAAAAAAAAAGCATGGTACTATTCAAATATCTGACGACAAAATATATTGTAACACTCATTCCACATTATTTTGTCTAAGTCATTGTTTTGATGATTTGTTTAAATATTATTATGATCTTCCATTTATCCTCTTTTTCCTATTAAAACAAATGTAGAGTTTTGACAAGTTATTATGTCCCAGTTTTACAAGCTAAACCACATCTGCCTCAATGTTTTGCTCTGAGCAATAGGTTTCTCAAAATCTAGAAACATGACATACGCTAATGTGATATGAGCATGATGTTATGTTAACTTACTGCATCTGTGAGAAGCCTCGTGGTGTTGGCAAGCTGCTGACATGTTGTATTGTAACTTTCCTTCACCTGGTCCAATTCAGTTTTGGTTTCCTGAGGCAGAAAATCACAGTGTGTGTAATGAAATTGTCAGCCAGGTCTACACTCTCATATCCTTGACAATGAATGACTGTGCATGTAAAGTCAGATGGTGGATTGCAACTGTAACTCACTGGGAGCATGGAAAAAATTGTAATTAAAATGAGTTGTGATTTACCAGTGACCTTTTCTTTAAAAAATAAAGTATTAGGTTTAAATCTTAAAAACATTGCAATTAAGCGAAACTTGAAAATTTGACTTACTTGACTTGACTTAGATGATTTACTTGACTTACTTGAAAAAAGATGATTTACTTGAACATACAACCCATTACTTGAAAGAATGCCAAACTAGACTGAAGACTTATTTGGAGAGTGAGACAACAGGAGATCTTCAAAAGAGGATATTTTTTGCCTAGCAAAGTTTCAGTTCTTTGACTTCCTGACAGTCTGTTACGAGGTTAAAATTTTACCTCCAATTCTGCTGTTGTCTTCTTTAACCTCTCATAGTCTGATGCAGCATTGGAAAATCTTCGTATAAGACTCTGAGAATAAAGAATACAAGCATAAAATATTTTGAAAGTTCATGGGCAAAGAAATGTATTCATGTTCTAAACCTAATTTTTCACATCTCAGCAAGAAAGAAGTACTTCTCAAAGCTCAAATGATCACATTAATCCTACCTCTTCAGGATGCAGGGAAAGGGAAGCAATGACTTGGAAAATTAGTTCCCTTGCTACCTAAACACACTCTGGAAAGATGCTGGTTGACTATCTCCTAAGTCATAGTATGTATTGTTCTTGATGATAGGAAGCTTCTCAAATCCAGTCTCTAAGTAAGCAATTGTTCAACTAAGCAATTTACTGTTCTCAGTGATGAATCATCACAATTCTGCTTGATTCAGCATTTTGCAATGGAAATGAGAAATTGAGTTCTGCATTTTGCTTACAGGAAGAAAATGAAATGAATATATATACAAAAATAAATAGGACCTATATTTACATAGAACAGTTTATATTACACATTTAAAAACACAATATTACAAATGAAAATAATGTACTCAGTATCTGTGTTTACGTACAAAGCATGTCCGTATTACATTTGCTCCAATGTAGTACAAATCAAATCTGTAACAAAAACATTTCTACTTTCAGGGGAGCAATTCAAAATAAAGCACTATTTAAAAACATATTGTACAAGTTTTCTTTGCATTCTACTCACATCCATCTCCCTCTTATTTTCCTTGCGTAGACCGTCCAGGGCTTTCTGATGATCCCTGGCTAAGCTAGTCCTCTCCTGATTTCTTTCATGCATAAATTTGTTCTCTGAAATATTTTTGTTTCATAAGTCACAAAATCATCAGGGTTACTGACTCTGAGTGGATAACATACATGATGAAGAACTTAATGATGTAATCATTTGGTCATAACATGACTGTAGTGATGGGCAATATCTGAATTTTTAGGTTTTGCGATATTTAATCTTCGAAGTATCAAGGACTTTGAAATCAAGTATCAAACGTATTGATTCTATGTCAGTTCTAATACTTAGTATCTGGCAGGCATTTTGGTACTTTTGATTTTTGCAATTCTGTTGATACTTTTCAATATCTTTTGATACTAGGTCATTGTAGTGCGGTTAAGGCGAGACAAGACCGTAAAAAGCATCCTTTCAAAGGAATGAGGACAAATCTGCATGGGCCAGACAAACTGTCATCTCTTATATCAAAAGTAACAAACTACAGAACTTGAGTTTCGATACTGAAACAGACTTCCGTGGTACTGAAAGTATTACCCAACACTGCATAATTGTAAATCAAACACTGTAATCATATAGACTTTAAGTGGAAAACATATACAATGAAGCGCTTCATGACTTTAAGTGGAAAACACATACAATGAAGCACTTCATGATATATTCCTTTGGTTATACCATGATTATAGTCATTATTCGATACCTGAACTTTTAATTATCATGATACTCAGACTTTGTGCTCTAAGCATTGAAAGTATTAAATCTATTTTGGTTCTGATACTTAGAATTTGGTTGGCATTTCCATACTTTTGATGCTACGGATACTTTCCATATTGTTGATACTTACAATACACAGCATTAATACTTTTTTTTAATTGTTTGATACTGTTTCATATACTAGGTGTTTGTAATGTGAGTTAATTGAGGAAAGTTGTGATTATGAAAATGAAGATATAATGGTGACTATGACACAGAGGTGAGGATAGAAACTAAAGAAGTATTAGTTCTAGATACCAAACAAAACTGCACCATGCTTACTCATTTCTTGAATGGCTTGTTGCTTCTCTTCTGAATACTTGAGTCTCAGTTCTTCTTCTTTTGTGTTCCACTTCTGACCTGTCTCCAAGTGTAGTGTACTTTTGTACGATTCAAATGCACCTTGCAAAAACTCTATCTCCTTTGCCATCCGACCTGAAAAATCCATAACAATTATTCAGTGCAATATAGCTCCAAGAAGTACACCAGTCAAAACTACCATTCATGTGCTGTCTAAGGACCAGGTCAAACAAGTCAGTATCTTCATTATGTCCTGTGCTTTGAAAATGACCCAAGTCATTCTCACACTTCAGTGAGAACTTGGTGGATGCATTTTTACGATGAATCAAACAGGAATCAGCATATCTGCAATTTTGGCGGCAAAATATTGATACATTTGATTTTTTTTTTTCGTAAACATGTTAAGAGGGGTACTGATGTCCTAAGGAGTTCAGTCCTTTATTCAAAAATATCTAAGGACGGATTTTATCATTTTCAAAGCACAGATGGGATTTTTATGAGATCAATTGCCTTCTTGCTCTAGATACTTTGACTCATATACTATACTAGCATGGACACCCATAGTATGAATGGCGCAATAGGTGACTACCCATAGTATGAATGGCGCAATAGGTGACTACAAAAGGTTTCTGCTACATGGAGATCCTTGTATTAACACGATGATGCAATAGCAATGTAGTGAACCAACATGTGCTCCCCCTTAATGAATGAAACATAACGAATGACATTACTGGGTTTACCCATTGATACACTGCTTGATGGCTTTACACTGCATGGTATCAGCAATGAAAGGAGATGAAATTCAACATTTAACCTTGTCTCTGGAAAGGCGAAAAGGAGGAAACCGCACAATCTTGCCAATAAAGTAGTAATGGAATCTTGCATATCCAATGAACCAACATTTGATGCTAAATCTGCTCTATCAATTTCATGCATATTGATGCTTCCACCTGGATTTTACATACAACTATTTCGGAGCTTACTGCATTTGAAAATAGCATGCCACACCTCAGTCCATTCTTATAGTTTATCATCACCCATCTCACAAAGGGGCGTATCGTATACACTACAAAGAGAACGATACGCCCCTTTGTGACATGAGCGACGATATATTCTGTATACTCAATGACCCCAATGCTGTTGTTTTTTGTGGAAAAAGACTGTCTGCATTATAGTCATCATTTTAGAGGAGACCCCAAAAACTGTTCACTGCACTTCTTGTTATCATTTAATAAATGGTACATGTAGCTGGCTATCTCAGAAACAATAAAAGCTACTCCGTGTACCCCAAAAATAAAATGATTGAAAGCATTAAACTCTATTTTGAGTCTGACCTAATTTGGCACTCACAAATTTGTGGGCTGTGGAGCAAACTACCAAACCTCATAAAAATACATATTTATCAATCATTTCTTTTTGAGTATTGTATTCAAACATGTCAATATAATTATGTGAACATAATGGTTAAGCCGAGAAATACCAAAACGCCAAACAATTTTTCTTGATGCCTCTTTCGTAACTGCCAAATTTGAGGAAATTGGCCTCATAATGCTAACTTGGCAGCACAATAGGTGACATCATATACATAGACACCAATGTAAGAAATTGTTACAGATCACTCAGATGTGGGAAAAAATCCACTTTCTATAAATTCATAGACATGAGTTATTCAGCTGTTAACCAAACAGGGACCATTAACAGCGACTTCGTGATGCACACAGCAAATTTGAGTGAAACTAGTGTAGAAGTAAATTTACATGGCATTTTACAAACAACCCATATTTTTTAAGACCATGAAAGGGTCTCTTGCTTAAAACATGACAGAACTGTTTATAAAAGCAATCTTTCCAGTTTATCCATGCTGAGCTCTGTGAATGACTGAGCTTGAACAAACCAGCCCTGATGACCAAGCCAATAAAGAAATGACCAGTGACCGGCATACTTACTGATCTGCTTCTCCATGGAGTCCTGTATCTCCTTATGTTGTTCATCTAACTCATGTTTCTGTTTGGCCATATCCTCCCTGTGATCAGCCTCAAGTTCTCTGAGGAAGCAAGGGGAGAGTAGTCAATATCGATATTTTCTCAAGACAGGTTATATATATAATAATAATGCCGTTTATAAGTCTTGTATCCAGGCCAACGCCTGCTCAAGTGACTTTACACTATTATGACCCCAGCAGACCTGATCACTCATTCTCAGGTCCTTGGTCAGCATACAGTGTTGCTGCCATTTACAGGTGCTGATCTCCAGCATTCTGAGAATATTCTCCACTGCCTATAGCTACCCATTTTACAGATGGGTGGACAGAGAAAAATGTGAATGAAATACTTTCCCAAGGCACCTACAGCATGATCATGGTTAGGAATCGAACGCACGACCTTTAGATCTTGAGTCCAACACCTTAAAGTTCAGCCACAACACTTGTGGCAGTGCCGGGCTTTATAATATATTATGGGAGCTGACATTCACAAGATGAGATTGGTCAGTTCAAAGGGAGACAAACAAAAGAAAGGAGAGAAGTTATGATAAGTTTGAAACAAATAAGATGCATAGGATGAATAAAAGAAAAGAAAAGAAATGGCTAGAGATGACTTAATAAAGAAAATCATGTACTCAGGACTCAAATGGAAGATAAGAAGCTATTATAGCTTCATGGCCACAAACAACAGACTTTGAAGAACAGGTGGCCACTTTAGACATGTAGCCTGAGGACCAGTGGCCATATACATAATCCATACATTAGTTAACACACTGCGGTAACCACGGTAAACTTCCAAAACATTAGTATTGTTCACTGTAGTTAATGCAATATGTTAATTAACACAAGGATATGCATATAGCCACAGGTCTGGCTGTAGGTCTTTACGTTACTTGCAAACTCACTTCAAATGATCTTGATGTTGAGAAGTCATTTGGTCCACTTTGTCTTTGAGGAATTCCTCAGCCTGTGAATGAATCAAAAAGAGCATCATTATAGGACACACTGGATTAAGAATAGATCATTTAGGCAGTGTGCGTGGTTGGTGTGGGTAGTTGTTTTGTGCTTGAACATATCGGTATAATAGATCTATGTTACTGAGAGCACAGCTGGAAGTTGACAGTATATGTTGGGGTGAGATGGTGGATGGCTTGGTTGCATTAAAACCCTCTGTGGCAACTACTCAATTTACAGACACTTTTATACAAATCCTAGTAAGCATTCCATGGTGAGAAGAAAATTAGGTCAAAAAACAAAAGATACCAGCTACAATTAGACATTACGAATAGACATTACAATAACAAACACCAGCTTTACCAGATTGCTTGCAAGGGCCATGCATTTCATACTGAAATAGGAATTTGGGTTGTTATCATGCCTACATAGCCTTTTTTCAACAATCAGTGTCAAACTCGTGTGAAGTTTACATCATTTTAAACGTACAACTCAAGAAGACTCTTTAACTCATTGACTACGAAATTTTTTTCCACATCTGGACGGAATTATTTTAGCCTGTGTATAAAAATGAGTAAGGTGGCGATTTTGTATGGCCAGTATGGAATTAATATGGGCAAAAATACCTAATGTTATATGTTAAATTAAAGGTAATTATATAAAATGTTAATATAAAAAGTGGGATTTCATAGGAAACAGAAAATACAGCAAGGGTCACCACCCGCTGAGAGCGGCCGCACGTCAGATCGTGGAAAATTATCGGCCGCTGCCAGCGGCCGTGCGTAGCCAATGAGTTAACCGAGATATTTTATCACTGAAAAATATTTATGTTGTATTCTATACTAAAATCATCAGTGATCTAATTTGAGAAGTCTTATTTCTTGCTTTCATCATATGACTGGAGAGTCCCTATTTGACAACATGCTACAGATGCTAAGCATATATTAGGAACATTTGTGAATATGAATAGCATCTGAAGTTTAAAGGAAGATCTAATACTGTCTGAAAATAAATGTTTCTGGAGGACCCAGTCATACCTTCTGTTTTGTTTGTTTGTGATTCAGCCTTTCTTCCTCCAGGTACAGAGTCAGATCGGAGATTTGTTGCTGCAGTTGGGCAATTAGTGCATCCCTGGGTGAACAGATGGAAGGTATAATCAAATTCGGCAGTAGGAGACAGAAGCAGGTAACAGAATGAGGGAAGATAGATGAATGGCATAAACAGTTGAGTAAGGTTTTGAATATTTACCAGTCTGACAAAAATATTCAGTGCCAGCAGTGAATTAGGCTAAAGTTTCACACTGAATTTAGGTGAAGATAGATATGGCTAGATTGTAATATGAAGGATGTGAATGAAGAATGGTAGACTATTATGGTCAGTATGAGGAATTCATCTATCTGAATCGAGCCTCAATCGGAGGCCATGGCATACCATCTCGACTTTATCATGGCCTCAGGATAAGGCTCGAAATCGTGAATGACTGAATAATGCTTATGGTTACTGGTAAAAAAGTGTTGTGATTGGACAAAAGAGCTGCAAAGTATATTCAATGTTGGCGGCACTGGCCTATTTTCTGTGGTATGGAATCCTCAGATGGCCTAGTTAAAGTTTAACCATATGCAAAACATTTTTTTTAAAAAAGTCAGTTAGTCAGATATGTAGTAACAGAAGCAAAGCCTAAACAGCTAAATAATGCTTTAGATGATGTAACTGATTCATCTAAAAAGAGCTCTGCAGAACTCATGATGTTAAAATGACAAAATATCTAACTGATGTTATGCTGGGAAGGAAACAGTCAGTACAAAGACTACTGGACTAAGAAAGTGAAAGGAATGGTTTACCTCTCTGGATCACCATGGCTTTTCTTCCTGAAAAGATTAGAGAGAAAGGAAGAGGATAATCACACTGCATAAATATGAAGTATTTATTAACAGCAAATCTCTTTTAACACAACCACTGCCTAACACAATCCCTGCAAAGTACATTCTCATTCAAAGTTTTTAACTGTGTTGTTCTCTATCAAAAACACTCCGCATAAAACAAACTTCTGATAACACACCCTCATTAGCTTGGTCTGAAGAGTTTATGTGTTATAGGAGTTTCCTTCTATGTAATTCAATAATATGATACTAGAGAGAAACAATCTGGGTCAAAATGTGCATAGAATATGAAATAAACAGAGAACTCTGGTCTACGGTATTTCTTCAGTGAAATCATCATTATCACCATCAGCACCATCAACAACAGCCACAGCCACTGTACCAATAAATCCAGCTCCAACAACATAATTGAAAAGACAACATATAGCAATTTTACAGCACTGTCATCATCAACTTCACAAGCACAGTCATCCTCTACAACATAAACCACATTTTCTCACTGCTATAAAATGGGGACATAAGTGTGATCTGCCTCTTTGCTATGGATGTGATGCTTGCCGCAGGTGCAGGAAGGCGCTTTATCCTCCACAATATTTGTAATGAGAAATCATCTGCATCAGAGGCAAGTACCACATCTGTGGTATAGCCATAGAGGTGGAAAAGCTTACATCCCTATGACTTTCTAACAACAACTTACCTGACATTATCATCCTGAAGTGGATCAAAAAACTCATCCCTGATGACTACGTGACACTTTGTTTTACTCCTAGACATAATGTAGCCTGGACCAACTTGAAAGGGGACTAGAGGGGCCTGAAGTGAAGTTCAAATAAAATATGATGAATATTTGGTTCTATTCCTACAACAGAAATCCACTATTGGTATGATATATAATATTGATATTCAAGATTAATACTGTCGTAAATCCAAATATGAATTTTAGGACTTATGACGGTATTATTTCTGGGCAGCAATATGAAATATGAACATTTGTCTTCATTCCTATAATACATATGTACTACGGGCATATTATATACCTTAGCATGATTTCCTACCCTTGCAAATCTCAGTTTTGTGATGTGACAATAGCAAGGCTTAACAGAGTAGAGGATCTACAATTTACACTTTTTGCAACTTTTGATGACATAAGATGGTGAGGTTCAACAGAGCTTGATCAGGTTAATAAGATATGTATGTGGGCTCACAAAATTTAATTTGTAACTGTTCTTTATTCACGGGCAGTTTTCAATCCTAATACTTAAGAGCTGATGTATCGTGACTCTTGGAACGCTTTAACCTCAAAATACAGTACGTCACAAGGTTTTATCAAAACATTGATATTATATTCTAGAATTCACGTAACTGCAATACTAAGGGAACATGTAGAAATTGCATATAAATGGCGACAGTTGTCATGTGAGGAACTATATGACTACTGCATGGTTTCCATTATTCTGTGAAAACTAGGACATCTCCGTTTTCTCAAAATAACATAGGCCTAATGTGGTTTGAGCAGTGAGAAGGATAAGTGGATCATAATTAAGAATGTACTTTAGTGTATAGAGATGGTACAATACAAAGAAAGATATGAATTAAAAGATGGTGAGCAGTCAAGAAAACGTCATAACTTCCACCACCGCCACCACCATCATCATCGTTGTCATTGGTTTTTTTGCATCAGTTATTCACTAACAACAACTGTCTAACCTCTCAGCCAGACCTGCTNCGTTCTCTGATCTAACCGAAATCCACCAGATAGGCGCAATCAAGTCGTGGGGGGAGGAGACTATACGACTTTCTGCGCATTAGCATTATCGGAAGGGCAAAGGCGGTAATGCGTAGCGTGGGACGAAGGGGGACAAGGGGAGGTGGAGGTGGGGAGAAAAGGCTTATCACACCTATTTCGGGCCATCCGTCGTGCAGTTAAACCGTCTGTGTACATTGTTTGTTTGTCAGCTGTAACCCTTCAACCGCTGATCTTTGAATTCATGGGCGCTGAAGAGTGGTCGATTATCCGGAGTGAGAGGCGATTATCCAGTGACTTTTATATAGAAAAAATTCGGTTCCCTGGGAAACGAGGCGATTAAGCGGACAGGGCGATTAAGCGGAGGGCGATTAAGCGGAGTCGACTGTATAACCATTTCTTTAACTAATTCCACCAACAGTTTATGAAATATCACTTACTTAGCTAATAAGTGCACCTAATTTATGACCTGTGCAAGGTAAAAAATTTACGTTTTGGTCGTTTTTCTCAAAAGTGATTTTTGCGAAGAGTTGGCTTACTCTCATGCAGGATTTCTCAAAAACTATTGGAGCAATTCTTTAGAAATTAGGCATGTACATTCTGTATATATATAATTATGCAGGGTTGGTATTTAAACAAAGTAATTCTCTCCCATACTTCAAGAATTAAGACCTCCATGCATATTTAATGAGGTTGAATTTTTTTCACCGTCGGCAAAATCCAATTTCAAATATTTGTAAAAAGTTTATTTTTAGGAATATACTAATAATTCTACTTGGGGGCCCTGCAGCAACATAAAAGTAAAATGTCTGTGAAATTTCAAAGTAATTAGTCAATATTTGAGGTCACAGGCCTGCATGAAAATTCATTGGTATTTTAAGTATTCCAGTAGCCATCTTGAATGCCTAATTTGCATAATTTATGCAAAAAAATTACATCAATAAAAGTTTCATTCCATATTGATGGCACATGAGAAGTTATAAGAGAATCAGTCAATAAATAGTGATTTTAGCACCCTAGCCACTAGTTCTACCTTAACCTCAAAATGCAGTACGTGACAAGGTTTTATCAAAACATTGATATTATATTCTAGAATTCATGTAACTGCAACACTAAGGGAACATGTAGAAATTGCATATAAATGGCGACAGTTGTCAGGTGAGGAACTATATGACTACTGCGTGGTTTCCATTATTCTGTGAAAACTAGGACATCTCCCTTTTCTCAAAATAACATAGGCCTAGCCCTAGTGTGGTTTGAGCGACGAGAAGGATAAGTGGAGTATAATTAAGAATGTACTTTAGTGTATAGAGATGGTACAATACAAAGAAAGAAATGAATTAAAAGATGGTGAGCAGTCAAGAAAACGTCATAACTTCCACCACCACCACCACCATCATCATCGTTGTCATTGTTTATTTTGCATCAGTTATTCACTAACAACAACTGTCTAACCTCTCAGCCAGACCTGCTACAGATATTCACTAAGCCAGTTTTACCCTGGCAAGACCTCTGACCTCTGACCTTAGACCTACCTCCAGATTCTTCTGCCATGGAGGTGGTTTGGTTCTTTTCAAAGGGAGATGACTCTCCAGATTATGTCTGCGTGTTGGTTCGTGCTCCAGCTGCTGGACTCTTTCACACCTGCCCAGTGAAAGACATTCATGTCAAAGTCAGACACTATCATCACTAAGAAATACGTGAAAAGGGGGAGGAACGTCCTTCTTAACATTAGTACTGTTTGTATAATACACACGGGTTATCTTTGTTTCCTGGGAAGGTTATCCTGGTATGGTAATATATATGATCTTACCAAATCTTACCATCAGGAGTCATCAAAAGAGAAGAAGCTCAATGACAAGGATCATAGCCAAGGCAAGGCAAGGCAAGGCAAGGCAAGGCAAGGCAAGGCAAGGCAAGGCAAGGCAAGGCATGGCATGGCAAGAAAAGGCAAGGCAAGGCAACGCAAGGCAAGGCAAGGCAAGGCAAGGCAAGGCAAGGCAAGGCAAGGCAAGGCAAGGCAACGCAGGGCAAAATAAGGCAAGGGCAGGAAAGAAAGGAAAAGCTATGCAAGACAATCACCAGACACATAAGAAAACGACAAAGAGGAGAGGAAGATGGGAGAAAAGAAGGAGTGAAGAAAGAAGATTATTAGAAGAAGCATCAATGGAATAATAAGAGAAAAAAGAGAGAGAGAGAGAGAGAGAGAGAGAGGATACAAGGACAAGGAGG
Source organism: Ellobium chinense (assembly GCA_033807755.1). NCBI lineage: Eukaryota > Metazoa > Mollusca > Gastropoda > Ellobiida > Ellobiidae > Ellobium > Ellobium chinense. Next base: position 1,855,625 of record JAWQUT010000075.1, on the reverse strand, counting down.
AAGATAAGGCAGATAAGTACAAACACAATCACGCAGTGCACAAGGCATACAGAATGATGAAAATATTGTAGTTGGGTCTTTTTGGCATGGACAGGAACAACAAAGAAATAACATCTACAATACAGTTTTATACTGTTTAATAGAATACGAACTCTGATCGCCCGAGAATGACTGCCGCAGTCTTAGGCCGGGAAATTCTGGAAGACTGTTGTGACGTGCTGGGTCTGTGGCTGGGAGACACGGGGGTAGACCTGAGGACAAACAGGAAAGAGTTCGAGTCCATTGTTTATGAAAGACCATCCTGCCACTGGTAAGTTGTTTTCTCTCTATATCATATTATTATTCATGCAAAGGTTCCTACACTGAATAACGACATACATAACACACACAAAATCCGTACACTAATCTGGACATAACTACATAACATGCCACCTAAATAACAGAATACCCCTGTCTTTGAATGACAGTCGACTCGGCTTAGTTGCAACACGGACAACCTCCGCCTAATCTCATCACTTTCCACATTACCAAATGCTATTTTCCTGCATAACAGCCACTGGATAATCGCATTTTTTTTTTCAGTCGAAGCTTTTCCATGTTTCCGAGGGACAACGATTAAGCAGATTTGACAGAATTTGGGAATCATGATACAAGATAAATATGTATAGGCACTCCCAAAACTAAAACATTGGACTTTACCGAACCACAATTTTCAGAATCTTCCTTTCATCTCTTAAAAAAAGACAACATACGGTATTCCGGGGTGAAAATTGTGTATAGACAGATCCTCATACCGGTATAATACCAAGTGCAACACATTGTCTACTTCCTCTTATTAAACATTTGGCCGTTCTGTAATAAATATGCAAAGTCTGCTGTTATCTATTTATTATTCTCTATAAAGATCTGCCCTCTCTGTTCCTCCCGTATCACCGAACGAAGGATGGCTAAACTTTAAGGATAAATAAGATATTTTTCCGTCTAGGTTTTCGTCAAATAAAATAGCCAAAAATATCGTTTTCTCTGTTGTTGTTTTTTTAAAAAAATATTTTTTTCGGGCACTACTCATCGTCTGCCACAGTCATGGGGGTTCTCGTCAAGCCGTGTTCTGATTGGCCATGCCAGCCCCGGGAGCCCGTATGTTGTTAGGTGGTGGTGGAGGACTGCACAGTGCATTTGGCTAAGGTAGATAGGTATAAAATATCCTCGAAATTTTTTGCATGACTTTTAGCTTTTTACATACATTTACACCGCGTCTCGGATGTATCAGTGCAGATTTTTCAGTGGCGTAAATATAGGCGACTCAATCATAACTCTTTGAAGACAACAGAAACTACTTATATCTACAACAGTCACTGGACAATCGCAACCCCTATCAGCCGCAGCATTTTAGGGAAATTCGGGGCTTTCAGAGACCTTGAGAAAAGTCCTCGCGGCAACTGCCCCATCTGGCCCATGGTTCAACCGGTGCGCATAAGAGACCTTCTTAAATTAACACGGAACGGAGACATTGCCATCTAGCGTGGCACAATGACAGAGGTGTTAAAAGCGAGATCAAACCACCGGCACAATGGATCAAGCTTTTTCTCATGGATATGTCGCAAATGACTTGGCAGCAAACATAGGTCACACCTCTTGCAGCTCACTCGTGGTAATAAAAAATAATATTATCATGACCAAGTTTGTTTGGCCTCAGTTTGGTCTGGTATTTGGTTCGCTCATAATCTGCAATATCTGGACAAGTGGACGTATTCTGAGCACCGCTCCCTATAATCAGACCAAGACACAGCTGCCTGCCTATTTATCTACTTGCAGAAACACCAGTTTTAAAAGAAATAAATCAATCAGAACCCGAACTAATATTGTATAGATTTCTGAATGAGAGTTTGAATGAATGAATGAATGAATGAATGAATGAATGAATGAATAAATGAATGAATGAATTTACTTTGATCTTATTTTGTGCAGCGTAATGTGAGTTTGAAAGAATGAATGAATGAATGAATGAATGAATGAATGAATGAATGAATGAATGAATGAATTTACTTTGATCTTATTTTGTGCAGCGTAATGTCCATGGTGGAGCACAAACAGCAGTAACACACAATAGTTCTAAAGTTGAGTCTCACACATAATCACGTATCTCCAACTGCTTTCCACTAACTATTAAATGTAATACCAACTATTGATCTCAGCTGCAGTATTTCTCAATGTTTCACATAATATAGTCAAGAGCGCTTCACCGACATCTGTTCTATCGTAATTTTCGCTTAATCACTACAGTTTCTTCAGTCGACAGAGCTCATTACTTCGTCATGTTAAGGCAAGTGCCATTTCAACTATCGATGTCAACTGCAGTATTTCTCAAAGTTTCAGACTTAACTGCGCTTCACCGACATCTGCCATGTCGTAAAGTTTGCTTATTCGCAAGCTTCCAATCGACCGACTACTGTATGTCATACAACATTCCCAGGATACTCTCAGCTCCATATAATCGCAAATTTTTCCATCCTCCCGAGGAAATGCATTTAAGCGGACGCGGCCGTATTTTCTACAAGTGTGTTAACAAATGTTATTTTAAAGGGCTTATTGATGTCCCTGGAAAGCTGTTCTTTAAAAGAAACAAAATACTAATAAAAAAAACTTTGAATTCAGAACACATAACACGCATAAAAGGCTCTATATATGAAATTGTTCGATGACAACTTTCGAATGCATTCAGCAGATTCTTAAAGTGTTCAGCTCCACAGAGAAAACATGTATTCCTTTGAAGAGCAGTCTTTCATGCTAAAGCGTTCAGCGGTTAAATTCTGACTTCTGGTGTCAATTTTTAACGTAACCGCCCTTTTGTAAACTGTCTTATGTAAAGGGTCTTATGTTATATTTCAATTAAAGTGAGGTATACGACCTTATTCGTCCAGGTAGACGATATACTGTTCACCTTTTAATTCAAAATAAACAGTGGAACTTCGATATTAAGTATCGATGTAACACGTACGAAATTCACATGCACGAATTCATATCATTCTGTCATTTCATTATTCATGTGGACCTTGATATTAAGTACATCTCAATAATAATACTTTTTTTCCATGCTCCCAGGGCATACTGTTCCAGGTTCACTGTATTCCTTTTCACAATTAAATTTGGATTTCAACATCAGTTTTGGACTCATTTATATCCTGTCCGGTTACACTATCCCGCCCAATCCAAACCAAAACACAGTCTAGGCCTAGATCTATACAAAAAACTTCAGCAGTATCTAGGGTTTATAACATACACTTCACACTCAGCACAAGCCCCAATCTTCTCACTGTGCAAGGTTTCGGACAAATTTACAATATCCGGGGCTGGGACTCTCCTACCTAGTGCTTGAGTTAGACGGTAGATAGGATTAGGGATAGGATTTTGGGAAAAATAAACCTCCCATGGTTGAAAGGTTTCTAGACATTATCATTATGTAGGGACTCGATCATCTGAGTTTTCTGGTTTTGAACCTTGTCCCTAATCCTAATTAAGCACAAGCTCTCTGAACACGGACGAAATACTTTCGAAACTACAAGTTCTGATTAGGTCTACAATAGTCTTCACAAGAAACAAATCCAGAATACTCCAGCAAATCACAACCCTTGCTCTCTGACATACACCCCACACTGAGTCGATTCTGCAAGATCCGGAATACTTTCAGATCTCCAAGTTCTGGATAGCTTTACAATATTCTACACAGGAAACAAAAATAAAATACTCCAACGAGACTCTAAGCTTCTAAACAACACACCACATTTGGGCTGACTGAGTAGGGACCCGAATATTCTTCTATAAGTTCTAGGGCCGGTTTACAACATTCTTCACAGCAATACGCGAAAACAGGTCGAAGTCACGCAATCATCGAGCGGGCGTAGAGCGTTTCAGTAGACCAAACAGGTGTGATAAATGACAGGCAAGCTCCCAATAAAAGATTTCGTGGGTATAAATAAAGAAAAAAAGTGCTCGTATCAAAAGGAGCAAGGGCTGGCGGAAGAGGTGTGAAGTGGAAGAACTGAGTACGTTTTTGTCAATCGACTTCGTTCAGTCCTAACTTCTATATACTTGATCGCAACGTTTTTGAAATAGCAGAACTCTGGGTTTATTTTTTCCTCTTAAAATCATTAATGTCACAACTCCACTTAATGGCATTATATTTTTTGACCGTTTCCATGCAATTACATAAGGTCGAGCCCACCTCCAAATCCGCATGTACATGTACACCAAAGTCATACATAGATAAGGGAGCCTGGGGGGTCTGTGCCACCCTCCTAACCCCAAACACAACCCCGCATTCTCAAGTTATCCTCCCCTGCCCTTCTGGCTGATTCGACCTTCCTTAATTACTCAGCTTTAATGAAGCTAAATTCCGATTTTAAAAAAATCAAATCTCTCGTCCAAAGGTGAAAAAAAACAACAACAACTGCATCAGCCAGTAAAAGAATGCAACAGATCATATAATAAGCCAATCATGACAATGGGAAAATGGACAAAGGAAGTAATAAATTGCTGGAAATGTGGCTCGCGATGCCCGGATGACTGAGCCTGCATAATAACTGAAGTGTCCATTCTCAAATACTTCCAGTAAATGGAAGAAAAGGACGTCAAATACTCCAACATCATGCTCTTGATAAACCCACATACTCGTTGTAATTAATATTTTGATCTCCAGTTTCTAATTTTCTAAATCTATGTCAAAATTTACCAACGACTTCAAATTCTGCAAAAAACTCAAAAAGCTTTCGACAATCCCCTGACATTTGAACATGTGAGATCCTACTATATTAGTTACACCATCGGAGAATGAATGTTCCCATCTCCCCTTAGCAATCATTAAAATTTCATCCCCTCCTCCCTCACTTCTATATTCGCCCCTGCCCCTCCCAGCACCAACTAGGCCTACGCATTTGTTACACTGCTGACCACTAGAGCTGCAAAATGCACCCCGCAGGTCCCGCCATGCATACAAAAAAACCCCAAAAACCACAAGATGTGACTTGTTTATACACACACACACACACACACACACACACACACACACACACACACACACATACACATACATACATATACACACATACACACACACAATATGTGTTGCTGTTGTTTTTTTTTGTCTGACTTTTTATCCGCGTGGCTTGTTTTGTCTTAGGATTACAGTAATCCTAGATATAAAATTCATATGACCTTTTTTCCACGTGATTTTCTTTAACAGGATTCCCTTCACTCAAACCTATCCCAACTATGCACTCGCAAAATCTATTCCATGCCTATTCCGGATCACACTTACAAAAGGTAAATAAATAATAAATGTCTATGTGCACACGAAAGTACGTCCCGTTAATAAGTCCTCTGACGCTATTAGCACTGGCGCCAGAGTAGTGCAACGCTAAATCAGATCGTGTTTTACCATGAGACTGAGTTAAAGACGTCAGGATTTTGAGCGGGGTGTGTGTGTGCGGGTGGAGTGCGGAGGGGTGGGGAATGTAATAACATATAAGGGTGCCGCTGTGAAGACAATGGCGCGGAACTAAGAGGATGATTGGGGGGGGG